>JAVJGJ010000037.1:73451893-73471955 GCA_035590215.1 Microhierax caerulescens | reverse complement strand
GGGGGAGGAAAGGGGGAAGAACCAATTGCTTTTAGAGAAGATACTGAGGAACTACAACATTCCCCTGCTAATGAGATAGTTTTTCTTTGATTATTGTTAGCTAGGAAGATTTCTGCTGGTTTTTTTTTTTTAAATTTCTTATTTCTTCTGAAATCATTCTGATGCCTGAGAAGGAGGGCAGTATTTTCTCTCTGCTGATATAGCTTTCTCTGTTGCATTTTAAATGATGGCAAAAGACTTAGAAGTCTGGGAAAATACTGTTTTGCTCTAATGTATTAATCTATAGCAATTTTTCAGATTTACGTTTATTTCCTTACTGTGTTTTTGTCTTCCTTTGACAGTTGCCATATTCAATCATACTCTTTCTCTTGAAACAAAACAGATGAAGGCCATGAAGATGTTCAGCACTTACAAGTGCTCTTCCCAAATGAGTTTATTAAAATATAAGCTTCAAGAATTTTAGAAGGGCAACCATATATCAAGAAGTCCTAAAAGAGAAGCTGTTGAGCATATCTTTGTTCAACAGTAAAAATTTCTATTGATTCTCAGTAGTCAGCACTGTGTTCTTCACTTTCAAACATATTGGAGCACGCTGAAAGGAATAGACTTTCAGAAAGGCTGTGTGTAGAGCTAGACACTAAAAAAATAATTTGGAATTTTCCTTTTAGCAGGAGTAACTGTTCAGAGCTGTAATGCTATATGTACAGGGAACATTATGGGATTTTCCTAGGCATTTATTTGGA
The DNA here is from genome assembly GCA_035590215.1 of Microhierax caerulescens. Lineage (NCBI taxonomy): Eukaryota > Metazoa > Chordata > Aves > Falconiformes > Falconidae > Microhierax > Microhierax caerulescens. The sequence continues at coordinate 73,471,212 of JAVJGJ010000037.1, read as the reverse complement.
TGTATGTATTCTTATGCTTACTGATGGCTGGTTTTCAGCAAAATTTTTGCTGTTGCTTTCCTAATATTTGTCTTAAAACAACAACAACATAAAGCATTTAATTAATGACTGGTGCATGCATTCAGATATCTGCAGAGCCTTGTTCCATGTACAGATACTGTGTTTTATCAAAATTCCCTGGTATATAAAAAGTAGTTGTACCTATTAATGCTTGCTTTTATTTTTTTATTTTTTAGAGAGACCACATTATTTTTTAGAGAAGACATTAGTTTTCATACATTTTTGGACCTATTATACATGAAACAAAAAAGAGTTAGGTAAGTCCCAGAAACAGAAAGGTAATCACACTTAATTTCTATGCACTAGGTTTGCACAGGACATTGAAAAAAAGTGTTACAATAATGTAGTCAACAGTAAACACCGACAATAATTTCTGTCCTTTGTCTCCTATTGTGTTGTTTGAATCTGTATACTTATATTTTTGGTTCAAAATCAAAAGCAGCATGGAAAAGATGACAGAACTCCAATTTCCTTTCAGTCCATCCATTTTCCATCATGCTTATCCTCCTGGGAAATATTTTCATATGTTCCTCTCACAGCATTAAAAGCTGCCTACAACTATCTCAAGCGATCTCTGCAATCACTTGTTGCTCAGGTGCTGGTTCCTTGAATCTGTTCGTAAGGGCTTGGTGTTAGTTCCACTGTCTAATGAGTTAAAATTATTTTTTTTGTGTGTATACCAAATCTGGGCTTCCCTCCATATGTCAGCAAATGGCTGCTGTCCAAGTAGGCAGTACTCCTACAAACATGCAGTGAAAAAGCTCTCAGTGCATAATAGACAGATTAAGTGGAGAGGGGGAATAAGATTCAGAAAGCTATTTGGGAATGTAGTTTCCATTAATTTGAAATCAGATGTACTCAGAAACATGAACATTTTTGTGGCTCCAGGGTCTGTCTAACTAAAGGACTCCTGTCCATCAAGGCTCTGGGTTGGGACACCCAGCACCAAGTTCCTGACTTGAGAAAGGGCATTTGATATGTAGACTTGTGTATCAGGAGATACCAAATCTGGCACCTGTGATCTTCACACTTAACAAGGAGAAAGCCTGTGGGACATTACAGTTTGTTCCTGGAGTTAATCCAAGATCCTGCTAGCAACACAAGAAGCAGGTCTCTTTCCCCACCTCGGAGCTCTGCTGTCTTCCTTATGTCAATTGAATTCAGATAGTAGGAATGAAAGTAAACCAACCCAGCGAGACAAGCTAATAGTTTGTTGTTGACCTTTTTTTTTTTTTCCCCAAACCAGGCAGGTAAGTCAGGTTGGTTTGTGTGTAGCTATAGTGATTGTCACATTGAGCTGGATGAATGGAACACTTTTATCTCCTGAGCTACCGTGAGAGACCAAAACTTTGTTATTTTCATTGAATAGTATCTTGCAGTAGCATTTATCTCATAAAATTCAGACCTTCCACAGCACTTTGTGCCATGGTGCCTTTGGGGTGTGCTCTTGGACGTTGGAACTGGACAAGGTGGGAGTCAGAAAGTCCTCCCTCCCTCCCAGGGTCTGGCTGCAGATCTCAGCTATTTGGGGGCTCTGCGGGCAGGTCACGTCCTTCCCCCTTCTCATTCTGTCAGCCCCTAAATGCCTCAACTCCTAGGAAAGCAAACCAGCTATGCAAGCTGATGGAAGTTTCTGGAGTTTCAGTCAGGTCCACAATATGGACAATTGGGAACGAAAACCAAAAGCTCGGTCTACAGCATGTACCAGCCTAGGAGTCTGGCAAGATATGGTGTCACAAGAAGAGAAGACTGGGGGTGGGGAAAAGGGGAACAGGCTTCAAATATAAAAAAGGCTTCTGCTAAGAAAGATGAAAATGCTGATTATTTTTTTTTTTCATTTGTTGTGGGTGATTCGGAAAGTAATGGGTTTAAAATCCAGAAAGGAATATATAGGGAAAACATTAAGAGCTGTTTCCTTGTGATACAGACAGAGGAATAAATTGGTTGAAGAGGTTGTATGTAAAGACCTCCAATGATGAAAGTGCCAAAGCCTAGACAATACCTGTCAAGAATAACATAAATGTAGTAGATTTTCTCTAGGGAATGAGGCTGGATAAGATGACCTCTTGAGGTACCTTCCAGACCTTTGTCTCTATAAGCTGTATTTTAACTAACATGGAGACTACAGGCAGAATGTTTTAAAGGAAACCCATTACACAATTTGTCTGGGGATCACATGCCCCCTTGTTTATTTCCTATACTATTTCTGGGCTCATCTATACAAGATTCTACATTGTCTGGGCACTGATTGCCTGAGGCCAACACATTTTGTGCAGGAATACCTGGCATCATCCATTATATGGTTGAGTCAACAAAGCTTTGATTTTAACCATGAGAGCTCTAAAAGCTCTTACTTGAGGGTCTTAATGCCAGACCCTAATGGCCAGAGAGGATTTAAATTTACACAATCTTACTTATAGATGGGTTTAAATATCTCCTCCTTAAGGCACTCCCAAAGCTTCATTAGCAAGTTTGGACTGGGGTGATTCAGCAGAAATATAAATTAAAATGTTCGGTTAAGTTTTGTAGATGTGCCGCAGGATGGGACAAAGCATATGTTTATAACCTAGGAAATAAAATGTGAAAGAAAATAAAGATTACAACAAGCCTGTAAGAAACACAGAGAATTTGTAGCTGCAATATTGTTTGTCTTGTGAAGGAAACCATGGCATGTATTTCTTAGTAATGTCAGCTGATGGAGCTGAGACCATAAAATGTTCTTTGCCACTAGCGGAACATTTCTATTGCTAGTTATTGATCGTATTGCTAGTTATTGTGAAAAACATATATTATAAATTGCATTCTTCTTTTTTTTTCCCTTATGTGAAAAAAATTGTTGTGTGGTTATGCAGACGAAGCTACTGCCACAGAAATTCTCTGGAGAAACAGGAGGGCACCTTTCCTCTCCACAGCCTATGCTTAGTATGCCAAATAACAGGCAGGCAGGCAAGCAGGCTTGTCAAATGTCTTGCTGTTTCAAGAATATTTGTATATGATGGCCACCCAGTTCCCACTCATGGTCTGCAAGTCTCAGGCTGGCTGAAATAGCATGCTAGTCAATAAAAGTATCTTAGTACAGCAAATGATGGGCATGTAATGAAGTACACAGAGTTGCAAATGCTTCTGAATGGTGTTCAAAATCACTATCTACACTCAAGTGGTAATAAGGTAGGGAAAACAGTTGGGCATTTAAGCTATGCTTAAGTGCACACGTAGAAAAATAAATCATGAATGGAAAAATCCCAGGAGGTTGGCCAGATCAACTCTTTGCTGTTACGGTGCGGTGTCGCAGATCAAAATGTTCCAGACACAAGAAGTCTCTGCCTTGCTTCTGATGCTATCTTAATTTAGTCTGTAGCCTTCTGTTCCATAATGCTTGATTTTTACATTTATACTTGGGGCCAGGATAAGTGATTATTGCTTTTTTTCAGAGCTGTAAGAGTAATAATAAAAATGCTACCTCCACACCTCACCTTTTCTGAGGTACATGTAGCCCCCCAGCTTCCCCATTGTAAGGCCTTTCCCTTCCATCCAGCTCCCTGGCTATTGCTTTCTAAGACCAATAATGTAGAAACATTAATAATTCATGCTTTGCCTTGCTTTCATTTTCCTCCTTCCAGGCTCAGTCGCAGCTACGGTTCAAGCCTTAAACAAAATGCCTGTCACCGTTGCATACCCATTGCCTTGACATGCTCCTTGGCTTCTTTTCAGAAAGACCCCCCCTGGAAGGGCTGGTGGAGCACACTTCACCCCACAGCTGGTTGCAGTGTGGAGTCACTTCTACCTGCTCCCTCCCCTGCCCATTCTTGCCATTTCACCTGCTGCTGGGTAACACGCTCTTCTCATGGTGCAGGGGCTGGTAGGGGCAGAGGTAGGCAGGGGCGCGCGGTGCCCTGTGCTGTCTGCATCCTTTCCACCGCTACTCAACGCCCAGCTGGTTGTTCCTTCCCCTGATCAGACACGTCTTGTACCTACAAGTTTGACTGTCATTCCTCAGGCCTTTGGACTATCAATTTTTGTAATGCAGTTTATTAATTTTATTTTTACTTTTCCCCACATGCACCCACTGTTTTTTTGTTTTGTTTCATTTTTCACCATCTATCCACCCAGGTACCCTATCTCTGCTCATTACTATATCCTGGGCCCCCCATAGTTACCAGTTTCCCTTTTTATCCCATCATCAGTACAGTTACACCTCTCCTTTGCCTCCACCTGACCTTCACTGCCTTTTGGAACCCCTCTTTCAATCATCTCTGTCATCACAGAGATGTCTACCTGGAGCCGACTTCCTACAAGAAATTTATTTGCTAACAGTCAGTTCTTGCTACTCTTTTTTTTTTCCACTGACTTTTCTCTTAGGTGAAAAAAATTGCTGTAGTCCTGTAGACAGTCTTTTGTCTTTGTAGAAAAGTAAAATGTGATATTAATGTTTGTGGGTTTTTAGATCAGAACATTTTAAATCTTGGTTACCAGTACTGACCACATGCTTCAAGTATGGAATACCAAAATATAATTTCAGTCTGAATGGCTTTTATTCTGAGTTGCAACCCCCTCCCATTTTAATTTTCCTAAAAAGTAACAAAAGCTCAAGAGCAGATATTGCTGTTTACCATATGATGATTTAAGATGGTTTTAGGACTATTACAAAAGCTTTTCCCAAACTGTTCTTTTCATGTGCTGAGTTCCCCTGAGATTATTTTCATCCACTTTCCAGTCATTTAATGGTTTGAATGAAATGCAGGCTTATCAGTTATAATCATTTAAGAGTTCTTCAACTGACATAAAAATATTTTGAATGAAAATGCATCTGAATAAGTTATTTGAAAGGCTGAATACTACTACTGGCTCTTATTACACAAACCTGAATAGGTTACTTGAATGATCAACATCTCCTAAGTTTAAAATTAGCTTTTCACTGGCTTTGTAACTGAGCAGTAAAAATTTCTTTATAATGAGTGAAAATAATTTGATTTTGGTTTAGTAATCAAAGGAGATTTTTTTTCAAGTTGCCTTCATGGTTCACATGCCTTTGAATAATAAAAGAAAGGCATAGATATAGAAAGTAAAGTTATCTAGGAGCAGGGGATCCAGATCAATGAAAGGTCAGGAAGAAGAGGCAAAGTCAAAACCAAATATGCCTAAAATAATTATACTTCACAGATTCCTCTTCACCCTCCTCTAGTATTGTGTTTCATATACAACATTTTAAGTGTCCCAGAGAGGAGAATGTTAAAGGATACACTGACTAGGGAACCATGCCAGTAATTAGTGATCTTGGATCCTGGAGGCCTTATATGTGATGGCTTCCCCCTCTGCCAGGAATATTTTTCTGAAAAGAAATGTTAGCCAAAATCTTTTTTTAGCTAGAATTTTGATTAACATCTCTAATTCATTCCAAGTAGCCTACAGACAGGGAAAGCATTAGAAAATTGTTTTTCCTAATTTTTAAATTGACCCTTCCCTCCAAGATAAGTAGATAAGAGAGGTCGAAAGAATCTATGTCATGTCTGGGGAGCAAGTAGAACTGGCTGAAGTTTCAGGCATCATATTTGTCCTGTGCACAGCAAACACCACCTTTTAGTCCTGAGCTCCTCTGGCTGCTTGGCTGTCCCCTTCTACCCGCTCGCTAACCAGCACCACCGTATTGCTCTTGACCTGGTGATTTTCAGGGACGAGATAGCGGCTCTGCAGTCATCCAAGGTTACTGATAATCTCTTCCAGCCGCTCATCTAGCTCTGATAACACCTCAGATATTCATTCAGATATTACCCCCATGGTGTGACCACTGCTCTGCTCCACAGTCACCCTGTGGTTCAGCTGGGACCTTTCTTTCCCATTGTGAATTAACATTTATTTCCAGCTGTGCAGGGCTGCAGGTTCTTCCACAGCCAAGGGTAAGCAAAACTGAGATCCTACGGTGAGTTTCATTCTGAACTTTTCATTTTGCTCACCTTCTCTCAAAACCAGAAGCAGAACTTGTAGAGAGAAATAAGATATTTTAGGAGAACAATTTGTACAGCTTGAGAGAGAAGAAAAACTAGCACCTATGGAGTAGACTTCTAGCAGTGGGAGACAAGCAGCATGTATAGTAGATAAAACTATTGAGGTCTATTGCTTGCAAAAATGGAGACTAAAAATAATAATTTAAAAAACTCAAGGGTACTGGAAGCTGGGATGTGTAAGAGAAGGAAAGGTCATTTTAGACAGGTTCAGAAAGTGACTGGACAAGCTTAGGGTAACCAAAACCCCACCAGACTGACAAATGTGGAGTGCAAAGATGCTTTTGGCTCAAAGTAGGCATCACTGGCTGCTCAGAGGGTGTTCAGGAAAAGTCTCACTCCATGCTTGACAATAAGTGACCATTGTTAGAGGCCAGATACTGAGTTATTGGTGGGACCTGCAGTCTGACTTAATGATGTTGCTCTTCACATTCCTACTGTGTACACTGTTCACATGGCCTTTCTCAGGCGGATACTGTTAGGAATGTGATGCTGGCATAAATGATTCTTCAGTCTGTTCCAGGTGCAGGTTTCTTGCCTCAGAACATGATCACTGTTTTTGCTTTCTTCCACTGAGAGAGGGACACTTGAACAATTCTGATAAGAGCACAGAATGGTGAATTTTCTGTCTTCTCCAGATTTTTATCCCCTCTACTTGTGTGACAGTAAGTTCAATCATCTGAGAACTCACCAGGCATTCTGAAGATACTTTTTTTAGCTTTCATCTTAGAGCAACACTGTAAGTGCAGAGCAACTTAGTAGCTGCAGTTCTGCTTTGTCTAATGCTCAGCAGTCTCAAAACCTGGCACTCTGTGAGCACAAAGACGATTCATACTTGTGGCATTTCCTGGTTAACCAGTGCTGTGCCTCGAATCCCTGCAGCTAGGTCTGCACAGCTTTTCACCTCCAGTAGCTTTTTACTTCTTGCTCCTGGGATTTCAGATTATTCCCCCCTGAAGTGGAAATGTGTATGAAGTCAGGTAGCGGTCAATGGGATTTTATCTTTCTAGTAGTAGAATACTACATAGCCTTTTAAAATGAAAACTGTAAAAAAAGATTAGAAAGCTTTAACTTTATTACAATTTCAGAGATTAATCACCTTATATTTAGTATTATAACTAAGTTTGGGATAATTAAACAAGCATAAGAAGGTGCAAGGGAGGTCAGAATCTGCTCCCTCAGGTTTTCCTTTCACAATGTCCTGTCATAGTGATGTACTCTCCTACCTTTAATGGTCAATCACATTGCCCTTTAAGCTGATTTTTTTTTTTCCCAGATTGTGTAAATAAAAAGATTGGATTCACAGAATCCTGTTTGTGTTGGTTATGACACCAAATAAAAAAATAAGCTTCCTGAATCTAACTGCTTACAAATCACCCCTTATGTCAGAGACAACACAGGACTGCAAGTTAAGTCATATCTGAGGGGGAAATGGCAAGTTTTTTACCCAGTGATGTATTTGTTTAAGCCCTCTTTCCATTAGGGCACCTGGATCTATAACTTCATGTGATAAAATAAGTGTTATTCATATATGAGTGAACACAGTGTACTGTTCCTTCTTGTGGGACTTACCACTGTTACTAGGGGACTCTTTTCTTTTACTGGAAGCAGTCAGGAAAATCTCAGCAGACCTTTGTACAATTATCGTGGCCCCTGGTTTCCATCTAGTGCACTTCCAGCTTTGCTGTTCCTAGCCAGTGGGAATTTAGCAAACTACTTGGAAGGAGATCTGGTCACTGAGGCATCAAAATCTACCTTCTTCTTGCACACCAGAAGGTACGGATGCAGCCTGAAAGCTGCATTTTGCCTTTTCACACAGCGATCTCATCAGGGAGAGAGTCCCAGGGTTGGGACACAGTATCCAAAAATAAACACCTTTCAGTGCTTTCATTATGAGGGTTTGTTGTCTTTCGTCCTTTTGTCCTGACTGGAAATCAGGTGAGGTATCTTGCCTGTTTGGCCATGTATAGGAGAAAGTGATAATTTGAATGGCTGTCCTAAGTTTATTTCCCTGGCTGCCATGAGCAAAGGCACGGAGCAAGCTCTCAAAACATCTCTCTTACAAGCAGATCAAACCTATAGATGTCTGTGACACAAATATTTGAAAGCATGATTAAATGAAGTTGCCTGAGCCAGGCACATTTTGAAAAATAAGCACTGTATTACTTCAATTTGCTGTAAATAGTAATTTACTTTGGTTATTTCCTTTAATTACAGCGCTCCATCTTTACACAAGGCTGTATTTAGGAACAAAGGGACCAGTGTCACTGTAAGGTGTATGTTATAATAGAGACATTTGTATTAGGCTTCAGGAGAAGCCTACAGTGTATCCAGGAATTCTGTGGCTCTGGTGACCACTGACCTTTCTCTGTTTTTGTTAATGTTTTTTGTTTTTTTTAATATATATATATATATGTGCTTATTTAGGCTCTTTTGGGTTCTGTTATAAAGTTTGTTTGACACATCAGCTACTACCATGCACTGTTCTTACTTTTCTCATTAACCATATTAGGATAAACCAGAATTAGACTAGCATCTCCTCTATTATATAAAATTTACAGATTTTAAGGGATACAATGCAAAACCAAATTTTTAACCTTACAAAAGTTATAAATGAGCCAATTGTTCCAAAGTTTTTTTACAAAGAAACAGAAAATCAGGTTATCTAGCAAACCTATTTATACACAGTAGGTAACCCTGGGTTGCAGGCAGGACTAATAAACAAAGAATGACAACCTATTTCTTTTAATGACAAGCTGACATATTTATTTTTATTATTTCACAAAAGTATTTGCCAGACTCATCTGTCACACTAAAGCCCGACTTTTCCTCCCTGCAGACAAAGCACGTAGCCTTACTGCACTCAGGTTGAGTGGAAAAATAAAAACTAAAAATGTTTTTGGAATCAAAAAAGATATTTGAGGACCTGCAGTTTACTGCTCTGTAACAGAAAATAAAAGATTTTTCTTGTCTGAATAAAGTTTTATATTGTTCATTTTTTCAAAGTTACATTACAGCTACAGAAAATGGGTTTTATGCTAAAAATTAGCTTTATGATATGCTTAAGTTGAATTTCTACTTCTCCAGGAATTGGAATGTCATTTCCTATAAAATCTGACTGGTATTTCTACCTGAATAAGACACTTCACAACTTTTAGGGCATTAAATCAAACAGTTCCTTCAGAAATGATAGAGCCTCTTATACTATTTAAAAACTGCAATAATTAATTTCAGATACAAACTAAGTTACCATAAAATGGGTTTACTTTTCCTTGCTTAGTGAGACATTTTCCGATGATAGCATTTTCTATCATTCGCTTTTGCTCAAAGAAATAATCACCTTAATTTTGCTAAATGCATGTTTTTGTTACTTGTCATTTGTGTAACACTAACGTGTATATAAAAAATAATTTAGAGTGTCTTGAACAAGAATTTAGAGTGTTACAGATCTTGCTTTCTGATCTTGGACATGCAGTCATTGTATATGCAAAACTCACATGGAGAAGAATGAGTACCTGTTTTGCATGCCACTTAAGGGAAAGCCTATTAATTCCTTCAAATGAAATTGAGTTAAGCCTTGGAAGTATTTAGACCACAAAGTTGTTTCCTTTCACTGTCCATTTTTATTTATATTTTACATAGATGTTGAATACATGTTCTGAATACTTACAAGCCCCTAGAAATGTAATTGTGGTTTGGAACATGCAAGAAATTTAGGCCTAGGGTCGAAAAAAGTAGAATGATAGTGTAACGTGACATGAGTGGTGGCTTTGTATGTTCGTGTGTATGTGTTTTCTTTCTGACGTTTATAGCAGCTGTTTGGTCATGGAAAATATATTATTAAGAAAGGAAGTTTTATACTTATTCAAAGAATTATTTTGTAATAACTAGGGGATAAAATAAGGACTTCTAATCTTATAAGGTTGCCATTAGTTTAACAACAAATTTACATACTGTAAAAATCCCCAAAATTATAGTGAAAAGAAATAGGGGAAATATTTTTAAATGCTCTAAATCCAATGTTTTCATTTAATTGTGCAACATAACACAGGCCACTCAGTAAGTAGGTCTCCCAGTTTAATGTAAATGCTGCTTACTTTGAAGAGGTAGCGAAGTGACTAGACATTTAAGATTCCCAGGGATTTTATAATTTAGCATTACATATAAACCCCTCTGAGAGTGGATAACAATGCTGCTAACACAAAAGGTAACCTATCCATTTAAAATCGTGACACCAGCATCCACTTTATTAAATGCTTGAAAACATCTTATGTCATGTCCGTATTACTTGCTTGAAACTGTGCTGGTTTTAAATGTGAGCTGTTATAGAGATACTGTCACAGCCTCTTGTGTTGAATTCAAACTTTGTGGAAAATACAGTCTTTTTTTTTATCCCCACATGCTTTCACTCAAAAAATTCACACTATTTTAAGTGTCCTCAATCTTGCTAGGTCCCTGCACATTGTTTTATGATACCTGCATTTTATGGGAAAAAATCCAACCCAAAATGGCAACATAGTTTTTACATTACCATGGATATACTAGAAAAGTGCCATTACTGAATTAGCTACCTATTCCTGTTCATTCATGAATGAATAATATTAGAATTAACATGAACTATAGTGCATTATTTATTATTTCTCTGGATTTGATGCTTAGCAGAGGTGTTAAAGGTCTAATGTCTTTTAAATGTAATTCCTTTCCCTTTGTTATGTATTTTGCTGGCTAAGAGTCCCTTCAATTTTCTTTTGCTATTGGTATTTTGGGGTAGTATTTCTTAAAATTAGAGTAATATTAAAATTACTTCAAGCTACTAGTTAAATAAATAGAACAATTAGTTAAAAGCATTCAATTATTTTGTGTTAGTGAATAGATCCTGAATTAAACTTGAAATCTATGTATTTGGCTGATGTCTGCACTTGTATAATGAAAATGTAAACAAAATTATGCTCTTATGCTCTTTTCCTGTGATTTTTATTTCTGAAAGTTCAAGCAAGAAAACATCTGAGCTGGAAGTCTGGCACTATCAAAATAATGGGAATTTCATTCACAGTAGCATAACCCTGTTCAATGATTGTTTGTTCTTGTTTAAACAAGATTCTTATTTGTGTTGTTAAAGACTCAAGATTAATATTTTATGATTCATAATACATGGTGTTGAAGGTTGTTGAACTAGGCAGTAAAACAGTCATTTCCTAAGAAGGGTTTTCAGCACAAGCAAAACTGTCTGAATGTTGTTCAAAAGAGGCTGTTCACATGGATCTGAACGGGAGAGGGATCCATACAGAATTGAGAGTACTAGTTACAAGCTGGGAAAACACCCTCTCTAACTGTGAAAACCTAGCTATTGTGTATCAAGAGCAAATAGAACAGAGGAAGATTCTTAAAAGCCACTGTGAAAAGGCTTTCTCACCTGTGGGTATATCTGATTATCAGTCTTAGAGTTATGAGGGTTTTGGCAAGACTTGCAAATTCCTGCCATGACTTCTGTCTACTCCAAACAAGCTGTTGGCTAGTGCTCTTGGCAAGCTTTGCATTTGCTGTGAGGCTTCTGCAAAAAAATGTTTTGGTCCTTAATCATTTAGGAGAACATTTGCTTCCCCAAGGCTTCTGTCTGCTATTTGAGTTGATACGTCTCTTCCATAGAGATGCCACGTGACGCGTCCCACAGCCACCTTAATTTGAATTCACAAATCGTATTTTCAAGGGTTTTCACAATACCTCCGAAGTTCCCTGTGCATCTCTCTGTAACTCTCCAAATGGTATCTTTCCAGAGTCCAAAGAACTGCCTGGAGTCGGGGTCACAATCCCTGAAAGAAAACCCAAAGCAACCAAAAGTATAGGTACACAACCTGCAGTGGGCAAGAAAAGCTGGGCAGAGCTAGAAGGAACATCCCTCTCTGGATATTTCTAAGATGCCTGATGATAGGACAGAACAACGCTGAGTACCACCACATTACCCCAGTTTTCCTCAGATACTTAGGGGCCCCCATTACGTTTTGTATTATTATTAGCAAACACACTAAACAGAAGTTGTAAAATCCAGCCATTCTGCAATTGTGCGTGTGTCCATGCAAAGGCAGGTGTCTGGTTAATGAGGCTGGTTGATTGGGCTAACGGGACTTGGTAGATGGCTCCTCCTGGAAGTGCACTGCAGTACCACAGTGCACTGTAGTGGCTCCTGCACTGCCCAGAGCGTTTGCTTGTGAAGCTCTGCTGGACCTAGAAATCTGTGTTTCAGGATCTGAACACCCTCTTTATTTTTTAACTCCCGTCATGTCAATATTAGAAGGTAATGCATAAATTATCAGTTATGAAATGCACTGATGAATCCACAGCAAGACTGATCTGAGCCTCTCTTCTGCAGGAGGAGGTGCAAGAAGGAAAAGCACATTTCATAGTCATTAAATGCCTAACTTCAGAAATGTAAGCTGAGCAGGAAGGATTAGGAAGGGAAAGAATAGTAACAGCCACAACTTACATCTGGACAGTTTCATCCCCTTTTTTTATAAAGGACAAAGACTTAAACCCACAGTGGCTTTAACTTCTGTTTATTCTAGTGGTAATTATGACTGTAAGTAGGGACTAGACAATGAAATGTATATCTTCAGGAAACTTGGTCTGTGGTTTGAGTAGGATTGTGTTGCAACTTGTTTCCCTAAGGCTTCAAATACCTCTCACCTAAAACTGTAAAGTATGAAACTGTAATGAATAAATAAAAAAAAAATGAACTACCTAATTAATTAAAATCCTGGAAAATTAGTATTAAAATTGCATTCCTTACAATAGTAAGAAGATTATTTACAGGTTCTTTCTATTCCACATTAAAACCTAAACATTAAACTGCTTTAATAGCAAAGAAATTTTGGGAAATATATTTTCCATACAGCATTTTAATTAAGTTGTTGTGCTGAAATGATTGCACAGGTGGAAAAAAAAAAAGTATGTATTTTTTTAAAATCCATGCGATCATTTTTGAATGTGTGATTTATTTTTCTGAAATTTTGGAGGTGCAGAATGTTTAAAGATGACCAAAAACCCTACCCAAACCACTCCCAGCAATGCAAAACGTGCCCTGAATTAAAAATAAATAAATGACCTTGTAGTCAACACCCATTAACAAAACAAACAAATAACCAACCAAAAAACCCCCAGGGACTAAGCCAGAGAGGGCTGAAGCAGATCCTAAAGCACCTTTGTGTGCCCTGCATGATTGTCATGATTGATGTGTTGCACTCACATGGCATTTGACATTGTTTTGCAGGTACTTAGCATAATGACAAATTAACAAATGGAATAAATGGATTACAAAGCATTTACATAGTCATTTATGACTTTTTCCTATCCAGTCTGGACTACTACAAAGTGGTCTGAGGCTAGTTACGAAGAGATATACAAGCTTTACAAGGTGCAGCATGCAGCACGGTGATTAATGCAGAAAGATTAATGAACATAATTTTGAATCAGTAGCTTTTGTCTTATGCTATTTGCTCATTTTGTTATTAACGGGCACTGAAATCATGACCCTTATTTCATAAATCCTCAAAGAGCTGGCACTGGGCTGCCACCAATAGCATTCTTGAAGCATCTTTGAAACAACCTCTGATAAACAGGGACAAAAGAGGTGATCATCCAGGAGGAAACATCTGAGAAAGAGGCTAAATTGGCTTGGGTGACGGTCCACTCTATCATGGCAGCAGTGCTCCTGGCTCCTTCGTACCCTGCTGATCTGGTGCATACATCTCAGTGGGCTGTTGCTGAAGTGGCCTCAGGTTTGAAATTCCTTAGTGAGTTGTCTCCCAAGATTTTTATGGTGGGGAAATGACAAGAATTTTTTACATGCATCATCCCTCAAGGAAGATGACTGCTATGTAGTGATGCTGCATTTGTTGACAGTGACCAAAAGTGATCCTTTCTGGGAAAGACCTCATGGGATCTTGATGTTTCTGCTGGGCTGCAGCTGCTTCTGCAGCACGAAGATGCCCCTCACTTCACGCAGGTGTCACCAGTGTGCAATGCTAAGCTGCTGCAGCTGCCACTGCACTGTATTCTTGTTGTCTCTTTTTCATTCTGTAATAAATCTGCTAAAACTTGGTTTGTCTGCTCCCCACTACAGATGGCAGATATCATGATCCTAAGCATATTCTGGGAATGCTTCTCTTTGTCCCATCTTGGACAAGTAAGCAGAAAGGCAATTTGTACCATTTTTTTTTTTAATTGTGATTTTTAAAAAATTTTGTTTGTGTCATTAATGTGTCATTTATTTTTTAATTTTGTTTGATTATTTAGATGATGCATGGTAATTTTTGATGTGTAGTAAATCTGATGTGTACTGTAAGATATAGTAAACGTTTGGTCTTACACATTCAGCCTAGCAAGTTAACACATGTCAGCTGAGCTGTGCTAACTGCCCAATTTTGTGTTCTTTGCCTGTGGCAGCTATATAATAGTTCAATTTAGCTGGCCCTCAGAGAAAGCACCTGCAGAGATTTTGTGTACCAAGACTGTCTCACCCCATAGAGGCATGCAAAACTGTGAGTTTTTAAATTTGACCATTACAGTTTACTGCATGTTTGTACTGTCCTGGGTTACAACATATGTATTGTGGGGGATGTAGTGAAAGCTAGAGGCTCTCTCCAGATATGAAGCATTGACCATCTGCAGGATAAGCTCCTTCTGGTACTACTCACGCTCTGGGAAAGCATAATTGCCCCTCTTGCTTGTATGACTGCTGGAAGATACATTTTTAGTGGTGGATAAGTTGCACATTTGTGGCTGCTGAGGTGATGTGGTGTAAAGTCAAAGGCCGGGGTGTTGGGCAATTGGTGTGAGTTATAGTGGAATGAAGTCTGGCGCTGCAGATTTGCAACCCATTCTAGGAATGCTAAGAAGCGCTATTTCTGAAGATGTTTTGCTACAGAAATGCACCACACCCCGTCTGGGGTACAAAGTGGGGAAAGAAAAGAGAAAATGAAGTAATAGATGAGGGAGTGACAGCAATTAAAGTGTTGCAACAGACACTTGTGCCTTAGGGGGCATGTGTGGCGCGAACAGATCTTAGGAAGGGAAGGAAGGAAGGAGGGTGCATTAAGCTGGATGCAAGAGCTGTGATTCTTAGCTTAAACTAGCCACTAAAAATTTAATATGTTGAATGAAATTCAACAACAATCTACTTCAAGGCACTTGTATGCATTAAAATTCAACATGAAAAAGAAACACAGAGTAAAAAGAGTAGTAAATTAATACTAACTGTAAGAGTGTGGTGCTTCTCAATCAACATTACATGTGAAATACATGCCTGAAAGCAAGCTCTAGTAGTCACAGAGTAGGAAATAGAAAAGTAAATCCATGTGATCTTCTCTTCACATTTCAAGAAAACATTTGGTAGAAAATACAAAATAGAGATTGACAAATAGAGCCAACTACAGAAGTAATTAATAAAAAATTTGGTTTAAATGAGAACAGAAGCATAAAACTGGTATTTAAGGATGTTGGAGATTTCATAATTGGATCATCACAACAGCAAGTGTTACATACTTTAGAATTTTATGAGTCAAGGCTCCTTCAGAAAGCAGAACTTGTCAATCCCCTAATGTAAATGGAGAATACTTTTAAAATAACTGATGTATGATCTATGTGAGACGTATAAATCAACGTGTTCTTCCTCAAATTCTGTTTTGTGATGACATACGTAGGAATCGCATTTTCAAATAGAGTATTATTTGGAAATGGAATTGGCAAATCAATTTACAGAATTAATTCCATTTTTGAAATGTGAAACAATACAAATTCTGAAGAGTTCCAGTAGCATTCAGAAGAATGACACCACTCTATCAGTAGAACATTTAGGATATTGTTTCTTGCAAAGTTGTTTTCACATTTCAGATTTCATCTGGTAAGTCATATATTTTGCAGGAGTTCAAGATGGTAGGTGGGGGTAAAAAAAGCACTGAAGGCAGAGCTCTAGCTGGTACATTTAAGGATGAGGAAGGTGAGTAGCTAGTCCTGTCTCCACTCTTCTTGGCAGTTGCAGGTTGACATGGCTAACACTCCCTATGTAATGAACACTTGGCTACCTGTTGAGATGATCCAGCTATCCTCTGTTGAAATGCTGGCTTTTTGCATGTGGAGTTCTGAGCTTCCTCAGACAGTGCTGATCAGGGAACCGGTCATATTTCCAGATCTGGGAGCAGTATATCCATGCTAACCAAGAGGTGACGGCATTTAGTCTGGGTGTAGAACAACACTAAGGCTACGTTGCTGTCAATGTCCAAGCTAGACCTCCTCATGCACAGTGCCTATTGAGTTTAAGTACATCCCCAATGACCCTTTGGATTCAGAACAGGTACTTCAGCTAATTAACTCAACTAAGCATGTGTGGTGAAGGCAAAGAAACAGTATGTGCAGCCCGAAGTGTAAAAAAAGGGATAAAAGTTGTGAGATCTTCAAGAGCTTAGTCCTGTAGCTCCCAGGGCAGTTTTGTTTGCAGAAGTGACGGGCTTAGGAGATGAGGGGCTTTTGGATGGCTCCTGAGTTTCCTGCAGCATTTGAAAAGTTGCCTTGACCATACTGGAGTAACTAATGAGACTTGGCACTTCTGTGTGTATTTAACTACAGATTTATGCGTGGTAAAGCTCACCACTGTCCAAATGTACCTGTAGGGCCTCAGCTAAAGCCTTTGAAGTCATTATCAGTCTGAAGTGAATGAGAGGTGGATCATGCCCTTAAACAAATATTTCTGGAAAGCCCACTGTGAATATAGAGAAATATTTTCTTGCTAAGCTGACGTTTTAAAGTTAAATAATTTTTTGGCTCCAGGCCTTAAAGGAAATGGGACAAATTTCTTTTCACATGTTATTTTTTAATGATGCAAAAAATATATTTAAGCTTCTTTTTATTTTAAATTGACTGTGTATCTTTTCTCTGACTTTTCTAAAGAACCCACCCTAAGAACAAAAAATATCCAAAATCCACTGATGGAAGAGAAAGCATCATAAATTATTGGCCTGAAATGTTTTTGAAAGTTTTAAGTTTGGAAAGCAGGGAATAAATGGAAACTCTTTTGCAACCATGAGAACTGTTTTGGACTGTATGCCAGTCCGTGGGTGTCAAAGCTCGTTGGGTAGTCATTGGGATTATATTTTCCATCCATGCTTATGAATCACTCAGAAATGGATCCAGATTTCTGCTACTGCTTTGTTATTTGTAAGCTTTAATGCAATAATCTGGGTGATTACCTTTCAGACTGCAGAATGTCCATAAACTGATTGCTGCAGTGTATCACCACTGGCTGTTCATCTAAGGTGGTTGATTAACAATTTTACAGTGTAAGCATTCAGCTTCCCTTTTGGAGAACTAAAACTTCTAAGAAAAGTTTGAATAATGAATATCAAATTACATCAGAGTTAAACACAGTTAAAGGACTTGAATTTCAGTCCCTGTTATGAGTCTTCCTTGAATGGGAAGCAAGTGTTGCATACCTTCTGTAATGTTAGAAAACATTTGCTCATTTGAATTGTGCTACTGAATCAAAAGAATCACTCCTAGGAACTACTCACCATCAGTTTAGCAGGGACACTTGACAGTTTAGCCCACAGTGTTCAGAAGTTACATTTTTGTATAGTTTAGTTAATAACTTGAGTGCCCTTCAGTATGGACTCAGAATATCTGGGGAAAAAAAAACCTCTATGCATATGTGCTTGTCTTTACTATTCTAGTATAACCGATTGTTGCTAGTCCAAAAATACTGTGAAACAAATGGCACTATTAAAATATTTGGGGGATAGATACCACAGGACCTTTGGAGGAGGTTAGTCCTTGCATGCCCAGCCTTTATGTATTGTTAACACCTGGGTGATGCCTGAGGCATGCCAGCCAATAATTATATACCTTCATATTTCTTTCCTGACAGTCTGTCATCATTAGTTCCAACTGTAAGTTAAAGAGAGATTCTTCACGTCTATCCTTTTTCCCTGTACCAAATTCTGCAATGCTTTCTGTAAAATCATATTTATTTCATTAGCAGGTTACATAATGGGGTTCATTACAACCCTTTTGTATACAAAACAAAATAATGCTGTGATGGATCTTCTGAACTAATTGACAGCTGCAGAACACACTATTTGAGTAAACACGTTGTAGAAAGTAATTTGCAATTAAAATACTTTTAATTAAGTTCCTAATGATTATATTTTGATCTTGCTTTATCATCATGGTTTGCACCTCAGAGAAAGTCAATGGTACAGGATTAACACGTAATTCATGCATGGTTGCTCCAGCAGTGAGCTTTCCGTGAGAAGCAAGGAGTCATAAACCACCCATGCGTCAGTAACAGATGAAAGTTGGGTTGGAACAGGGGAGTTCAGCTCTTTACATGAAATTGTAGGGTTGAAGGAGAGAAGGAATCAGTAGGTCATTTGGTCTTATCTCCTGTTTAATATGAGCTTCTACCTTTCTGATGGGATTAATAATTTGCTATTAATTGGTGCATATGGTGCATCTGACTTATGTAGCTCTTGCAGAAAGGCTTTCAATTTTTATGTGAAGGCATTAAGATGTGGGGAAACTACGTATCCGTTAGTTGTTGCTCCAGGGATCAATCATTCTTGCAGTTAGTTAACTAACTAAATTTCCTTGTGCTTAGCTTTTGTCTGCTGGGTGCTTTTTATGTTTTGTTATGCCTTTCCTGCTTTATTAAAATTCCTTTTATAGTCAATATTTTGTTTTCATGTAGATATTTTATATGTTGTAAGCAAACCATCTCTCGCTGTTGCTTTTTGAAAGCTGAGCAGATTCCTTATTCTATGCAAGACATTTTCTTTGAGCTCCCAAATAATTGGGGTCACACTTTCTGTGCACCTTCAACATCCTTCTTTAAATAAGACCACCAAAGCTGGAGGAAGTGTTCCAGTATTAGTCTCACCATTGTTATAAGGGTAGCTAAAATCACCTTGGCTTTGCCCCACTGATTGCTCTTTGTGTTATCTGAGGATCATAGATGCCTCTTTTGCTGGGTCACCATAATAAACGCTTACCTTCATAAATCTCTGTACTCAGGTGTCCTTATTTATTACTTCTTTTTGTCGCTGGATGCAATTCCTTGGTTTGTGGCTATAGTCAACATTCTTTTTTTCCTAGATGTACGATTTTCATAGAATAGTTTGGGTTGGAAGGGACCTTTAAATGTCATTGAGTCCAGCCCCCCTGCAATGAGCAGGGACATCTTCAACTAGAGCAGATTTCTCAGAGCCCCATCCAGCC
>JAVJGJ010000037.1:73420782-73448074 GCA_035590215.1 Microhierax caerulescens | reverse complement strand
GTGGAATATCGTGATGGTGCTATGCTGAACCTTGTACATATGGAGTCAAAGGACAGAAGAGGAGTTGCTAGCAACCATCCTGGCTTGGTGGAAGTAAATTTTCCTGAAAATATTTGAGTTCCATTTTTTAGAGGGGACAAATCCAACTGATAAAATCAACTGCATAGATGCAGTGTAGCTGGCCATCAGCAAGGTGACTTCAGACTTAATAGTTGTTTTCAGTAAGAGCCTGTTACTATGTGCAGTCAAAATGTGAGAGCATGTATTGTTCTACAGATTAAAAGTTTGCTTATTGATATATGATATTGAATGCAGCTGATTCTGCAGCACTGCATGGCCCTTGTAATTCAATCAACTTTCTGAAAGAAAATGTATTAAGAAAAGGATATAAGATATATCTATAAAGTTTTCAGCGGATACTGAGACTTGTGGTTTGGTAAATCAGGGTAAATACTGTTTGAGCTGGATAACTTGTTTAACTTTGGAGCAATCAAATAATATGATGTATTTTAATATGAGCAGCAACAAACTAGAACCCAGAATATGACTATGTTGGCCCACAGATGCTTTCTTCCCACGAACAGGGCTTTCTAACACACCTTTCACAAAGACACAGGGCTTTCACAAAGGGCTTAGGAAAGGGGTGGGAACCTGTATATGTCTCCACTCTAACCTCCAGTTCAGTCAGTATTTTTAGGTCTGAAGCAAGTAGCGTTATGTAATTTGTGGTCTGATGCAAATAACTTCAGATAAATTTGTATGGCTGGTTTTATGCAGGTGGGTAGACTCGAAAATGCAAGTGCTGTGACAGTCTAAATGGTACTGAGCAACAGCCATCCTTTTTGCTCTTACTTATATAAAAGTATAAAAAATGTACCCTCTAATAAATAGCATAATGTTTCAGACTTAAGTATGTCATTCATCTCAGCTTTTTCCACCACAAGCTGTGACATAACACAAGCCATATAAATTGTCACAGACATGTCAGGTATGCTGCTGTCCAACTTCCTTTGTTTATTGGGAAGCATGTAAGGTGCAAAATAATATCCATGCTTAATTTCTGGCAAGCCATTTGCTGAGAAGAAATACAGAATTACAGGACCCCAGCCTTGCAGTGGCCAGGGTGTGGGAAAGCTCTGCCTTTTCTCAATGAGTGTGTCCAGGGGCACTAAATATCTCCCTGACTCTAAAGACAGGTTTTATCAGAGATCAAAATTGCTTAATTAGAACAAGATAATTATTTGTACAGAGAGATCACTGATCTGTCAGGTGACCCATATTAAGTAAGAAGTTTTTAAAAAAATTCTCTGAATTCCCATTTCCTGCCCAGTTTATCCTTACCGGGCAAGGTCTCCCCTTCATTTGCCTTTCAGACCAGAAACAGTCAATGGCTCTTAGTTTGCTCAAAACCCTTGCTTAGGATTTTTTTTTTTTTTTTTCTTTCCATCGTGTCAGAGGGATAGGTCTACTCCCTTCTCCACACAGGTTCCCTACTTGTGCCAGATCTTCCCTCCTGCAGACTGCGGTGCCATGCCCCTACTCCTGCTTGGTCCCTGGAAGCATCGTATGGTGGACACGTCCAGGAGGTTGTAGTTCTCCCTCTAGAGGGTCCCCAGAGCACAGGAACCAGGACAAACTGCTTTCCTTTCTCCTGGCCAGCCCTCCTTCCCTCTTTAACAAAACATAACAAATGGTACTCACAGAATAAACGTAAACCAAACTTGTTAAATACTCGCACCATTGTTCTCAATCCGGTTGAGATTTTTTTAATAAAATGATTCTTGGAATAATCCAACATTTAGCACTGCTTGTTGCAACAGGAAAGAGACATTATTCCTTTATATATATAATATATATATATTACATATATGTATCATATAATACATATATGATGTATTTCATAAAATTTAGTTCCACTGGGCAGGTCATTGCATCCTGTCTGTTTCAGAAGAAAAGATATTCCAAAGAGACTGCAGCTGCAAATATTTCATACATTAAAACAAAAAGGAAGAAAGATAAAAAGTAAAAGTGCTGAGCACAAACAATCAAATTAAAACATATGAAAACAAGTGTAGTAAGAGAACATGAAAACAAACAAATAAAAAGATGCCACAGTATACAGATTCAGGAAAATATTTTCAGCCACTGTTTTAAAAGCATTTGGTTTTTTTAATGTGAATTATTTTCCCCATTGCATATAGCGCCTATGCATTTGCATTTTATTGATATTCTAACAGTTGTGTTGAATAGCAGAAACACAATATATAGAATATTTGCATAAAATAAGACTCCATGACCGCTGTTCTTGTCCATAGAAGAAAAATGTTAATTTTTAAAATTAATTACTTTTAAATTAATTTAATTTAAAAATTACATTTAAATTTAATTTAAAAAATTAACATTTAATTTTTAGATTTGCCTTTCTCATGTAACTTTTTTTTAATTTAAAAAAATAATTTAATTTTTAAAATTAACATTTTTAAATTAAATTATTTTTTTAAATAAAAAAAAGTTACATGAGAAAGGCAAATCTATAGGGACTTTTTAGAGCATTTATAGGAACAGACTCCAGATGTGGGCACTTCTTTGATGCTATGGGTAGGTCCTAAGGGTACTGTCTGTTCTTACTAGCAGGAGTTACTGCTTTCTGCTGCGAACTCTCTGGTGTTCTGCAAGCGATGGATGACACTGGTAGGTGTCATCCTTCTGCCAGTCATCTCACTGGTGGTCAGAGGCTCATTACAGTTCATGTCTGCACAGCAGCTTTAAAGGAAAGGACCCTGCAACTTCTTCATTCACATCCTGCATATCATTTAGGAGTATTTCACTGTGCTTCTATTTTGCACTTCTGTGGTTTATTATCTCCTACAGGTTTCTCTTGATATGTGAAATAGTTGCTGCTGCTTCTTTTTGGATTGGGAAGGACTTGATCATTTAAATATTTATTAACATTTTTCTGAAATTCATAATAAAATATACTTGCATTTACAGCTGATAAAACAGTGAGATAGATTTTTACATTCTCAATGGCCATACAAGAGATGAACTCTGAATGTAGTGATCAAATATTAAACACATTTTTACATGTAATTTGCTTAGACGCTACTTTGAGTTTTAAGAACAATAGTGTTAAGGCACAGAAAAAAATATATATATTTTTAAAATTTTAGCATATTTCTGAGCTGTGAAGAAAAAATAGAAATCTCATTTGTGACATGAAGCTATATCTCGGCATGGCTGTTAAACTAGTTGACAAAAGGAAAAAAGAAACCAAAACTATTTAAACATTCATAAAAAATGGATTTAATACAGAAGCCATTAAATATTGTTTTAGCATGGATAGACTACCTTGATTAATAAATACTTTTAGTTGTAAATAATGTGTTTTATTTCTAAAAACTCTGAACCTATTATACACTCAAATATAATTTGACCAGGTCTAACAAGGCTTAGCTGGGATTTCTCCTCCGAATATTGGAAGGTTGCTGCCTCTGCTGGGATAACTGGGAGTGAGCGTGGCCTCTCTGTATAGACAGGGAGAGAACCCTCTGCCTGGGCTCTGCCTGGCTCACTGTTGTGTCATTTGCATTCCCACCCTCCATGGAGAGCCCAGAGCCTCCCCACAACCACCGCTAACTTTGGCAGGGTATCACAGCTCCCTGAAGGTTATTCCTCTCCCTGGATATGAGCAGATGTTGGAAGAAAGCAAATAAATTACAGAATGGGCCATAACATCGCTCCTAAGCAATGGGCAACCATGGAGGTGCCGTTGTTCACCTTGGTGTGGGAAGTCACTAGCAAAGTTAATAGTCCCCACTGGTGGGAGAGGGTTTTTTTCTCATTTAGATAGCATTTTATTTTTGCCTGTCAGCTGGCCTGACTCAAGTGGTGCTGGATGTTCTGTTGTGGGGTGACGGCTCTGACGTCCTCCATGGGCAAAGGAGGGGAGCCTTAGTCACACGGATGCCATACTGACAGGAGGCAAGCTGGGACAGGCCGGAGTGTGTGGACACTGCCTCTTCTTGCTACAGGAGAATGGATGGGCAGCCTGGGCAGCTGCCTGCTCACAGTCACACGTGGTCTATCTGACCATGGCACTGGAGAGCCATCTGGGGCTAAATGGGGCATGGCTACACTCAGTCTGAAGAGGACAGTAGTTTGCTGAAACACCCTGCCTGCTAAAACAAGCTGTATAGTCACTGGAGGAGTAGTGTCGGATGGGATAGGATGGAAAGGTCAAAAAATATGTCTTGGGTACCCTAAATATTGCTGGGGAGTGTAAAGCCTTCAGCAGTAATAAAGATTACTTATGACAAGGAGTGGAGTCTGGAGGTAGGAAAATTAATAGTTAAGGATATGATTAGTTTTCACTAAGGGACATCGAAACTTTAAGCCAAAGGGAATTCTCTAAAACTTTCAGCTGTTTTCATGATGTTGGCTTTGCTCACAACCTGCAAATTAAACCCAAAGGCTAAATAATGCCTGTATTCTGACCTTTGCAGTGGTTTTGGTGAGTGTTGCAGATGTTATGAGGCATCAGCCATGGGAAACATTTAAACCCATTTCAAGTTTTTAATTTTAAACAACATGATCCATGAATCAACCTTAGTATTAACCTACCTTGTTATTTAATAAAGGTCTTAATTATTTAAATAATTGTGAGAAACCATTTTATTTCTAGAGGTATTATCTGAGCCTGAAGGCATATTTTGTGACTATCACTCTTTTAATAATCTGCTACTGTTTCAGATACCAAGGGCTCCTCAGAAAAAGCAAATTATTCATCTAAAAGAAATGAAAAATATTAGAAAATAGTGTTCATGGAAATATCCTGGTATAATTAAAAATCCAAGAAAAACTCCTTATAATTCTGAAAACTTGTGTATGTTCTCCTTTTTGACACATATTAAAGAGCAGAATTTTTAACTAGCAGTGTATGGTATATTGTTAACTGTTTTTCTTCTTGCTAATATAAAATGGCAGATGTACAACGTCTGTAAATACTCATGAAGACCAAGTAGGTAGAAAAATGATCACATCAATACTTCACTTTCAGTACTTTTTCTGGGTGATGGTCGTGTTTGAAGGGCAGGAAAGAGTAAAAGGCCTATCTTTCTATCTTATTGGCTCATGGCTACATTCAGTGTAATAATAATAATATACTATAAGACTAAACTGTAAAGACTTCAGCTATGGTCTTGTATAAATTTAATTTTTGTGGGAAAAATAAGCAAGGATGGGATGAATGAGGCAAACTTGGGATTAGGAAAATAATACTGTGCTTGGAGAATTAAAATATGTTTAGATTAATGATGGATTAACATTGTAAAAACTGAAAAACCCATTGTTGCTAATCTCTTTGAACTAGACTAAGCTATTCTAAGCCAACACTGAACAAAGTTTCCATGTGTGGAATGAGGCAGGAGTTTCCAACTTTTCTTTCGCTATAATCCAGATTAAAAAAAAAATGCTGTTGATGTGTTTGTTTCAGTAAATATTTCCTCAGGGTTTGGGTAGAATTTCATGTCAAGTGATGGAGAGGAAAAAAGATACCAGCAATGGAATAATACAGGTGAGAAAGTGGGCAAGAGGAAGAAATTTATGTAGTTTTTATCCTGAGATAAAATATGGCAGATGTTGTAATGTCACCCATCTTAAACTGAAGTTGTATTGCCCCTGCATACAATAGGGGAACAAACACTATTTTGCAATTAATGAATAAATTCCTTTAACTGCTTTCATTTTTATTTTTTTTTTTTCTGAAAAAAGGGGAGAGAACTTAAAGTATTCTCTGACTCCTGAAATTTCTGCATTTTTGCAGCAGAAGCACTGCTGGTCAAACTAACAAATGGCAATAAGAAAGCTGTGGTACCTAGGCAAAAAAAGTTTCTTGGTGAGAAATCATGATACACACAAGTCAGCCTTTCCAACAGTCCTGGGTCAATACAGTTAGTACAATTGTGGCACTCAGCAGAAAGATGCAACTATCTGCTTAAAAGGTACATAGAGCCTATTGACCCAAGCTTTTCTACAGTCTAAATAACAATCATTCCAGTTAGATACAACAGAGATAATAATGATTTACAGATTATTTTTTGGAGTCTATTTGCAAGACATTTATTAATTTTAAATAATTTACATATTTTGAAGAGTCTGTTATTCCACTGTTAAACTAAATTAGGTCAAAGATCAGACCAAATTGAATGCTGTAATTCTTGAAGCCCACAGTTTTTAACTGTAACTGATTTATTTATGTAGAAAAACCACTAAACAAAAAAGGAGAAAGGTAAGAGTATAAAGATGTTTCTGTCCTCTGCCATTTTACTAGTGACTCGGTCCAGTAAACAGTGGGGAACCTTGGTACTCCCGAGCTCTTTCAGGTTCCTGCTCTATCAGAAGGACTACTTCAAAGCTCCTAATGTCCCACATTTAATTTTGTGAAATATAATGTAAAAAAATTAGAGTTGGAAGTGAAGTAACCATGAGGCCATGCACTGGTGTTGGAAAGGATTGGGAAACACAAATATGGGCGTTACAAAAGTGGTTTGACACCCGTGGAGGATGGAAAGGGTAAGAAAAAGGCCAAATAATATTATAGCAATAATGTACAGTTAGAAAAGGCAAAAAACAGCGGATGTTTTGTTTTTCTTGTTTGCTTGCTTGGGTTTTGATATCTCACTTATGTTCCTGCCTCATTTTAGGACCTTTCCAAATGAAATTGCCCTGTGTTTTCCACAGTATACCTACACAGAAATACACAGACACAGAGATATCTTGGAAATTTTACTTCAAAGTGAGCTACAGAAATATGCTTTAGTAGTAATTACAGCTGTCCCCAACACACTGTGCAGGGGTCAGCTAATTTGTGGCCATTGAAGTCATGCAACCACTAGCTTCACAAGGGGAGTATCCCTGAGCTGCAGTACAGCAGTTTGCTCCAGTGCCACTTCTTTCTTTGCCTGGAAGCAGAGGAGATGAAAGTCTAACCCTAAGATGATAGTGCAAGTCAATAGTAAGATCCTGAATGAAGTGGGAGACACAGAGCTTACAGTCCCTGCTGGACAGCAGTCAATATCAGACATCACACTTAAACTGTCACAATTTGACCTGACAATCCTTTTTCAGAAGGACCAGAAATAGAGCTAGCCAAGTTACCTTGCATTTCTGAAGAAGGTCACGGGCAGGTCACTGGCAGATGGAAGTGTGTGTTAAAGATGTCTGAGTATAAACATGAACATTTCTAGCCTGCATAAACATAAATGTTAAGATGCATCAGGGATTGTTGCTGCCTAGCTGGAACAGGAGCACAGTTAAAAGATCTTTATAAGGAACAAAGAGAGATGTTTGCTCTGTTCATGTGGAAAAAAAAATACTGGGAAAAAAAAAAAGACTTATATAGTCAGCAATATATGTTCTAAAAATGCAATTTCCGGATTAATAACAAAGACACTGTTCTAGTTCACTAGTTCCTTTAGGATGTGCGCTTTTGACCCATGCAACATATTGTGCCCCATGGCTCTTAGCTGAACTGTGACTTAACTGTGCCTATTTTTTTAAAATGTGTGATGTCTATTAAAACTAGCTGGTGCTTGTACCAGGACCCCAGTGGAAATGAAAGAGATGTCTCGGTGGACTGTCCATTGGTTAAATATTAAAGGATCAAACTTTAATATTTAAGTGTGTATGTAGTATATTACATAAAACAAATTCCCATCTGAATATTTTAAGTTTTCTCTTTAATCTCAGGAAAACCAGCATTTCCACCCCTTAACTCTAATTAACCAGATAAAACAGTATTTCAAGGATATATCTCCTATGAAAAGTCAGGTTTTTCTGTGATTATATATATCTTTGCTCCGAGGCACTTATTAATTTGCTTAAAAGACTATGCATCATTTCACAGATTGTTTTAGCACTTGTCATCTTATCAGTCCACGTCTGAGTAAGGCACACTTGAAAAAAATGAAGTGAAAGATTAAGTATTCCAGCATGCTCTACATTATAAATATAACTGTCTTCATTTTATAAATGAATTTCCATAAAACTGGAGCTAGAGAGATGGGTGAGCAGTGATGGAGCATGGTGAAAGATGGTGGACCTGACAAATGCATCTGGGGAGGGGATCAGAGGCAGAAGCAGGATAGATACAGCTGGAAATCTTTCATCCCCCTGCAGTTCTGCTAGTTGATGTCTCATGCACTGGGGAGCAGGAGGAGCAGGTGCTCTGCAAGGGCAGGGGATGGTGGTGGGATGGGAGGGCAGTGCCCTGCCACTGAAGGCTGCCATCCTGCCCTACCCCAGCAAGGAGGCTAGTGCTGCCTGGTGATAGTAACCCACAGCCCCCATCACTCCAAAAGGCCCATGATGATGAGGTGGGTCCATGGTCAAGGTAAGTGTCCTGTCACTGAGGTATCATAGTAGGCTGGAAACAGAAAAAAGATGTTACCCAGGCTAGTGGAACTGAGGCCCTGGTCCCCAAAGGTGTTTCTTCAGCATCCCTATATACACACCTCCACATCATTTAAGTGCTCAAAATCTCTGCCAAGCTATCACTCGACTGGATGGGTGTTTAAATCCTGTAGTTGGCTGACCAGGGACCACACATTATGCAGCCTAAATGGAGAGGTCAACCTGCAAGTTAACAGTGGCTGAGATCCCTGCCTCAGCCCACAACTGGGTTTTAGATTAAATCTAAGTCAAGGGCTTGAATGTCACCTTCCTATGTATCAGGTGAGGTCTGTCATGATGGGTTGCCTGCTCTCTTGCAAT
This sequence comes from Microhierax caerulescens, assembly GCA_035590215.1. Classification (NCBI taxonomy): domain Eukaryota; kingdom Metazoa; phylum Chordata; class Aves; order Falconiformes; family Falconidae; genus Microhierax; species Microhierax caerulescens. The sequence goes on along the minus strand of JAVJGJ010000037.1, from coordinate 73,439,305 downwards.
CAACATGTAATAATTTGTAGACAGTGGAAGAGCTTTAACAGAAGACCCGGTTGGTCTGCAATGAATAGTGCAGCTCTGTGGACAAATATGTATCTTGACTCTGAGCAAGTTGGCTTCCGAATCTCCATTCCTGCATCAGAGCTGTGTTTCACCCAGGTGAATTAGCCCTGTGTGCTAAGATGGACCTATCCACTGTATCTGTCAGGCAGCTGGAGTAGATGTCATCGTAGGTCCCTTCTAACTGAAAATACTCTGTTCTGTTCCGTTCCATTCTACTCCATTCATGGCTGATTTCCAGTTGGATCAGGCATATGTCAGCCTTTGTCACACAGATACAGCCTTCAAGCAACCCTTGCACACCAAAATGAGAATGTAGGTGGAGAGGAATAGCATTTAGGTCATTTGAGTCTAGGCAGGGGCTAGTCCCACTTCTCTGCTCTCCAGCTGTCACTGATGTAGGTGATCATTGCTCAGCTGATTTCTTATTACTGTTTTTCTGTCAACCCTTCACTCTCACCATTCATTGCCTGGGAAGTTGTATTTGGGCTGAGAAATCCATGAGGTTACAGAAGGAATAAAAGTTAGCTTTGTGACATTTAAGTACCTTTGAGGATCTGGGCCCAAAGGCTTAATCCTACACCATCAAAGTCACTAGGAGCTTCCTAAAGTTAAAATGGGAAATTGAGGTAAGAATGTATGTTCTTTTATCGTTTCTTTTTTATAGTTTCTGTGGATAAAAAGCCTTGGAGTAGGAATTCTTCTTTGATGCTTCTGCTGTAAAATCAGAGTTCAAAGGGGCTGGTTTGGATCTGTACATCAATAGTCTGACATTTCATCCCTCTTCTTCAGCTGCGCAATCATATAAGCAAATTGAGCAATAGAACAAATTAAAAAGAAGTGCTATGAAAATCTTATTAATTTTTACTGACTGCTTGGCTCACTAGAGAAACTTAGCTGAGGAATCAGAATTCGCTAGTTTGAGAGAAGAAGGAGAGGAAGTAGTTTTACTCACAGGTAGAGGCATGGAGAGGCAGAAAGGGCAAAGAAAAAGAAGGAAGCAGAGAGGAAGAAATGCACTGTAAGACCAGCTCAGTTTAGTTACGGAGAACTTTGACGTGAAAAAGTCAGGATGAATTTTTGTAATTTTTCCTAACGTAAATGAAATATCCATGTGATTTAATAGGATGCTGTTTCTTTTGCTTACAATTTAAATGAAGCAGACTCAAGCTATTAGTTTGGCATACCACCTTTTCTCTGAACCTGTCTGAATTGCTAAAGGGTCCAGCAGAAGTTCAGAAAGTTCTGTTATGGAAAACTACAAAATAATCTGCTGTTAGGAAAGTTTCATTCTTGTCTGACTCTGGTAGATTAGCCATGTAAGTCTTGAACTGATATCTGTCTAATGTAATTGGATGTTCACACTCTCTGTAGAAATTGCTGTATTTCTCTGTATTGCTCTAAGCTCTTGGTTTCAATGTTATCATGTTCCAAGGAAAACTGTGAGTGAAATACTTTCTGCATAAGAAAAGACTTCCTTTTATCAGGTTTTGAAATTATTGCTTCCCAGTATTATGGCAGTTCTGTTTACTCTTTTATCATGTTAACAGCAATTTTGCCCATTTAACTGCATCTGAATTACCCTATTGAGGGTGGGATCGGAGAGTGGTGATACTGAAACTCATTATTCATTTGACTAAGTTTGGTGAAATTTTTTGTCTGCAGGCAGTTGTACTCTAAACGCATTTACAATTAAACTACAATTAAACTTTTCCTACAGGTTTTCCTACTCATTATTTTTTTTAAGAACACTTGTTTGAGGGGACCTTTTTTTCCATGTATCTGGAAAGGAGGAATACTGAATTCCAGATCTAAAAACCTTGTTTTTTCTTTGAAGGAGCAGATAGATAAGGGAGGAAAAATGGAACTGGATAGGTAGTGGAAGAAAAACGTCAGATGGAGAAGAGAGGAAACGGAGAACATAAGTAGCGTCACGATGAAGAAGAATAAAGGAGTCAGGACTGAGTGTATTCACACTGTATTAAAGGCAGAGCTTCCTTCCATGGGTGAGAGAAGCAGATGTCCCAAAGCACTAGTAGAGAACACTTTCAATAGGGAAACTCCTAAAATTTCCTTACAGCAGGACACAGTTCTTGGCAATGAAATAGAATTGTTCCTTCTCTTTCTCAGCTGAGGGTCAGGTGCTCAGATAATGTAAATGAGTAACTGGGGAGCCATTACGCTGGAAAACACAGAAAAGCACAGTCTTGATATTCATGAGTTTTGCCTGACTCCTAACCAAGCTTCTACACCATTTTTCTAGTGGAACAAGTTTCACTGTGCAAATGCTTAAAGTCCCATATACTTGGGAGACCATGACTAAATTTGTGTGGCAAAAAGTGCCTCAGACTTTTGGGTAAAAGCTGGTCTTCTTTTCTTAGTAATGACCACATTCATGAGAAGAGACTTTTGCAGAAAACAGTCCATGGTGATCCTTGTGTACTTCAGTCCAAAATATACAGTTCTGTACACTGCAAATGCTAATGGAAAGTATAAAAGAGCATAGCTCAGTCATGCTGTCATCTTTAGGATTACCCTTTTAGAAATACTGAGTGGAGAAAACCTGCATTGTTAAGAGAGGTTTTGAATAATTGTACTGTTCAGTGGCAGCCCTCCAAGATTTGTTAAAGGTCATGTTATCTTCCAACAAGGTCAAGATAGTAAAAATGTGGAATTCCTGTTTTGATACATGGTACACTTAAAAATAAAATAAACTTGTCAAAGGTTTGAATTAATCTCATCTAAAGAAGAAGCATTTTTGAAATTCGTCATCTCAGATATTCCCAAATTCTGTAATGGCACAAGATCAGTCCTTTGAAATTTTGGGGCATACTGCTTTTAGAAAGACAGTGAGCAATCTGACTTCTAAGTATAAGCAATGCTGCTTGTTTAACTATGAACTGAAAAGCTCCTTCCCTTAATTGAATAATATATTATGAATATTCAATTTTATTTTTGCCTTCCTGGACTTGTATTAAGTTTTCCATAAAGAAAACCTGGGGATTTTAACGAGGTCTCCCAACCTCTCAATGACATGAAAAGTATCACTAGCAGATTAATAGGTGGAATGCAGCTGGAAGTTCCCTCTACCCATCAGTAATTTAACTGGGATTTTTACTAATCTTTAGCAGTTTTAGACTACTATGCAGCCAACAGTATACAGCTAGAATTAGTAAAACCTATGAAGAAATTCCACACTGTGTGATATGCATAATAAGCTTAAACAGATCTGGCTTAGAATAAGTTGTTAATTGACAGCATATGACTGCCTAAAATCACACAGCTGCTTTGCAAGCCATTCAGACAAGCATTTCTAAATTAATACACATCTAATTCATTATTTATGTAACAAATTATCTCCTTTCACAGTTAACAATAAGGAAAAGCATTTCCAAATGGGTCATCACTGTAGCTGGCCATGGATGTATGTGGGATGCCATTTTGAAGGGCTGGAGAGAGTTGGGGCAAGTGCACAGAAAAAAACTCAGTTCACATTGGAGCTGGCCCTTATCTCACATCTCAAAAGGAAAGGAGCATAAATAAATAAATATTTTTCCAACTGCTTAGCTGTATTTATTTTCCACTGCCTCCCTGCCTACGGCAACACGGATGTCCCCTGAGCTCTTGAACCTGTTTATTTCCCATCCGCTACCTGTCCAATTGAAGCAGCACTAATTATCCCAGAAGGCTTTGCTCCTGTCAGTTAAGGCAGAAAAAGCACTCAAAGGCTTCTGGAGATGCACTAGGGCCATTGCAGGCAACAGGTTGTGGAGCTCCTGGTGAAACACATCTAAAACCTGGAGCCACAGCCTGGAGCTGGGGAGGAGCATCGAAGTGGAGGAGCAAGGGTAGTACTTAATGGGCCTAATATGCAGCAGCATCTGAGAAGCTCATTATTACAGACACATGTACTTGTGATCTAATTACAGTTAGATTTATTTCTCTTCTGCATGTAATTTGTATTGGTTTGCTCCTGGTGTTGCTGAAAGGAGGTACCCTCCACAATTTGTATTTACCTCCCAAGATTGTTCTCTGCAGGTTCATTCCTTTTCATTAAGGCCTTTTTTTCATAGTTCATACGTTTTCCTGCTCTCTACAGACTCTTCCAGATTTGTAGTTTTGGAGGAGAATTATGCAATTCAAATAAGCTAATTCATATATATGGTCTTTCTATGCTATGAAGAACTGACACCTCAGGGTCTGCTGGTGACCAGTTACCTAATGAGCATTCTGAGCACTAAATCATATAATTTTATAGAACTAGGGGAAAAAAAAGACTTTAACAAATAGTAAAATTATATTAAAACTGTAAAAACCTCCTTCCTGTTTAATTGTGGGGATATAAAAGCTATCCCACTTACCTTCTGTAGTCACATTGGACCTATATAAACCATAGCATCATGTTCAGGCAGATGTGGCCAATGTGCCAGAGCTCACCTTACCCATGCGCAAAGCCATTAAGAATGAAGAAATCTTTCCATCTTCCCTTCTTGACTACAAGCACAGGGACAGGGCAGATACAAAAGGGGCAATAAAACACTCCCAGAATAGCAGTGTCATATTTTTACCCACTCTGGGCTCTGGGAATAAAAGGGGAAGAGCAAATGCTCCTATTGGGGCAGCTACTTGGGGGCCTTTGCTCTCAATCTGACAAGAGCCAAATAAGGGATGAAGTGTGTGACAAATGAGAGGCACAAAAGTATTCATGCAGGAAACTTGCAACGTTCTGGGATTCACTCCTTTCTTATAAATAATTCATTTTGTAGCTGGAGACTCTGTTTATGACATGTGTAAGATTGGCATTAAAATATAGGATGAACCATGTGATTGTAGAGCTAGTTGAAAAATAAGAATTTGAGTTCAGGAGAAAAAAAAGTTGGAGATTTTGAAATTCATTTTTATTCCTTATTGGAAAAGAACAGAAGACTTTGTAGCATATTTTTCTTGGTGTAAAACCTGAAAAAAAGAGCTATTCTCAGAATAGCAATACTGGAGGCACTCATGTGAAATGAAATACTTGTACCACAGTGAAATTCTTTTTGTCTGATATAGACAGGAACTTGCACCTGTGGCTTCCACGTCCCAGTTCAACAGTCACTTGGGGAATAGCTTCTGCTTCTCTCTCGTTTGGATCAGAACTTTAATCACAAATCCAAAGGAAAAATGTTGAAATTAAAACATATCTGGAAAAAGATTTGGGTTTGATGAAGTTGGTATTTTGGAATGAAAAAGGTAGAATAATTTGTTGATACTGCTTGTGCAGCTAGCCACACGTGGCATCTTTGCTCAGTGCTCAGTTTAGTTTGAAGAGATTATTAACACTTGGTAAGATCTGTTCCTAGGATAAAATTAATAATGAAGAATTTTGTTAGTTCCTGTTATTGTTAGTTTTTATAATAGTACTGTGCTATCTTCCTTCTTCACCTGGACTGTTTAAAAAACACTGCTTCTCAAAATGGAAGTTTGTACTAAATCTGGACTACAGGCTAACAATGAGAACAAGCTTTGTTTTAAATTGTTTTATTAAAGATGACTAACTGTTGGAAGGAAATAAGCTCTTTTCAATGGAATATTATGAATACTTTACCATGTATAGCTCTCCTAATAAAGATAGGGGGTTTTGAATTGCCTGCTGTATGATGCTGTGGTTCAGTTTTAATTTTCCAATCCATAGAAAGCTGTGCTATAGCTTTTCAAGAACATCTAAATAATGGTGCTAGGCACTGAAGATGTATACAAAGAAATATTTAATCCATGACATTTAAGATGCTGTAATGATCAGCTGTCCATTACAGCCACCCTCTTTGTCCTATACGATGTACAAAAAGGGCTAATATGGTCACGACTCAGCTGCCCCTATTTACAGTCTTAGCCTTGATCAGAGAGATAAACAAATGCCCTCAGCAGGATACAGAGGCATCTGTATATATATACCTGTGGTATAAGCTTTCTCTGTACTTCCTTGGTGACACTTTCAGCAGTGGGGTGGACAGAATAAAAAGAGGAAACTGCCTAAGGTGCAGCCAAAGGTGTACTACGCAAGAGGTGTAGGTCAAGGAACAAGTGCAGATTTCCAAACGAAGGAGAAGTTATCCTGCAGGATAAACTGACTCGTGCTGAGGGATGCCAGACTCCTTCTGTAACAAAGTGATGGGAAAATACATCTCATTGCTGGATGTCAATTATCTGCCAGTGCCTGAGTTCACCCTGCATGATTGTTTTGACCCACTTGTCCGTAGCTTGACAATGCATAGGTGTACTTAGCTGTAGCTTTTTGTTACAAAGTTGTCTGATGATCCATATAGAAGCCTGTAAGGCTGTGTGTTCTTACCTGAATAGGCCCACAGACTGGTTCAGTTTGCTGAAATACACAGTTCTCTCTGTCACATGAAATAAGGTAACAATGGTTGGTTTGTAAGGACTTAGGACAGAAAAAAAGTGAGTATTTAACAGGAAAACAGCCCCTAAAACTTGACCAAATATGCAGTATTAGCACGGAGGGAGTTCAGTGTCAAAGTATACTTGTCTTCCAGGCAAAAATACAAGCAGAAAGAAGAAGAAAATATTTTGTGTATATAATAATCTTGATATTGGGGAATACAGATGTGGTCATAAAGGTAAAGCTTTTCACTTTCACTGAGAAGACAATGAGAAACTTTTGCCAGGAATAATGCCTGAAACACTAGGACAGATTGTAAACAAATCTTGCTTGACAAGCACTGAAACTCCACTGAGAATGAGAAATTAGAAAAACATTTTCCTTAAGCCCAGAACCAAGATGCTGAAGATGGCACAGAAACTTATATCACAGAGCTGAGGCTCCCAGCACCCACATTTGGCTTTGGAACCAAGATGCTGAAGATGGCACAGAAACTTATATCACAGAGCAGAGGCTCCCAGCACCCACATTTGACTTTGGAACCACAACATGTGGTTAATTAGAGACAGCACCATACGTGACACACACAATATTATCTCCCACTGCTAGGCTGTGAGCAATGCCAGCTAACCAGATCCTCCTCAGTGTGAGAGAAAACCAGCTCGGTTGTCCAGCATCCTGCCAGAGCATGGAATATATTTTAGGGAGATGGACTGTGCAGGAGGGAGCTTAAGATGGAAAAAGGCCAGTGAAATTTCTAAAATTCAGCCTTTGTAAAGCAAGGAATCGGCGGCAAGAAGTTAGCAGCAGTCTGCAGAGACAATGCATCTCAATGTTCACAGAAACTAATCTTCACATTAGCAGAGATGAGAGATAAAAAGAGGTGAGAGATAAGCTCAAGGATCTGCGCTGAACCCAAACCACTTTTTGCACTTTTAAGCACTGTAATGGCAGTAAGTTATAAAACATTACAAATGAGTGCAGGCTGGCTACTTGATTTATTCAGGAAAAAAAAAATGCTGTTTATGTTAAGAATTAGTTTTTCCCTATGAACTATACAGAGTAGATCTGGCAACCTGTGGCTCATCCTTTAGCAGGTACTGTGCACTGGTTTTGGCTTGCATAGAATTAGTTTTCTTTGTAGTAGCTAGTGTGAGACTATGTTTTGGATTTGGGCTGGAAACAGTGTTCCCAGTTCAGGGATGTTTTGGTTGCTGCTGAGCAGCTCACACAGAGCCAAGGCCTTTCCTGCCCCTCACCCACCCACCAGCGAGCAGGCTGGGGGGGCACGAGAAGCTGGGAGGGGGCACAGCCGGGACAGCTGACCCCAGGGATATCCCGTGCCATGTGGTGTCACGCTCAGCACATGAATCTGGGGAAGGAGGAGGAAGGGGGAGATGTTTGAAGTGATGGCGTTTGTCTTCCCAAGTCACTGTTAGGTGTGACGGAGCCCGGCTGTCCTGGGGGTGGCTGAGCTCCTGCCTGCCCGTGGGAGGTGGTGAATTAATTGCTTGTGCGCGCAGCTTTTGCTTTACCTATTGAACTGTCTTTATCTCAATCCACAAGTTTCTCCCTTTTACCCTTCCAATTCTTCCCCCACCCCACCAGCAGTGAGTGAGTGAGCAGCTGCATGGTGCTTAGTTGCTGTTTGGGGTTAAACCATGACATACGGTTATACCGTCATTTCTATGAGTAGCAGTTTATCCCAAGAGCTATTCCAGTGTTATCTGTGCTTTTGGGAAGAGTTGCTGCCTACAGCTGCCTAGGAATTTTTGGATAAAGTTTGTTTGTTTTTTTTTTAAACCAATTCAACAAAATCAAACCAGGCTTTAGCAAAACATCATGTTGAAATGCTTTTGTGAGGATGAAGGCAAAGTGCCATTAAACTGATGTCTGGCTTCTCAGCCACTGATCAGACAAACAGCTTGCAGGTCCAAGGTGATGACTCCCTTGAGGCTGGATAACCCACCACTTTTGGACAGTACTGTCAAACACTTTGGAGGGAAGGCAGAGACCTTAGTCTGCTGTGAATGAGAGATGTCTGCTCTGGCAGTGCAGATGCTCCCACAGCTCTCGGGGACTCAGCCAAGGGCTTCAAGGTGGGAGAGTGATCCTTGTGCCTCCAGGGAACTGCCAAGGCTCATGCAGCCTTGGGGATTGCCTGGGAAGCTGCCCTCAGGTCCTAGGTAAGCACAAAGACTTCCCAGGAGTTAGGATGGCATTGTGCTCTACATCATTCAAGAGCAAAGAGAGAAATGTTTTAATCTTCCATTAAGGAAAGACAATCCCCTCCTCCCACCATGTATTTTTTTCATTTGAGCCCTGAACTGTAATGTATAATCAGTCTTGTATAAAGTGCCTGGGGTGGGAAGCACCTTTCTATGGAAGTGCAGTCCTGAGTTTAGATTGTTTTTACTCTAAGACAATATTCAGAGACAAAACTCTGATTATTTTTAAGCAGATAGCAAGAGTGCCAAATGCAAGAAAAATGCATCTGAGGGGGACTGATACTGTCTCTATCAAGCACCTGTGGCCTTCTGAGAGACTGATCCAGACAGAGTCTAAGAGCCACTAAGGAACTACCCATGTGAAAAGATGTAAAGGAAGCCCATAAATTTATTAAGCTGAGCTACAATCTTGAAATTTTTATGTTGGAAGTCCTGTCAACCTTTGAGTCACTGCCACAATAATATTCAATTACAGACATTTGGAAATGCAAAGGAACATTTAGATATTGTTCTCTTTCCAAACAGCCCCAGCTCTTCGAAGCAGCTAGTACTACAAATCCTCAAATAAGGGGGTAAGAAGGAAATGCAGGTATTGCCCTGAGGCAGAGCTGGCAGCCTGTGCTTGCTAACAAAACTCTAAGCAAGCATGGCAGCAAACACAATCAAAGAAGGAGCTACTGAGTGTGCTCTGGGAAGTGAAATGATGCCATCAGCTCACCAGTGGGTACAGCTTGGATGCGCCATCTATCTCAAGTCATTTAAAAGCATCATTAAAGAGGCTAAGAGATTACCCAAGAGAGAATGCTGTTGACACCCCAGGACTGTGGCACTGCTGGAGCTGGGTGGAAATTCACTAGCAAAACCTATTTCACTGAAAAATGCTAGTCAATCCTGCCAGAAACGTGTCTGCTTTGACAAAAATTTCCTTCCAGTTACCTTTATCGATAGCATTATTACCAGAACATCCTGTGGCTGCATTTCTCTTTTATAAGACTGCCCCACATTCCTAAGGCAAGTATTGTGATTGCCTCATACACCCAGGCATTTCTCCCTCTCACTTCTTGCTGTGATCAGGCCCTAGCAGAAACGCCTTGCCTTTGTTAATGACTCACTGTGACTTTCCACTATTGAATTTCATCTGATTTTATTAAAATAATACTTCCTACAGAGTCCCAATTCTTCTCTTTACTGACAGTTCTTCCCCATGTTTTGTCATCTAATTAGCTCACTCTGCTTCTTATGGCAATACAATTAATGAAAATGCTGAGTAAATAGAAAAGTATCCTAGAACCAATACATAACAAACTTTTATACTAATCCTCATTTTGGACAGATACATTCTCTTTCAATACTCAATACTACTCATTGCTGTTTTCCTTTTACCTACTACTTCTCCTTTTCTAGTTTTTCAAGTCATCATTCTCTTTTTTCCACTTATCTAATAGTTTCCCATCTTGAATTGTACCTACTACTGAGTAACAGTGGTATATATGCTAAATCCATGTTACGTTCTTTCTCCTTTTCTACTTATCTCCATTTTATTAAACGCTAATTTGTTCAAACTATGTTCTAATGTGTAATGTATTATGGAAATCACTTAATGGACATAGACTTGTCTGTGTGTTTATTTCACCCTTCATCCTCAAACATAGACATTACATATGTTGTAATTCAATCAGATGGTATTATGCCAAACACACTGTGATACTATAAATGCTAGTTGTGAGTGCTAATTTTCTCAGAATATTGGGATGGAGATTATCAAGTTAATTTTTCTTCTTCCCCACTCTTTTCCCCATTTAAATCTTTCAGTTTTTCTTCCACTGAAGATGAAGTGATTTCTGTTTCCACAAACCCCATTCCCATTCACCATCTCACTATATTGTTTATCTTATTAATTTTTGAGAAACTAAGGTAGGCTACTGAATTAGTTTGGGGGCCATATTTCAGCTATCATTAATCTCCACCTCATTGTCACTGCATTCCCGTTCCCTTTCTTCTTACCATTGTCTCTCCTATTTTTCTCATTTTTAAAAAGTTCATGCAGCTAAAGAAGTTTGTTTTCTAATAGTCTTTGCAACATTTAACACAGCATAATTTTTGTCAATGATTTTATAATTTTATCCTGATAGTTGTGACCTCTAAAAGACTTTTTTTTTTTTTTTTAATCAGTTCTTTTCTATTTTGAAGATATATTTTTAAGGGGTCATTGTTCACCATTCAGGCACAAAATTTTTCCTTGGGTGCAAGACTTTATCAGCTTTGTAGGGCACAAATTCCAGGTGATTTTAACAAACCTACTTCTTATCCCTTGCCACCAGCAAGCAAGCCAAGTGTCTCATAAAATGTCACAATTTTCAGTGTCACAATTGGCAGTTATTGACAGTCTCAGTGGAGAGGACAATGACTAAATTGGCAAGGAAAATGAATTAATTTGTCATTCTGAGTGGATCTTCTGTAACAGGGCTAAAAGAGTTTGGCAGCTCATAATTGGAAATCTTGTTTTTTTGCTGGCAGTACTCTATCTATACAGCGAATGATGCAAAGGCTTTGGAGTTATCACTCTAGTGCTTGTTACTAATTAAACAGATAAAAATAGTAGCCAAGAAATATCAACTCAGCTAATGAGAAACAAAAAAACACAATGTGAAGTACACTCTGACTTGGAGTTTACCATCTCTTGAATAACCTCCTCATCTGCAGTTAGGAGAGCGCCCTTTAATAGCAACTTTTAACATCAGCACTCAACTGTTTCTCACAAGCATGATGTTTGAACTAGCAATTTTATGGGTCAGAGGGAGGTTTTGCCAGATGCACAGATTTCAATACTTTGTGGACAGCTCTTGAGTTTAGAAATGTGGCAACAGTGTTTTTTGACAGTATCAATTAGATCTTCTATCCACTGGGTCTTGCTGGGAAAGTTGCCTAACAAGCACTGTCTATACAGCATGCAACATGGGTAATTCCCTTTGGAGGCTGTTTAGGAAAAATTGTAAACATTTTCTTTCTTGCAAATTATTTTCCTCAGCTGTTAAAGCACTGCAAAGCTACACATACATTTGTTCTGTAGTTTCTACCAGAGCCAGTGTCAGCAGATGTGAGATTTGTCTTAGGCTGTAATGGCAAATGGAAGAACTGGTGATTTTATACCCTGTAGAACTCTACTTTCTCTCAAGTTGCCTTCTTTGCAAAACAAAATTATGTGCTTTGCAGTTTTAAGTGCAAAGTCTGGGAACAATTGTCCTTTAAATAAATTCCTCCTTTCCTTGCCTGTGTTTTCTTCTACTTCTGGATGGTGATATTCCTTTCTGTCCCTTGGTACCAAATAATCCTTCTGGAGAACACCTCTGCCTTTATTATTTCCTTTCAGATTCCTTTTTGCTCCCCACTTGCCCTGTGCCAATTTCTGGTATTGAAGCTCTCTCTGTTCATGCCTGCAGTTCTAGGCTATGTTAGTTTTACATCTATTTCAATCTCAAAGTCCTCTAAGTTGTAAGCGTTTGCTCTCTGCCTCCAACTCTCATTTCTGAACTTTTTTTTTCCCTTCATTGTATGTATTTTTTTACCTCCCAAACCAAAATGAGATGCCTGAATGAAGATCGGGCTTCTCAGTGCCTTCTTACACACCACCTGAAACATGCCCCCTTAAAGCTAGAACTAATACATCCAGGAAAAGAATAAGGATAAACAAAGAAAGAAAGACTTTATAAAATTTCATGCTTTCTGTGGATCATTTGATGACTTAGGAATTAACACAGTTGCAGCTAAGGGGTGGCTTATACTGTTCAACTGATTTATAAATGATCTAGAAAAGGTCACACTGGTGACGGTTTGCTGATGATAATTTATGGCAGTGAAACCAAAAGTCAGCTGTAAAAGAGGTGCAGAAGTATCTCACAGTACTGAATTACTAGATAATTGTCTAGTAGATGCTAATTACTATAGATGAACATAAAATAATGTACATGGGACAAAAATCCTAATGTTGCATGTGTCACAAGCTGACCATTACCACCCAGAAACAAGATCTTAGGGTTTTGAGGAGTAGCTCCTTGAAAACATGGATGTAACAGGTTCATTCAGTAGCAGACAAAAACCAAACCAAACCAAAAAAACAACAACAACAAAAAAACCCATAAATTGGATGTTAGGGATTCTGAGGTAAGTAATATAAAACAGAAGAGAAGACTAACATTAGTCTGCCATCACCTGATGGTGATGAATCCCTGAGGCATGTACAGCTTGAACACTCTGTGTACTTCTCATTGTTCCATCTCAAAAATAAAATGATAGAACTGCAAAAGGCTCAGACAAAGGCAACAAGGACAATTGAAACTCTGGGATGGCTTCTGAGCCACACAGGAACCACAGAGCAGACTAGAGAGATGGCTGAGGGGGTAACCAACAGATGTCTACTAAATCATGAGTGCCACTAAGAGAATAGAAGGGGAATTCCCTGTCCTCTTTTCCTTCTCTACAAGACCTAAGAGTGAAAACTAAGGAATAGTAACTGCAAAGCAGACAACAAGAGGCTATTCTTCTCGTAGCACAGAATTAAAGTCTGGAATTCCCTGATATAGAACACCGTGGGTGCTAGAAGTTCACATAGTTTGAATGGTGTTTGTACAATTTTATGGAAAAGACTGTTAAATCCCACTGTGCTTGTCCAGTACTTGCGCTCTTGGCTAGGAATACACCATTGACTATTGTCAGCATCTACTGGATTAAATTGAACATTGGTCTGATCTGATACAGATCTGTTTGATCTAAATGATTCTGGTCACCTTAGTATACAAATTATCCTCATCTCAAGGGAACATTGTCTATTTTTTGCTGCAACACACCATGTTTGGAGAATACTTTATTTAAGTAACCAGCCGATAACAGCAAACAGAAAAGCTGCCAAAACTGGAATCCAACTTGTGTCTGTTTGATGCATTAAATGGTTTCTAGAAGGCGCTGGTGCTGCCTTCTGCATTTCAAACTGGGTAACCTAATAGCAGGCTTGTGGCACAGAGGAAAATCAGTGAAAGACCTACTGCCAGCTCTCTACACTGGTGGGCAGGTGGGACTGGGAAAGAAAGAAAGCTGGTGCTGGTGCTCTTATCTTCCATTAAGCTGAGTACCCATCCCACCTGGAAGGAATATCCCTTGTTATGGGCAGGCCTCGCACAAATTGTATTACTGGGGGCAAATTATGTGTTTGACCGGAAGACAGAAGTGGGTGACCAGAGAGCTAATGGGCAGAAATGACAAGCTCATGCTTCCACATTACTTCATGACTGGAATCTATTAAAAAGCCTCATGAAAGAGGAAAAGCAGCAGAAACAAGGATTGGGAGATGGAGTCCTCAGGCACAGTTATTTAGCACTTGGATTTAAAAAACAATAATGAAACCAAGAAAAGTTGATAAATAAGAATGTGAAGACCTGACCTAGAGAATAAACACTTCTGAAACTTCTTACAGTCAAGAAAAATATATTAAAGAGTATAAGAATGATGAGAAAACTTCAAATCAATGAGCAGGTGCTGCAGTACTTCACTTTGGGACAAAACCGTGGGTACCAGGATGTATAACTCCATAATTACACTGAGAAATGTTTATATTCTCAAAAAAGCATTTGATATGACAAGATATAGAAATAGACAGTACTCTTTGCTGTGAAGGTAAAATATTCTGGTTGGTAATTCTTTAGTTCAACAAGGACACAATGAACTCAAACAATTTATTCAACTGCCCTGGCAGAACCATAAAGGAACAGTAAGTCAAAATCCCAAATCAACCAAAACACAAGGCTTGAGTCTTACTTCACAATATGTCTCAGTTACAGGCTCACCAATGAAAATCAATTTAACTAGATTATCCTGAACTAAGTTCTCACTAAAACTGTAGTAAGAGTCAACTGACCTACTTTCTCAGTTCTTATTGTTAAGGCGATATAAAACCTGCTGCTGAAACCATTTACAATTTACCTCTGAGGACATTTTCAAGTAACTCTTTTGGCTGTGCACTGAAGACAAAGAGTACATACAGAAGTGTTCCTTGTGTTTCATTCTCTCCAACACACCTGGCTGCATTGGTTTGGTCTTGGCAACGTCACCTTTCAGTCAATTCCCATGCTAACATTAATGATATTTTTGTTCTAGGCTATGACTGAAATTCTAAGAAGTGTGAGAGCTGCCTACTAGTGTTAGAAAGACACTAGACTTTTAAAGGAGTCACCTCCCAAACAGATGTTGTACAAAAATTATGTATTTGCTTATATAGGATCTTACATATTGTTATTTTTTGAATGAGTACATGAGGCTTCATTCATACTTGGAGTAAACTTATAAAATCATATTGCCTTGAATTGTATTTCTATGTTCACTCAAGTAAGTTAAAGTAAAATAATATAGATAATTTGCAATAAACAAACAAAATACTAGATTAGATTAGGACTGCATATAATGAGAGACTGCTTTTTCCCTTAATGAGACCATCTGAAAGCCTTCAATATCTGTTAAACCCTCTTTTAATTAAGAAATCTGACAGAAAGTTCTGTGAGGGGTCTCAGCTTTATAAGGTGATTTATTTCTGGACATGAGAACACAACTGTGCTGACCCCTCCAGTGATGCATGGCCCATTTCTTCTCCCAACTTCTATTTAGAGAGGAAATTGATATGTGGTGTTTCTGAAAATCCAAATGCAGAGCAACTCACCAGGCAGAACTCAACCAGAAAGATGGATGCCTTTGTAGGCTTATGTTTATTTCTATATACCAGGTTAGGTTCCAGTTGAGTCTGTTGTTGAAGACAAAAAAGTTTTTTTCCTATACATCTTGTAGATCTGTTGCAGTTTCCAAGGAGAGACTGGTCTTGCATATGGTACAGGTGATATTTACTTCTTTATTTTGGTGCTTTCTGTATAATTACACAAGCCTTTAAAATAAAAATTTAAGATCTCTGCCCTACAATCTACAAAACCACAGATGGCTGACCTCTTTGACATGACTTCATCTGTTTGTGAAATGCTCCTCAATGACCCTTCAAATTCGCTCTCACCTTTCCTCAATATCCTCCTAATTTCCAACCACAACTGTCAACATACATGGTATGTACCATATTCCTTTCCATTAGCATAGCTTTTTGTGCATTGACAATTCCTGAAGTTATAAAAATGTGGCCAAAATGAGGAGGTAAAAGCAAGCCATTGTCTTTGGTTGCCTTTCTCATTTGTAAGATACCTCTGGCTGACATAGTAAGTGGCATGAAGAGAAAATCAGACTCCATGCTGTCTCTAAAGCACTCTGGTCCCATGAATGACGTATTTACCTTCACATTGATGTTTTAACTACCTTCTTGATTCTTTAAAGTATTTCTAAGGAATATTTGCATTCTAAATATCCCTTGGTGGGACACTGATTTTGACCACAAGATTAAGTTTTGGAGCCATGTGATCATAGCTACCACCATCTGGCCCCTTACTGTCTGTTCTTAGAACTGCTGAATTTGCTTCTTGTTCAAGTTCATGATTTACTGAGGTTGAAGGAGCTCCCCTTTCTTTGGATATTTCTGAACTTGTTTCTGAGAAGCAATTACTTCAGATGTCACAAAATTTCATTCCTTAAACTGTGCCTCTGTGTTACATTTTGCCAGCTTCTATAAGGATAATTTAAATAATTTGATATGAGACAGGATTTAAAACTTATTGTCAGAAGGTAACACCTGGCATTAATTATGCTTCCAGGAGTCATTCACTTTCACTGACCATGAGAGCGTGAGTGTGAAATGACTGCAGAAGCAAAGGAGAAAGCACAACAGCAGTTGCTTTCCAGTTCTTCTTTGTAATTGCTGTCTCCTGTTCTTTAAGCGATCCTATCCTACTTCTGCAAATGTGAGCAGTATGAACGGGGAGGGGGAACAGGGTGGAAAGTACTGCTCTCATCCTTGTTCCTGTCTACTTTCTTGGGCTGAACCAGAAGACAGGATAAAAGATGGTAGGATTAAGATATGTTATAATGAGGGGTGCCCATTTCCCATCTGACAGGAATTTCTTCCCTCTCCCCTAAGACGCAATTCCTCCCTAAGATCCAACAAGGATGGGGGCAGGGGGGAAGGGCACCCAGCTGAAACTATGCTTAATGGGTCAACTGCAGGATATAAGCAGGAGTTATATAAAAACGTAAAGATAAAATAAAGCAACATGTAAGAAGATAGTCAGCGTTACCTCTCCTTTTAGCTGGAAGAATGTGTGCATATACTTGGATTTTTTGGAAGACGTTCAAAGAGTTTCTCTGTTTTTAGAAATGCACACATGTTGCTTCCCATTATCCAGGAATGTTTCTTTTCTTGGGCCAATTTCTTCTGTGCATGAGATGAATATAGAAAAACCTCCAGGTAAGGTGTTTAAAGTAATGAAAGCATAGAACTCGAAACAATTTTTACAATGGTTTCATATATTTTTCTACTGTTTTAATCTACTTAAGGACTAGCCTGAGTAAGGAACACTTAAAACATTTACTTAACACATCTTGCAAAAGAGACATCATAATGTAAAATGTTGTTCTGTGATATTTCAAGATGAACAAGTACAAAAGTGTTCCTGTAATACATTTGCTTCTTGTTTTTTCACATAAAGAATAAAAGTGATTTGCAAAAGCATATTTTCAGTGTAATTACATGTAATGCTTCTCCACAATGTTTTTTTTCCTGGAGGTAGATAAAACAATCCAACCTTATTTGACTGGCTGTTCTTTAACCCACGCTCAGCCCATGGCTTTGCTTTTGCGTTTCCTCCTCTACACCTCTCTTCCTCTTCCTCTTTGCATTTCTTTTCCCTTTATTTTGATGCTTTTCCAGTTGAATCACTTCACTTTTCCTCCAGTCTCTATTGTTGTCTCTTTCTCACACCTCAGTATCTAGCCCAAAAAGCCCCAAGTTTTGCTTCCTGCATGCATCTACTTTTTATTTCTTTTTCCTGTGTCTTCCATGGCAAAACAATTTCCTCTTCCAGTAGACATGCTATATTCCTTACCAGGAAGTACTACTACTCAACAGTAGTTGAGGATGCGAGCCAAGTTTCTTAGTTGAGAAGTTCTCAATATGTACAGAATCTATTACATTTTTTTGTAGCTTGTTTTCACTTTGCATTTTCCCCATTCAATACTCAAAATACACCCTTTGTTTTCTTGATCTTAGCAAGTATTTATAAAAGACCAATGAAATCTTCCTAATTTATATCCACTTTCTTCCCTCCTGTCTTTTCCTTAACACTTTCTTCTTCTCAATGTTTTCTCCATCTTCCCTGGTAAACCTGTTTTCATGTTTCCCAGTTTTCCTTGCTCACATTCCTGACTTTTGAATCAGTTTCAGGTGATTCATTTGACCTACTTGAGATAGGTATAGCAGAGTGAGATGAGTTGTAGCACAGAATTGCCTGCTTCTCTTTATTGCCATTAACCACAAAGGGATACTGGATGATTAGTTCATATACAAATATCTACAAAGTGAGAGGAAGTCTGTTGTATTGTTTTGCCCAAATAAATCCAGAAAGCAGAGAAAACTCAATGTAGGAGGCTCCCCCGTTTCAGTCTGGGCTGACTGTGGAGGTACTTAAAGAATTCATCCATTCTACCAAGCGTAGAGCTGAACTGGTTGGGAGGCAACAAATTGGATGAACTGGTTAGGAAGCAAAAAAAATCACTGAGATGATAAAATATGGAAATGCCATGCCAAGATATGTAAGTAAACCTTCTGTTCTATCAAAATGCTTCAAGTATTAGCAGGAACAAACTGTCCAGCCTGGGCCTCTTGGAAATATCAGCTATGAGGCAAAGTTGAACAATCTGGAGTAATTTATCCTAAAGAAGAAATCTC
>JAVJGJ010000037.1:73380112-73412485 GCA_035590215.1 Microhierax caerulescens | reverse complement strand
CGCCTTCCCGCGCCGCCGGGCCGCAAGCGGGGCGGGCGCCCTCCGCTGGCCGCCGCCGGGGCTGGAGAGGCCGGAAGCGGCACCTGCAGGCGCCGCCTGCCCGCAGCGGCGCCCGGGGTAAGCTGTGGGCTGCGCCGCGGGGTGCGGCGAGGGGAGCAATCGGAGCCTGGCGGTGACGCTGTAGCCCCCCCCGTCCCGGCTCCCCAAGCGGTGCTTGTGCCGTACGGGAGTGGGGGCTGGCGAGGGGGGCCTGTCTGGGCTGTAAAAGCGAGGTGAAGGTGTCCCGGAGCTGCCCCGGGGTCACCCCCGCTGCTGGCCGGAACACAGCCTCTCTGCGCCCCGCATCGCCACGCGTGCCATGCGGGTCCAAAGCATTGATCCTTGACTGCTGCTCTTTCCATCTGCTCCGCTTAGGTTGTCCCTTTGGACAGGCATCTCCTGGTTTCACCGATAAAAGAAGCTGTGGCTGTCTTGGTAAAAGTACATTGATCTATGAGTAGAGATCTTGGGCCTTAAATTATGCCCCTCAGGCGGTACTGATGGTGGTTTCGCAGCACTGAGAAGGTAACTGAGAACTTTTTTTTAATGGAGTTGTACCGGGGGTTTGTGTGGGAGGGAGAAGACACAAAGGTTCTCAGACACCGGTGGAAAGGAACGTTATAAAGGCGTGAGTTACCTGGGATAATGACACCCAGGAGATGAAAGCACAGCTCGGCTTTTCACTTTCGAGTGTACTATACTCTGAACATCAGCTGTGGACATTGATACTAAAATGTTAGTCTAGGCCTTATGAGCAGATCATAGAATCGTTTAGGCTGGAAAAGACCTTTAAGATCATCAAGTACAACCATAAACCAACTATAATTCACAACTACATAATGTAAGTTCTGTGATTGCTGTCTTTATTACTGAATTCTTGTAGCGAGTCTGGTGGAACTTCACGGATGTTTTTCTTTGCAAACGTGAATGCAGGAGACATACAAGGAATGGCCTAAATTGTTATGTAGTGGTACACTTAAACCTGAGACTTAAGTGCAAGTCAAATGCATATTCGAGAAGCTGACAAGGTAAGTGAAGTTTGCTAAATTGTCTAAGAGTGAGGCAGGGAAAGAGAGGTGAAAGAGAAGTTGAGCAACTGTTGTAAATTAAAAAGAGTGCTAGTTTGGCATAAACATTTACAGCAAAGATCTTAAACTCGGGCCAGTGATAAATTAATTAATGCCATTTTACTTTATACATTTATTCCTAATTAAACAAAGGTATTGTGAGCCCATCATTTGTGACTTGTAATCAAGCCAATTTACAGGTGGATAATTGTCAGACAATTTCTTAGTGAAAAGATCCTGTGGCAAGTGCCTAAAACAGGGTCCAGTTTCCAAGGAGCAAACTGGTGATCTGTATTCCCATGGGACCAAATGGGCAAATCATGGCAGTTAATGGCAAACTTACTATCACTACCAGAAGGGAGCTTAGATTTGAGCTCTGAGTGCAACCAAATAACACGACTAAGCAAATGATGGAGCTACAGTCCTTAGAAGAAAGTAGTTAGGATGTGGGAGTGGGCAAGCACTGTGCCTGAGTTAGAACAGACATCTGTAATATGCGTGTTACAGGGTTTGCAGGCAATGAAAAGTTCAGAAGGTGGCCATTCTGGTACAAGACTGAGGAAACCCATCATAGTTCATTTGTCTCAATATCTCATTTTCCAAAATGGTCAGAATAAATGAATGTAAATACTGGAGCTGGAGGAGTTGAGTGTTTTTCCGGCAAACAGCTTGCCCAGCCAGGATCTGCTTACATGGCAGATCACAGCCTTTGAAAGATACTGGGCAATCCAGATCTTGTGAAGGTCTGTGAGGTGCCCGTCCAAGCCAGGCCCAAGAAAAACATGTCCAAGAGCTATTGCCAATATTTTAGCAGTAGTGCAAAATTAAGGGGAAAAACCCCAGACTCAGTTATTTCGTCTTTCAGTGGAAAACAAAACAGAAAAAATGATCTGAAAACAAAACCCATACCCATAAATTTGAGTAGAGCTGATAGTCACAGGTGTCAGATATGAAAGTCATTTGTTTGTTGGAGAAATTGAAGGATGAAAATCAGAAGCAGCAAATGAAACTGCAAGAGTAACCCTAAAATTTTGGTTCTGATCTAGACAGCTGGAGAGCAATAACACAGGCTTGACTGTGAAGTGCACTAGGATGGTGGCTCTGGGCAAGGAAAGCTGTTAGTAGATGTGATAAAAATGAAATCTAAAGAATAAACACATAGAAAATAAATAGAAACTGCCAAATATCAGGACTCAGAGAACACCTGCAGGCCTTAATAGCTCTAACCAACCTCACCTGGGGCCTCTGCCCCCACCCCTGCCCATGGACACAGAAGCCCCATTTCAGCTCAAGCTTAGGAGTTCAGGTGTGCCTGAAGTTATGCTCTAGGTGTGTTTTTAATTCTTGGAGGGGCCTTAGATCTGTGTTGTAGGTAGCTTGTCTCCTGGATATGTGCCTTTAGATGCAGTTTATTGCTTGTCTTCTGTCTTGTCTTTGTTTTCTGGATTGACTTTGGACTCGTGTTGTAACCCTATCTCCAGTCCTGTCTCCTTTTGCTTCTGGCTGTGCTGTCTGCATGGATTCTGTACCTGGTGCATCACTTTGCTTTGTCTGGGACTGCCAGAGGGGCCTGTTACCCGTAAGCACCCTGTTCTATGTATTGTGTTCAGATGTTGTGGGACTGTGCCCTGGTCAGCGAGGGCACTACCTGCGCTGGGTCACCCTCAGCTTGGGGCTTGCCTTCTGTTAGGGAGCAGCTGGCCCTTGCTGCTTCCTGACACAACGTGAATCCTTCTAACCAATTGAAATCGATTATGCTGTGGTTGACAAATATGGATTTACCCAAAACTGAGATAACTGAGCCTGCAAATTTCACCTCTGAAATTTGAATAGGAAAGCTGGACAGCAAGAAAAAAAAAAAAAGTTAAAATAATGGTTGGTTTGGATTCCAATATGATAAATCAATGCTTAATAAGTGGCAGGGGAAATATCTTAAAACTTTATCCAAGTTCCTCATGCAGGTGTGGGCTAGGTGAGGCAAATTGTCTGAAAGCAGTATGCTTTTATGGCTGTTTTTTCAGTGAACCAAGTTTCCTGGCTCCAGAGATAGAAACCAGAATGGCAGTTAGATGTAATGAATGGGAGCTCAGTGAAAAGGAGGGTTTTGCTGAGTCTTGTCTTGAAATTTTTTAATGGGATAAAATTAGCAAAATTACTTGAAACAGAAACAGCTAGCTCCCTGACTTTTTTGCCAAATAATTCTCACAAACAGCAAATACTCAACAGAGGGGAGGGTTGTTGCACAGCATAAGCCGTGGATCTAGTAAAAGTGGGACTAGGGAAAAAAAAAAAAAAGTAGAAAGGGAAATGAGAAACTTTTGTTTCAGGACATTGGTAGTACGTTTAAAGGAACAAAAAAGGCAAGATAGATTTAACATGGGCCTAGCACAAGCTGTTTTCTGAATAACGCTTAATCATTCGGTAGCCATCTGACCAAGTACTCCCATCAGAGAAGGAGGAGTTGTTGGAGGTTATGGAAGAAAATTATCAAGAAGCATGGGTGTTCGCTATCCCTATTTGTAGTTTGTTTCTGACTCCTATTTGTAGTTTGTTTCTTCAGCAGCAACTGAAAGAGGTAGGATAATAGGGAATACGGTGTGGCATACATGTCTGTATTTATAGCATTGTACGATGACTTTGTGAAACTTCCGTAACAGAACATTATTAATAACCTGTGATAAATGTATGGATGAAAATCTGAAATTAAGCCCAAATAAGCTAGGGCTGCTTCAAAAAAAAGTTGTGTTCTTTTGGACTGTGGTCAAGGAAGGGGGTATTTCTACTAGTGATGACAGCATATACTATATAGGGACTACTACTAGTACTGTAAGCACTCCCAGACGTGTGCAGTTTTACTGTTTTTAAAAATAACTGCTTTTGTGCACGGAGAAGGAAATCCATTTGACTGTGACTTGGCAATGACATGGTTAAACCCAGCTGTGTTAGCCTCCCTGGGTTTCAAAACAGATTCTTGCATGCATGGGCTTGGATGGTCTTGAAACAAACAAAAAGGCTAGAAAGATCAATGGGGTCATACAGCAAATCTGAGCTTCGTAAAAAGAGAAATAAATGTGCCACTGAGTGTTGGGTAAGTCTAAGGTGTATTGTCATTTTTTAGGAGCATGAGAAATTTCTGTGACTAAGATGCAGTCTGCATTTGGCTCCTTGGAGTCTACAATCTTGGTGGTCAGACTCTTGACCAGCTGGAAAATCTGCAGTGATGATGTCGTGATCAGGCACCACTGAAGTTTGAGACATAACAGACAGTGGGGAAAAGCTGATTTCTGGGGTTTTCCTGAAATTGGGGAGGGACTGAAAAGTTTGCTTTTCATGGCTTGCAGTAAGTGTACACATACATTCTTTGAAAGACTCTATGGTTGCAGATTATGTAGATGTGAATGGGACCCGATTATTTTCAGTAACTGATGAACATGGCTATGACAGTGCAGAATCAGGTTATTAAAATTCAAATGCAGTTATCTGTGAACCTAAAATAAGATGTAAGTGCCCAAACTAAGCCAACATATGTAATCCTAGGGTATCTGAGATGGCTGTCTGAAAACTAACATGGGTTGGACCACAAGTGGTGGTCAAGTATTTATTTCAACATACATAAATCCTAAAAAAAATGGAAAAATCTTAGAAAAGAGATATATATTAAAAAAAATATACTTAGCATGATTAGAGACTTCTTGATAAAAGCAAAGCCCTTGGATTTTAAGCTTATAGTTTAAATAATTGTTTTAAGAACTAGAAGCTATTAGTGATTGATTAGTATGCCTATTAGTGCAATGAAAAAGGGGTTTCCAGGGCTATGTTGAGACTCAAACTGTCAGACTTCTATCTCCCTCCTACATAGGGGTACCAGTAGCTCATATGCATCATGATTGCTTAATGGCTTTCTCTGAATAGATGTGATCTGAAATGTGTTATGTGCTTTTTATCAGGCTCATTATTCCTTGAGCCTAACGTGAGCAAATAATTTCAGAGATGCTGCAATTGGCTGTAAGGATCAATTATGGTCCTTGGAAAATGTAGTGCATAATCTTCTCAAAGGTATTTTAAGTAGACACAGTATAACCAGTTGATAGTCTCATAGCCAAAGTGGTCTGTCCAGAGGATCATTCATTCAAAACTTCATGATTTAATACAGAACCAAAATATCCATTGCCCAAAATGCCACATTGGGTTCTTTTGTTAGTACCTTTCAAGGTTAAAACCTCTGCTGGAACCTGAAGCCATTTTCTAATGGCTGTCTAATGGTAGTAAGACTCCAGTTTGGTTAGAAAGGTTTGAAAAGATCATCAGGCAAATAACTAGGAAAGTGAGAAACACAGGACAGAAAAGAAGTGTCTTGATGAAAAAAGAAATATGTGGGTGTTGAGGTTTTTTTTTTTTTTTGCTGCTAGCCTAGCAAACAAGATATGACATGTGAGGACTTTAAAAATAGTGGTAGAAAAATGGATTTTAAGGAGAGTTAACAAGTATCAATTCTGGAAAAATTATGATGTGTTGAATGGTGGACCAGCATTTTATTGGCTCCCAGCCCTGGTTTTGTGTGTAGCAGAGGCTCCTTCAGAAAGACACCACCAACTCCACTCTATTTCTGAAGTGAATGGGAGACGCCTACCACATTTTGTTTCCAGCGAAGATTGGTAAGGAGAGGAAGTGCTTTGTAGAAAGTGTATCCTTAGGAAATCTCTTAGAAAACAAAGTGATTGGCAGGGGAAAATGGTCAGGCTGACAAGCATTGGTGATAAGCAAATCAATAGTATGCTAAATGAGGAAGTTGAAATCAGAAACAAATTTACCATCCTAGCAGCAAATGAAGACTCACCACCCAGCGCAGAAAAGGAAAGCATATGTAGGCAATAGGTGGTAAGATTCACCGCTGCTGCTCCTAGGAGGAAGCACTGTCAGAGAAAGCAAAGACCACCATCAGTCATAGGCTTGCCAAGCTGGTGATGGGGGCTTTAAACTAAAGTTGCTGGGGGATGGGAACCTCACTGATGACGAGGGGGGGTGGCAGGCAGGGGGGTGGAATGGGGGACCCAAGAACACTATCATAAACGAGAGTTAATGACAAGCCACTGAACCAGGTGATCAGCTGGATGGGGATTTTCACTAGTGATTTGTAGAATCATCCAGATTCAGGATTCACTGGTAATAGAACACTTTAACTGTCTGAATTTCTGTTGCGAAACTAATACAGCAGGGCACAGATTATTCAACAGGTCTTTGAAATGCACCAGTGATGTTTGTGATCCAAATTGTGGGGGGAAAATACAACTAGAGTTGAGAGTACTCTAGATTTGATTTTTGATTCGGGGAGTGAACTTGAGACTGTTAAGGCAGAAAATAAGACAGGCAACAGTGATCAGGAAGCGGTAGCCTAGGAGGACTCCTGGCAAAACAGAAGTGGTGGATTTTAAGGAAGCAGACTTCAGCAAGCTCAAACATCTGGAAGATAAAATTTTCCAGGAAACTCATCTGGGAGATAAGGGAGCCAAAGAGGGGCAGAGTTTCCTTGAATACATCAGTAGTAAGGACATACATAATTTTCCATTTTGCATGAAAAGTAAGAAACACAGTAAGATAGCTTTTTAAAATCAGTTCTTCATTTACCTTAGGTGAAAGAAGGACACAGAGAGGAAGTGGAAAAATCAGGTTACCCTGAGAAGCACAGCAAACCCAGGAAGATAAATGGCACAAAATAGAAAAAAAGTTGCATGAGTAGCAAGAAGTAATTTTCTGCATACTCTAGCATTAAGAGGAAAGTCAAGGAAACTGTCAGTCTGTGGAGGGGACAAGTTTGGTTGCTTTGGACAAATAACACCTAGGAGGTAGATGTCATTAATGTGTTTTTTGTTATCAGTCTTCACTAAAATGATCAGCTGCAAGAGGTAGCTAGTTCAGCGTGGTCCAGTGAGAAAGAGATTGGAATCTCAGCCTTCAATGAGGAACATACAGTTTAGAGACAGTTATGATAAGGTAAATATTGCCAAACGAGCAGGGCTTGAGCTACTTCCTCGCAGGGTAACTGCAGAATTACCTGCTATAACCAATGGCCTCTGCAGCCAGACCTGGAATGGTTGGCTGCTCGTGGTGTTGTCGCGTATGAACTCTGTGTTGGCAACTGAAGTGAAATGTGTGTTGGTATTTGAAGTAGTTTTGTCTTCTGCTGTTCTGTCACAGGGGAGTGACACAGTTTCCTGTCCTACAAAGTTATTCCAGTTTTGCACCTGTAATTAAATTCTGTGAAGCCTGCTCTCCTGGGTCTTAGAGATACACAGCTGCCATACCAGAGGATTTTAAACTGGTGTGTGTGGCAAGGTTTTATGCTGGCTTTTTCTGTTTCTATCTGAAGAAGCCAAATAAACTAATTGTCTCAGTGGGGGTGAAAGGGGATGATGATGTTCAAGTAAATTCTCAAGCCGTTTTTGTGCAGCCTGTTTCTGAGCCTATGTGTGCATGGCTTTAAGTAAGGTGTCTCATGGCAAGTTTTGCTTATAGTAATTGCTAGTCTAAAGATAGTTACTGAATTATAGGCCTTACTCGGGCTGTTGGTTTAACTTACATCCTTGAAGCTGGGCAAAATATGTAACTTTATAAATTCACTCCCATACTAGGTTTAGGGCAAATAACAGAATAATTCTAATTCTATTCTAAAACTGGTGATCTGTTCAGTTGAAAACATATCAAATGGAGAGGTCATTAAAATAGTAATTTTTTTCTAGGCAGTAAGTTATGCTCTACGGAAAGTAAATCAGATAAAGGTCTTATTTTTATGGTATTACAATCAAAATTGATTTTACAGCTATTTTTTCACAACAGAATCATACTGGATGTTTAAAAACTTTGGGTAAGATTTTAATTCTCTGCTAAATTATGGGATGTTTGGGTAACATTTTGAAGAAACACACAGGAGTATGTATAAGTGCAGACATGCTGTATAAATACGTGGCATATATATACACATCTCATCTTGTATATATACAGATATGCATGCAACAAAGATCTGTTTAGATAATAAAATTGAGGGGAACATAATTACTTAAATATATGTGTAAGTCAAATACAGAGGTACTGTAGAAATGCAGCTGTTACATAACTGTTATTTTGATGTATGTGTGTGCACATGAATACTCAGAACGCCACTTCTTTGTGTCTCAGTTCTGATGCCAAGGGGCTCAGCACCTGGAGCTGGTTCGTTTCGTCAGCAAGCTGTAGTTGCACACACAGGTCAGGAAGGTCTTCCAGAGATCATTCTGTTACTGCAGAGCGGTGGTGAATATGCTATGTGTGAGTCCAGCACATGTCATTGTAGCCTTCAGTTACTGAATGACTCGTGCTTTGAAAGAAATGCTGAAATTGCTTTGTCTTTGGCAGTACAAAACCTCTTTGTGTGTGACAAGAATCTAGTAACTTTTTTTGATTGTGTGAACTAAAGATTAAGTAGCTATTAATGCAGTAATTACTGAGACAGGAATCTAATGGTGTGGTTGTGAAAAGTGTCATGGAATATCTTAGAGTGAGAAGTGTCTCTTATCACTCTTAGATGACTGAAGTACATGCTGCTGATGCTAGATGTGGTGTTATCTCCTTCACCTTGGCCTTCTCTTGCATACATTTCTGTCCCGTCTGTTGTGCTGGCAAAAGTTTTCACGTAGTAGTACTGCGAGCTGTATCTGTGTAGTGACCCGAGGGAAAAGTAACCTGGGAGGAAAAAAGGTGAGATCAGGTCCTGACCTGACTTGCATTACAGCTGTGCTAACACTTGAACAAAGTGGATTGCATGGATGTGTGGCCGAGGGCGAGACAGGTGGGTATGCAGGTCTTCCCACTTGTCAGCAGGCCACCCTCAGTTTCTGGATCCAGGGCTGGAGTGACCTCTCTAAGTGAGATCAGAAAATGTACTTTTTCTGTTATTCCAAACTGATGACACAGATATAAAAGTCTCTCTGAAACACAGACTGCAGAAAAGGGTATTCTCTCTTTGAGGATAAAATACAGCTCAAATAAATATTTATTACTGACCAACGTGCTGTTTTGTCTGGTTTTGTCTTCTTGGCAGTGTCAAGATGTAAAATAAAAATTCATTCTAAGTAATTTGTAACACATCCATCATGCATAAAAATCAAATATGTGACATTGTTTCCCTGTGTATTACATGTAATTACATGTGTTGAAATTTAAAGCTTTCCGTGGGTACTTTGTAAGAGAAGTACTAGTTAATGAAACATTTCATAAATAATGGTTGTACTTACTGAGAAGGTTTTATGAGAAGTTTGAGTTCTAGTACAGAATAAGAACGAGGAGCTATGGAGTACCAGAACTGGTTTAGCAGAGCTCACGTAGCAATATAAAATTAAAGAACTAATTTCCAGAGAACGAAGATAGAAGCATATTTTACCTTCAGTGAATGTTCCATGCTATGCTTTTATTGTAATCATAACCAGCACTCTTAATCAAAAATCCCTGTTGATTTCATTGGGAATGTAGCCAAAAGAAATAGTGCAATACCAGGTTCTTGGAGACTACTCTTGTCTTGCATATTGTAAAACTGATCAAGATGTGTTAAGAAAATGAAGTATTTGTTAAATTCAACTAAACCTGAATGATATAGCCTGTATACAATGCAAGATACTGATATGTACTAGATTTTATAAAAGTATATATATTTGAAGAAATTTTACAAGCAATCATGACTGTCAGCAACTTCTGTTCACAACTCTTTGAATATGATTAAAATGGAAAGAACCAATGCATGAGTTTAGTGGGATCATTTTCCAAATCAGGAGAAGTGATAATACTTAGCAACATGGTATTGATGGTATTTGCAAAGCATTTGTGCTGGTGTTTGTTGCCTGTAGCTTCAATTGCTTCACTGTCTGATAGGTATACTTTCCAAAAGAAGTATTATTATACTGTTTTAGCCTAATAAGTGTTATTTGTGCAATAAGGCATGAAATCTGAGCTCATTACATAGACTGTATATACAAGCATTTGAAATTTTATTTACAAGCTAGTTTATGCCCCTAATTAAGACCTCTATTATAAACCAGAATTTTTCATCAAGATACCTACTTCATGAATTCTTAAACACAGATTTCCAGGCTTGCAAGGGGGTGCCACATCTTGCTGGAGTTCTGCACCAAAAAAGAAAGTCAAATACCTTACCTTTTCTTAGAAATAGTAAAAATTGCATAAATTGCTGTTCAGATATGTGAAAGAGGTACTTGGAGATCCACTTCATATGAAATGAGGACCCTGCTGTGGCACAGCCTGTTCACTGTCTGTGCTGCAGAATATGCCAATGTCAGCATTACAACATGGATACGTAATTGCTACTTGGATGAAAATATCAAGGTTAATTTAAATTTGGCTACTTTATATGGCATCATACCGGTTCCAGGACCTACATGAAAGGTTGAAACCTGGGTGTCCTGAGCTTATAGACTTCCTAAGAATGCATCTGCCTGCCATGGCCTAACAAAGTGGAAAGAGGAGATTTTTTTTTTCCTGTCTCTTCCTGTCCTCTGGAAACTGTTTTCATCACTGATGAAACTTCTTCACTTGCTTCTGCTGCTTAAGCCTCTGGTTAATTGTGCCTTGAGTGTATTCAGATGCCACCAGTGTTGAGGTCTCTCAGCACTTTGTTCAACCACTGATGGAATGGAGTGTTTAGGGGATGTGGACTCCTGAAATTCTTGAAGATTTCCGCAGTTTGTGCTGTCTTTAGGTTAAGGTATATTGTTGTTGATGCTTTCAGGCTTTTGGTTCTTTTATTATTGTCTGTGTTGACAGGGGTGTGCTACTTTAAAGCTGCCTGAAGATTACTGCTAAGTGGTAGTGTAGATTGTAAAGAATTAGTTTCTCAGCAGCATGAATTAGCTTTAAAGCATGAATAGATTAAAGCATATGTTTTGAGTAAAAAGTACTTCTGAAAGTTGCTGAATTCTCAAAATCCCCACGATTAGCACACCCTTATTTCCATGTGGTGGTGGAAATTGTGGGCCGGCATGTCCCCTACCTCTGAGTTTATGGAATGGCAAAAAAGCTGCCAGAGCTATCTTCATGCAAAGGCAAGGACCTGAGAAAATGTGCTGCCTTACAAGTCAAAGCTCAGTCTTTTGAGGCTTTTTCCATCCTTTTCTTCTGCATTGTCAGCAACACTGTCTTCTGATGAGGAAGCAAGAGGGGAGGTTGCAATCTCCTCCTTACTATATTTATTTAGTGTTGCTGTGAAGAGGCTTTACTATTTCCCATTTAAGAGTACACAGTGCCTTGAATTTTTGGTACTTTTACCTCATTCATCATAATTTCTGTTCTGTATTCCTATTGTTATCCATGCTGATTTTGATAGTCATCAAAATCTGTTTGAAAACAGATGCAAAATACTAATTTGCCTTCTGGCTGAATTTAGACTGTCATTGGTCCTTGTTCATACTCACCAAATCATGATCTGAGGTGGGTTTTTTTTTTTTTTTGGTGTGTTTTGTTGGTGTTTTTTTGGCTTTACTTTGCTGTACTATGCCAGGAAAAAACTTGGCGAGTCCCATTTAATTTCCATCTTGTTGTTGAGGTTAGATGACCCTGATAATCCTTGCTGTGTTTTTTGGCTCTTTGCTTGTGGCTAGTAACCTGCTTTGTGATGGTTCTTAATTTAATCAGATCTAGAGTCCCCTAGAGATGTCTGGAATACAGATTCTTAGTTATTCTACTATCTCTGACTTAAAGACATTGCAGTTTCTGAATTCCTCAGTTCATTTGAGTTCCCTGAAGAGCTCTCTAGGTTTACTGAAGTTTACCCCTTTGAAGTTGATAACTGAGTTATGAAATTATTGGTTTAGCCCTTTGATTTAATTTATGCCAACTCAGCTTTTGATGATAAACTATTTCAATCTTCATTACATGACAAAATCAGATTTAAATAATGTAAGTTCTTGTTAGCTCTGGCTATTTGTTACACAGGCTTGTTGGCTGTAATATCCAACAGTGGGTTGTCTCCATCTGTATCATTAGCTCTTATTATTGTCTATAGTCAGTTCTAATCTTTGTTAGGAAGTTTATCTCCTGTCACAATAGATATTGTCACAATAGCTAAAAGTATTTCTCTTTCCAGTGATGCTACAGTGATCTTTATCCCTATTTATATCTGACCGTGGATCTTTTATAAACTTTCACTTTGATTCCAGCAGAAACAATTTTTTTAAAAAGTTTACTTTAATGAGAAAAAACTGCATTCCTTTATAATGCCTTACAGCTTGTTGGATATCCCATGGCTCTCATCTTTGAAATTATCTTTCTTGAATGTTATCTGTCCTTCTATATCTATATTCCAGTTCTGAATTCTATGTTATTGAGGTTCTGTTTTCTCCTTAACATTCATTTTCACATCCTAAAAACATATTTAAAGATCTTCCATTGTACTTAGAAAGCTCCTGAGAGCTGTTTAAACATCAGGGTTGTTTCTTACTCTGGTGCTTATATAGAGCAGATTCAGACATGTCATCTTCTGTTACCTGATTGCTGTTCACAGTCTTAATTCTTTTTGTTTACCATATGTTCTCCTGCTGCCATGGGTTCTTTTAAACCATGTCTGAATTCTCATTTACCCTGTATTTTGTCTCTCCACTAGTTTTTTGAGATCTATCATTTCTCAGTTTAGGACTTTTCTTATCAGTTGTAGGTTTTGATTTCAGGTAGCTATTCCCTGGGGCATTCAAGTCAAATTTCTCTCTTGAAAAATCCAATAAATGCATCTCAACAGTCAAACATTACAGAACCTTCCTTATGCCACTCATCGATAAGCTATGGGTTAGTTTGTTCTCTTATTAGGCTTTTTACTCCTTTTCTGGAGACTTGATGTCCCTGAAGTTCATACAGATATCTACTTGTTTGCAAGTATTTCCCAAAGTATTTAGTCCTTGATTATTTTTTTCCATTAGGAATTGGCAGTATTCATTTTAGGGGTTTGTAGTTGTTTTCCAGGTTTCGTGTGATGCTTCTCAGTTGCAGGTCCACCTGTCAGTTGCACTTAACAGGCATGATATAATTTTGTTTTTTGATCCCCTTCCATGACCAGACTAACAGTAACAAGGAAGCTGTGGTCACACGGACCTGCCTCTCCACATGGTGCTGTGAATCTCCAGACCTTTTCTCTATGTGCCATTTAAAATTCTACCTGGGACTCTGAATGTCTCTTCCAGGGGTCCTCAAACTTTTTAACCAGGGGGCCGGCACGTGGATGAAGTGGCAGGGTCATCTGCGGCTGCTTGGTTTCCCCCCCCAACCCCCGGCGGCGGGGGTTCTGTAAATACCGGGGGGCTGGATTGAAGACCCTGGGGGGCTGTATCTGGCCCACGGGCCGTAGTTTGAGGACCCCTGGTCTGTTCTGTTTTCTTTCAGTGTTTCTTTGTACCGACTTGTTTCCCCTTCAGTTTCCAGTGCCTGGTATCCTAGTTGTCCTATTTTGAAGATAGCATCCATTTTCTTCCCTCTTGCCACCTTTATTTTTCACTTTTATTTTCTAGGGACACAAAACCTACTTCTCGGTTCTATTTCATATTCACAAGTTTGTCTAGTCCTTAGAGTTATTGTCCTGGTTTCAGCTGGGATAGCGTTAATTTTCTTCTTAGTAGCTGGTGCAGTGCTGTGTTTTGGATTTGGTGTGAGAACAATGTTGATAGCACACTGGTATTTCAGTTGTTGCTGGGTTTATACTAAATCAAGGACTTTTAGGTTCCTTGGGTCCTGCCAGCAAGAGAGCTGAAGGGGCACGGGAAATTGGGAGGGGACCCAGCCAGGACAGATGTTTGGTTTTTTTGGTTTTTTTTTCCAGTTGCTTGCTGTAAAGCAGGTACAAATCACAGTTCAGAACCCCTTTCAACTTTTCACAATCATCTTGAAACTTAGAACATCAGAATCAAGGATAGTCTTAAAAATAACTGTAGTTGTTTCCCAGGTATCTGCAGCTTCTAGGTTGGGCTTCTGCCAATTTGTTGTGCTGTATTTGCAAATTACCACTTTTTTTTCTTTTGCTCTTTGATGCCAGGAGCACCCCAAAATACTTCTATTTAATGATTGCTAATTGGTTGATAGATACAAAGACCTGTAGAGAGTACTGAACTGGTGAGTACAGCTGGTGGAGGTAACAGGAGTGTAAGAGTTGAACAGAGAATCAGAGAATGAACAGAGAATAGGGCCAAGTGAGTGAAATGCTTGTGGACCTTAAGGTGTTAATGAGTGGGGAACAAATTTCCTGGATTTGCCTGGCAAAAAATTCAGATGTTAAAAAAAAATATTCTAGTTGCCTTATTTGATGGTCTCTGGTAGATGCTTGCTGAATATCTGTGTGACTCAAGTGCTTTTTTTCCTCCAAGATGTGAGGCTGTGAACCTGTTTCAGGAGGATAGTGCTAGCCACTGTGAATAACTGGGACTCTGGAAGAAACTCTTGCAAGAGCCAACTGTAACTTCTGTGCATGTGCAAGATATGCAGTGCTAACCTGAGACTGAAAGAGGCAAACCTCTGTCATGTTTGTGTACCCTGATTTCCACATAGGACTTCATATCAAAAGTAAAATGTATGGAGAATACTTCTTTGTGGTAAGAATGGGGTAAATGAGAGCCTTGTTAGTACTAAAATGTGTAGAGAACATGAGGGGAAGTATAAACAGTGTTTCACTTTATAATTGCGGTGCTTTGGAGGGGAAATAAAGAGAAAGACAATAGGAAATCAGCAAAGCTCCTGGTTAGGGTGTTCAATTAAATTATTCTAAAGTAAGACTTATGCTATATGGTAAATGAAGCTTAAATTTTAGTTTAAATTGTCAAGGTAAAATTGCAAACTAAATGCAATGAACTTTGTTAAAAAGGGCCTAAATGTATAGGCAGAAGGAAAAATTTTCCAGGTGGAATAATTGCCATTAAAAAAATCCCCAAAACATACTCACAACTCAGAGCAAATGCATATTGCTTGTGTGTGTTGTGGGGGGAAGTCTTTGAATAGCAAAAGAAGGATGCTGTGAGTAAAGAACGAGTAAATAAGCCATGAGGAAATAAGGTTTCTGAAAATGTGATGAATTTCTTAAAAATGTGGAAATTGCAGCTAAATGAGAACAGAAAGGCAGTTAAAAATAAAGGGGCGAGGGGAAAGCATTCAGAAAATAATTGAAGAAATAGCTTGCAAGAAGCACAAAAGTGAGTGACAAATCACTTTTCCTGGTGTGTTCAAAAAGTAAGCCTGCTGGAGATGTGTAAGTTCAAAAGGTGATAGACATATGAAAGAGGAGATGATATTTTTTTTTTTTTTAATACATATGTACATTCAAGAAGAACTTGGTGACTTTTTTCCAGATGGTGATCCTTTTCAATAGGGAAAAATGTTGGAGGATCTTTCTCAAATCTAGTCATTGATGGATGAGGTCTCTGAGCAAATGGATGAAAAGGACAAGAATAAATCTCCAGAGAGATATGACATTTGCTCAAGAGCTCTATAGAAACCTGGAGATGAAACAGCTGAATTACTGATATCCATGACCAATCATTTAAATCTATCTTGGTACCAAAGATGGCTAAGGTGGTGCTAGTTTTTAAAACACTATCTCCAGGGAACATCTGGGGAGCTACATGTCAGTAAAGTTGGTGTCAGGTAAGCTGGAACAAATTTTCTGAACAATATCAGTATTAGATGGACGAGTACAAAACATATGCTTGGGATAAGCCTTCATATTTTGTTTAAAAAAAAAAATAAAAAATCAGTGTTCTCTGAATTCAATAAATAAATTTGTAAAAATGGTTTATCAAGATTTCTTATTAAAATCTTGTAAGAACTTGGACACCAGTGGACAACAGGGAAGGTTCTGATGTGAATTAATAGTGGATTATAAACTTGGGGAAAGGAGGACATGGATAACACTTTTTTTTTGTCACAGTGGAAGGAATTTGCCAATGAAGTCTACTATTCTGTGCTGCAATATGTTTTTCAGCATGTTCATAAATGATCAGCAAAAGAATGAATACTGAAGCAACAAAGTTTGCTGATGATACCATCAACCAATGATGAAGAGCTGCAAAGCAGTCCAAGAATGCTATGGTAAAACAGCTGATTAAATTCAATGTAGATTGATAGATAATGATGCCCTTAAGGTGGGGAGGGAGAGGGAGGGGAAGGTCCTAATTTTACATATTCTTGGATAGTTGACTATTACAGTCCTAAATCTCATTCTGAGTGTTAATAGATAACCCTATGGAAATAGGAGAGCAGTGCTCAGTGGCAGTCTAAAATCAGATGGAATATTATGAATTATTGTGAAAGGAACAGAGAACAAATCAGAACTTCATTATGCCGCTTTGCAAATCCATCGTGTACAATCATTGTGAATATAGCGTGGAATGCTAGTTTCTCAAATTAAAAAGAATATTACCAAATGAGAAAAAGCATTTGGAAGAAAAAAAAAGGAGATGGGGATCATGTATCTGAGTTTTTAATTTTTGAATAGAAAATACAAGAAAATGAAAAATTATGGACTTATTTTTGTGTGCTGAATGATGAAAATGGTTGAAGAACCATTTTCTCTCTCCCTCTCTTATTATTATTTTTTTTTTTTTTTACTATTCCCTTGCTTTGTGATCAGTTTATGGGCAATATGTGGAACCAAAGTATCACAGAAGAGGTTACTGTGTAGTCCAGGATTAACACTTGGCAAAAGCCATTTTTTTACTGTAGAGAAGTGGGTTTAGACATATATTGTGTGGAGTGCAGATGCTGCCCTCTGACCCTGCATTCATGACTAGGATCTAAAATACTGTAAAAATGCAAGAAAACATACATAACCATGTTGGTATCCCCAGAAAGCATGTGGAAATGATCATCGTGGCACATTCTGGAAGGCAAAAAAAGGTGCTTGCAGTTTGGGAAGAGACTAAGACTTTCAGTGGAGTTGTATTACTTTGCAAGAGTTAACAAGACCTCAGAACATATCTAAGTATGATAACACCACTGCCAGATTAAAATAATTCCTGATAAAGACAATGGATAATATTATAATATTAATCTGATATCAAATGGGATATTTTTTTTTAAATTGAATTGAGCACTAGCACTTGAGGCCAAGGCCAAGCATTAAAACAGAAGATAGAGGTGTCCAAAAGAAGATGGATACACTTCAGAGCAAAGGCTTCTGAACATAATAATCTAAAGTGATGTGATAAATAAAAGTAAGGGTGAGCAAAACCAATGTGAAAATACATAAAAGACTCAGCATGAAAATATATTTATAATAATAGAACAATGGCAAATCCTTTTCACCAGGAGAGGTTAACTGCTGGAAGAATGAGGCAATTTGAAGAAATGTTCGAGGGTTTAATCCTGGAGGAAAAAAAAAGAAGTTTTTAGCATGTACAAACAGCTGACTTCACTCAATTCTTTCATGACTTGTGTCTTGCAGCAGAATACGATTTGCCTGGTGCTCTGGAGTGCCTAGGGGAAGCAATCCATGGAGTGGGTACAGTTACTGTTCTCTGTAGGGGTGGAAAAAACCCCACACGTGGTAAAAAATGTTTTCTGAATTCATAGTGTTTAATAACTATATATGTAAAAAGGGGTATATTTGCAGTACCACAGTTATAGAGATTCTGCAAGTAGTGCTTGATGCCCAGAGTTGTGTGGTTGTTTTTTTTTTTTTAATTATTCTTGATGCAATGATAGAGATCTGGCAAGTATCCTATGGGAAGGAGAAGGTGTACTAACACCTTTATGTTTTCAGCAGTCTGCTTGGAAAACATTATTTCTTCAGACTGCTGTATTCGTTATCATTGGCACCCAATGCATTTCACAATGAGCAATGATAGAAAGTTAATCCTTCAGTGAGCACCAAGACCTGTATACAGAACCTTTTCATTTAGGGCAAAACTCTACAAATGCTTCGCTGCAGGATACAAAGGAGGCTTTGAAAAGAGCTGGAGCTCTAAGCTGAAGTGAACCAGAGAAAGGTGTACGCTGTTTTGTGTAACACCATTCCTTGGAAAAGCCAAATGTTCTGTAAATGGACTTCATGTGAACAGTGATGTTGATACTATTAGGGCTTGTGCTGTAATAATACATGTATAAATAATGCCTTAAAAATGTGCTAAAACTACAGGCAAAAAAGAAAGCAGGAAAATCCATCTGGAGAGCACAGGGGAAAAAAGATCCCATGCAGTAAAGCAAACAGAGTTGTTAGCCTTGGCTGCCCATCTGTTCTTTCACTCCTCTGAGAAAGCCCTCCCTGAACATGCTGTTGCTAAAAAGGTCACCATAAAATCAAATCCATTTGTGCTAGCCCTCGTCTACTTTAATAATAACTTCTAGTGGGAGATTAGGCTGTTTGCAGGGAAGTGTGGGTACAGCATAGCACCATAGGGTTGTGAAGATAGTAAAGCCCCTCCTGAAGAGGAATGTGGGGGTTAATCGACAGTGTACTTCAGCTACAGATGGACAAAGCAAAGCCTGATTTGCTGCCTGCTACTTTTTTTTTTTTTTTTCCTCAGAGAACTAAAAATATGTATGTCTGCAGAGTCAGAATGTTATGTTCCAACTGCAAGTGTATAAAGGCAGAGCAAATTGAAAACTTCAGCATTTTGATCTTCAGGAGAGACCCATAATTCATAAAACAATGCTGTGCTATGATGTTACAGAGCTGAATGATTCTGTAGTGAAGAAAAAGAAATTGTTTGAAATATTGTATGGGAAGAAATAGCATTCCTGATATATCAACATGTGCTGCTGAGAAGTAGATGTTTTCTTCTCTGCATTCAGTAGGAGATAAATCAGTGGTCACTCAACCAGATGTTTTGCTCAGGAAAAGTGTTAGAAAACAGCTAAAGTGGGTAGGGTGTCATTGGGATGGGAAGGGACCTACTGGTTAGAAACAAGTCCCATGGCCTCTACAGCCATTTTCCTAAAATGAGATGGTACAATGATTTACCACTCTGTGATAATATCACAGGAAATCTCAGAATGTTATGTAGGAGGTTATTTAGTTTTTTCTTGGGAAAGGAAGAGACAAATAAAATATCTTAAACTGCCTTTGCAAAATGTTTTTGGGAATAGCTGTTGGATGGTGTAGAAACCCATGTAAGCTATAGCCAATCAGTTAGATCTTGTATGTTAAGAAAAACATGCTTTTATGAGGCTCTGTGACTCTGAAGAGTCACAAACCTCAAGATACAGAGAGCTTTCCTCTTGTCCCAGTGAATATTTCAGACCGGAATAACTTAAACAGGAAAAGTTACAGAGCATCCCAGCAGAATTACCAAGGACTTGGTGTTGCAGGCCTTCTGCAAGGAGCAGTTAGTGAGTTCAGATTTCCTCAGGTGGAGGGCGGTTAAGTGGGCTCGTGCATGTAATGAGGTAGCTGTTGCAAACCTGGGGTTTCTGTACAAAAAAAAAAGCAATCTCCTTGGTTTTGTGCCTAACTCTAGTTCTCTATTCCATTGTTTTGATGCTTTTGCAACACCTGTGGTAAAAATAAAATGTTTCTTGTCAGAGAAAATGAAATATTTTTTTTTTCTCCAAAATGAAAGTAGCTTTGCTTTTCCACGTTGTTGAGGAGAAAACAAATGTGTTCCCATCTGCTGCTGTCAAGCTGACTTCTTAATTTTGTTTGGTCAGGTTCATTCTCCAAGCACAAATCCATTGTTCACCCATCCCTGCTCTATGTCTCATAGTGATCAGCTGCTCCCTGCTCGTTTGCAGAATGAAGGGCTGAGCCTTAATATGTGCCCTGAGCCCTTACATGCCAGAGGGGAAGGGACTGTGGCCATCTGCATGCTGCAGAACTCAGTGCAGTGTAAAGCAGCATCCACCTCTGTACAGACACTTTCTTGTAGTGGAGACAGGGTAGAGGATAAAAGGAATAGCATGGTACTTTCACTGAAATGTAGTTAAATCAGCTAAATTGGAATAAGGCACCTATGAATTGAAATAAGTGTGTTCATGAGATTTTTAGTACTAGTTAATAACACTAACGTTATATCTTTGGTGAAATGACATGGTTCTGATTGGAAACAAGTCACGAATCTATTCTTCAGAGTAGTAAAACTGTAAAACATTAACACATTCTGTGTGAGCAATCAGGAAGGGTAGAATAAATATAGAGGATCTTTTACCTTACAGTAGATGGCTGGGTTCAGTGTTCAGTTTCTGTCAGAAGATATGTCTTAAAATGTGGCTGCTGGAACACGAGGATAGTGATTATCTGCTTTTTTTCCCCAGATTTAACCCATGTCACACAGGTGACTTTAAAATGAACCCAAGTTTTGACAAGGATACATTGCCCTTTGATTGAATATGACTCTTTCAACACTTCCACAAAGTAATTGATTTTGTGTTAGAAAGGACCATTAGGTCATTTAGTTCAAGCTGGCAAGGTAGCGTAAACCTTAGATTGTTACATGCATAGAGCTTAACAAGTCATAATCTCTTATACTCTTTCAGAAGGGTAGACACCCTAAATTTCAAAAATGTAAGAGATTATTCATTATTCTGTCTCATTGGTAAAAAATGATTACTTCATTTTATTTGAATTTGTTTAGTGTTAGCTATGAATTATGGGTTCTGCTTTTACTCATCTCCACTAGATTTAAGAGCCTTTTGAACACCTGATGGTTTGTTTCAATGAGTATACTCATTTATTTTATTTCAATCACTCCTTGGTCTCTTGGTAAACCAAACCGATGGAACTTCTGAATTTATTTATGTAAGGCTTAGCTCAGTCTAAATCACTTTTGCGCTTCCTCTGTGTAAGTATATATAATAATTTATATGTTATGTCTGAGACTAGAATTACAGTATCTTTGTAGTTCTTATCAATGACCTGAAGAGGTGAAGTATAACTTGGTATTCTTACATACTGCTGTTCTGTTTACATATGTTCACAGTAGCCTTTTGTGTGGCAGAGCCAGGCTGGGAGTTTGTGTTCAGCTGACAATTGTTTAGGAGTCATAGTGCATGAAGTCACTGCTTTCCTGAATACAGTCCTTTAGTCAAGTGATATGACTGATATTTCTTGCTTCTATATCCGTGACCATACATTTGAGTGTATTAAGGTATATGCTATAAGAATGGGCTTACTAAATTACTTTTCACATCACTCTGCTCCATCGCCCTCTCTACCCTACATAAAATTCTGCAGACCTTGGGGCATCTACAAATCTGATAATGAATCAGTTTTTATTTAATTCCAGACCATTTACAAAATATTGAAAAGCATCAACCTGTGTAACACAGAAAATTGTTATACTTCATGACTCTTAGTGACTATTTAAGTCACTAAATAATTACTATTAAAGTTCCATTTTTATTCAGATCTTTAATTATTTAATGTTATTTTGAGTGACAAAGCAGAATGCTAGATTTTTTTGCCCCTTTGAAAAATTATTTCAGAGATTACTTATCCACTATTGACATCTGTCTTGCGTGGTCACTAAAATGCATTTTCAAACACCTTAAATCAAATGCTGATGTTCCTAGCCTTTACATCTGAGATATTTATGATACATGATTGGAAATCCTTTCTGGAATCAGAGTATTGCTGACTTTGGAAGGACCCAAGGCAATTATCTAGTCCAACTGTCATGCACAAAGCAGAGTCAGCTAAAGCAGGTTGCTCAGGATGTGTCTAGTCAGATTTTGAGTATTTATAAGGATGGAGAGTCTGCAATGTCTATGGGCAGCCTGTTCCATCACTGGAACACTGTTCAATCAGAGTAAAATTTTTTCTTATGTTTAAATGGAATTCCTTTTATTTCAGTTTGTGTCCATTGCCTCTTGCCCTGACATTGAACGTGACTTGAGTCTGACTCCATCATCTTCATCTTCCCCCTTTTTAGAACGTTTATAAGATCTCCATGAGCCTTCTCTTCCATATGCTGAACAGTTCCAGCTTTCTTAACCACTTCTTTTATGAGAGATGCTCCAGCCTTCATGGCCCTTTGTTGGACCTACTCCAGTAAATCCACATCTTTCTTGTACTGAGGAGTCCAAACTTTGACACAAGACGACTGATGTGTTGTCACAAGTGCTGGCCAGAAGCAAAGGATCAACTCCCTCAACCTGCTGGTAGTACTATTTTTAATGCAACCCCTTTGCCATGAGGGCACATTGCTTGGCACATTCGTGGTCAGCTTGTCCATCAGGACTCCTAGGTCCTTTTCTGTAGAGCTACTTTCCTGCTGGTTGGCCCCTGGTGTGTACTGGTGCATGGCATCATTCATCCCTAGTGGCAGGACTTTGCATTTCTTTGTTGAACTTCATGATGTTCCTCTCTGCCTATTTCTGCAGCCTTCTGAGGTCTCTTTGGGTGGCAGCACACCTGTCTGCTGCCTCCCATTTTTTATCATTAGCCTCACAGTGACATTAGCCAGCTCCCTCAGTACTTGTGGGTGCACCTCATGAGGACCCATGGACTTGTGTATGTCCAGTTTCCCTCACTTCATCCTCCTCCACCATGAGTAACTCTTCTTTAGTCCAGACTTTCCCACTGGTCTCAGGGGTCTGGGATTCCTGAAGTCTTGTGAGTGAAGACTGAGGCAAAGCACCTTGGCCTTTTCCCATGTCCATTCAGTGTCAGGCCCACTTTTTTCACCTATTACTTCTTTTGCTGTTGGTAGGCCTGTGAAAGCCCCTCTTATTGCCCTTCATGTCCCTCACTAGATTTGACTTCAGATGGGCTTTGGCTTTCCTAATCCCATCCTTGTGCACTCTGACAGTATCTGTATGTTTCTCCTGGATGACCTGACCCTGCATCCCTCTCTTTTGCATGCTTACTTTTTATGTATAAGTTTACTCAGGAACTCTTTGTTTATCTATGTGGGCCTCCTGCCACCTTTGCCCATCTTCCTACATGTGGGGACTGACCATGCTGGCGCCTGGAGGATGAGTTCTTTGAAAAACAGCCATTCTGAAAGCATTTTAAGTTTGGTTGCAAACAGCAAAGGCAAATCTTGGAACTGCAAATAATGGAGGAATAGAAATGTTTTAAAGTTAGGTGTTGTCAATTTCTGGGTTAAGTGGAAATACTACAGAAATATTACTTGCTTTCTGTCTGTGCATGGAAATACAGAAGTGTGGAAAAATGTAGACTGAAAGGATTTGAAGAAGCAGTTCCAAACTTATCTGTGAAGTTTTGGCTTTGAACAAAAAGCATTAAAGTGTAGGGTAGCTGGAAATTTGAATGGACTGTAGGAAATCATCTTTGATCTTACTGAGTTTCTCTAGGTATGATGTAATTCCTGACAGACCTCCAAGTCAATGAATGTGCCTTCAATTCAAACAAATGCAGCTTTCTAAGATACATGATAACTCCCATGTTGTATAACAACGTAGCTGATGCTTCTGATTGCCATTGTCCCTACCAAGCAATCGGTTACTGTTTTGCAGATCTGTGTAGGACAGCATGCAAAACTTCATTTCACTTTGCATCAATAGGAAAGATAACACATTTTACATGTATTTTCAGAGATAGTAAGGGAAGAATAACCTCTAACATTTTGCCTCCTTATGATGGTGTTCAGCTGCTGAAGTTTGGGAAGGGATGTTTTCTATAATTTCTCTTTTTTAAAATTAGACTGCGCTACACTTTGACATCAGTTCCATGGAGACAGATTAGAAGTATCAAATATTCCAGTCCTGCAATATAGAAAGGAAAAAAGAGGGCTTTTTGAAGAAAAAATGTATGCTTTTTATGTTAAGATTTCAATTTTAATAAATAAATTAATTCAGTAAGGAAACTTAAAAAAATAGAAAGTGTTCTGTAGGTGTATTATGTTTAGATACTGTATGTAGCTGAGAAGTGTGTATGCTTTAGTGAAAACTAAATAAATATCGGAGTTTAGGGATCTGAATGCATGAGAAAGTTCATTTTGAGTGTGCTGTTTCAGCTCAGGCTCCCTCTTTGGTTGGAGGTTTATGCCTCTTCAAAATATTTCATATTTTTTTTTTCATTAACTTCTATTCTTCTAAGTGCTTGTAAGTAGTGTCTTTATAATAGTGATGGCTAGAAGACAGCCAGCTCTATCATTATTCAAATATGAAAGTTGCATTAGGATAACAGAATATGCCAGTAAGAGGAGGTAATGGTCTGTTTTGTTTTATCTGATTGTTTTAGCACCTTGCAATTTCCTCAGTCTTTAGACTAGCCAAAAAAGTGCGAGTCTGAAAATCAAAAAGGTGGGGAAGTAATTTGATGCTGTCGGTTTTAGATATTTTGGCAACAGACTGTGAAAATGTGCAAGAATGTTTGCAAGTGGTTTGAATGAGTATGTGGAAAGATGTGGATCTGAGGTACCTTTTAAAAAATAAAATAAAACACTCTTAACACAAGAAGAGCTTTTAATGTTTCCCTGGTGTGAAAATTATTAGCAGCTACAGGCAGTGCCCATCTGGGAATTTGGAGCCTACTGTCTGGTCTTTCAATCAGATTAGTTGGTGATATTAGAAGGAACAAATGATACCTGGAGGAACTGTGCGTAGCTTATGACAGCAAAAGCCTGAATCGGCAACATGTGGCTAACAGCTTACAGACATCTGGTATAAGCCATTTTCCTGAGGAAATATTTTTTGTTGAATATATATTCCAAATCTTTCCTTCTGTAACGTAGGCACTTGCAGGAAATCAGATGAAGAAAAAATAAATACTGTATCAAAGTTTCAGTGTTAACTTGACAGGAAAGTAAAAGCACTGGGTTTAACTTTTTTGACTTTCCTTTGTAATGTCTTAAGGACTGATGATCTCTTGGTTCTGTGCTATTTTTGGGGGTAAATGGAGATTAGAAGGATTAATTCTTTTCCTGCTCTATTTTTATTGTTAAATGTATTTGGGTTGTTGTGGTATGATGAACTGATGTGATCCAGTGGCTTCATGTTGCTCCTGAAGAACGAAGCAGTTGTAAGTCTAGTAAAAAAAAAAATAAAAAAAAATCCTGGTGGACAATTTTTCCTTGGTAGTAGATTTCTCCAGTGCTTCAGAGCTGACACAGTATTTTTAGTTCTGTCTGCTGTCTAGCTGGTGCTTGAAGAAATGAGCGAAGACAGACAAAAAATGCAGGTAACCACCGTATCTTGTTCAGGGATTGGCTATTGTAACTCATTAAGAAGGTTATAAATTATGGCACATTGAATTGGCAGGGAATTTAACTTTTTTGTTTGGTTTTGCTAGTGTTTCACTAGGAGGATATAGGGAAGTGATATGGGAGGCTGTGATTTTTTGGTTCTATAACTGAAGGGAAGGCGAAGTTAAATATGTAACAAAATAATGTCTTTTATGTACCAGTAATAGACTTGCTCTGACTGAGCAATTGTGTGCAATTTGTACGTAGCTCAAAAATTGCTGCTTCAGTTTTAGATGTGAATTTTATTTGTCTGACAGGTTGTTTGGACTTTAAAATAATCATACAGCGCCTTAAGAAATAATTCAATTTCTTACATATTTTAC
This sequence comes from Microhierax caerulescens, assembly GCA_035590215.1. Lineage (NCBI taxonomy): Eukaryota > Metazoa > Chordata > Aves > Falconiformes > Falconidae > Microhierax > Microhierax caerulescens. The sequence goes on along the minus strand of JAVJGJ010000037.1, from coordinate 73,386,901 downwards.
CTCCAGTATTGATTATTGAACAAACACAGAGAGAGGTTTGAAACAGCCTGGATAATATATTAGGACCTATCTACATGCTGCTTTTTGGCTGCAATTGTGCTGGCCCAGGAGTTACCCCCCGCAGTCTCTCACTGTCTTCTGCTTGGGTTCACTGTCTTCTGTGATCCACCGGCTGAGCTGTGTGTGCCTGCTCATAGATTTGTTCTTTAATTAAAATTATGCGGGCTACGCTAAATAGTAGTCTTGAGATGGAGATTTTCACTGTTGAGCACATTTGACTTGTGTAGTTGCTCACATGAATGTTTTATGTGGCAGACCAGAGAAGGCAGTGATCTGTGAGCACTTCTGTATGGTCAGATGCAGTCCGGGTCTATCTATGTTTGTGTTTCTAGTAGCCAGCTTGTATCTCAACCCATGTAAACACAGCACTGTGCTTACATCCAGCTAGATTTGTTTTCTGTCCAGCAACAAGTACTAGTAGAGACATAGTGCCACAGCTACCCCGCTTCCCTTGGTCTTTCTTAACCATTGTTTTAGCAAGTGACCACTCAACAGGGAAGGAGCTAGGGAATTTCATGGGCCACCTAGGAGTTATGTGTGCCGTTTCCATTTGAAGTCCAGCCTGGTGTTTTTGTCCATGCTATTACTTAGGTTTCTAAAACATTCGGTTCTTGCCTTTCTGATAAAAGCACTCCTCCCTTGATATGTGTCCAGAATTAAAAATTTCCCATTCAAAAATAGTGTCATAGCTCATTTTAATCCTCGTAGGTATTTAATACGGTGTTCCCTTAGCAACTTACGTTATGTGTTTGAAGGATCAGGGTGTCACTGCCTGTCCCATCATTGCACTGTGAAATAAGTAGGTTAGGCTGCGAACTGGTGATGTTTCATTTGAAGAAGTATTGGGGAGGAGCCAGTTGTCCAAACATGAGACTTCATTGCCAGTTCCGATGCCTTCAACAGCTGACTTCCAGTTGGTTTCCAGACAGGTACAGATCTCTTCCAGTCCCTGGGCTGTATCTGCCATGCTCCTGTCTCAGGTACCTAAGATGTCTGTAACAGCACTTGTCTCTGTTTAGCTGCAGACTTTCACCTGTTATGTCAGTGACTTCAAAGGTAGTTGGTAAGTCTCAGTGTTCAGTAAACTGGATGTTCTGAACCGGGAAAAAGACTTCAGGAAGATCTGCTCAAAAGTCTGAAATGATGTATTTATGTCTGTTTGAACGGCAATGTAGGAATGAACTAAATGGTAATGTAGAAAGCCAGGAAAAAGATAAGGCAAGAAAAGAGAAATTGAAATGGGAAAAGAATTCAAGTAAAGGACTGAAGGAAATTTAAGTGATAATTCATAAATTTCAAGGAAGAAGACTATTCTGCAGGAATTCTATTAGCAATCAGCAAAAATGATTAAAGTAATGAAGACTCATAAGCAACTTAAATTTGGAAACTTTTTAAAACTGTCTTTCATAAGAAAAGTAAGAAAAAAATTATATCCTGAGAAATTTGTGTAACTTGAGGTTTATATTATTTGCAGAATAACATTGTTAAAATTACCCAAACATGCAGAAAATAGACTGGACAATTTTAATTGCCCTTTTCTCTCTCTTAATTGTATAGCTTTATGACCAGAAAATAGTTGATAAAGGGCAACAAAATGCCAGGAGGTGTATGCATGTATAGCTTGCTGCTCTAGATAGTCATCTTAAGGGGTTACGAGATAACACCTACCACATACCTAACACTGGCAATTATTTGGGCAGTCTGGGGACTGCAGATACATTACCTTTGTTTTCAGTGTAATGTTAGTCTTTAGGAGAGTGCCATCCCAAGGAAGTTCATCAATGGTGTGGAAAACACTGATCCTTGCCCAGCTACAACAAGCTCTTCAGACAGCACTGGTTCCCGCAGATGGTCCTTCATGGAGCTTGTAGCAGGCTTGAAATCTGTGCTGCTTGAAGAGAGCCATCCCTGGTCATACCTTCCACACCCCTTGCCTCCTGCTTGGTTTAGACAAGGACACCATTGTTTGCAGGCAGTTACACAAGTGGCAAATGCCCACAGAGATAGGAATGATCTCTTTCACTGGAGGCAGGGTCTCACCATGGCAGAAACTTCCAAAAGCATGGATGTGAGGTACTGGTGGTCTGCTTTAGGTTTAAAAGTCTGCACTGGCAGAGAGATGGTCTGGGGAGGTGAAGGTGTGTCTGTCTTGGACTTCAGTGATTTTGGGAGCTGTGAGGTAATGTTTATAGTGGTAAATGGACTGGAGGCAATACTGAAGTGAAACCCCAAAATACGTAATTGTCAGGGTCGGGTAACACAAAGGCCTCTTTTGCTGCTTCCTGGCTAGTGATACTGTGCAGCCTCAGATATTGCAGGCACATGTGTGTACCTCCTTCAGAATACTCACTGGCATCTTATGACCTCTTTTGCAGAGATTTCATATTTTTCACTTTGAAGTTGCATTTCTTGATGCTTCTTTAATAGCTGGCAGCTGTGAGTTCCCAGACCATTCCCCTGTATTGCTACCATGATACCTTCCTGGTTGCAAAATTTCAGCTCGGCTCCCTGCAGATGTTGACCAGGTCTGCGTTCTTTACCAGTCCACAGGCTGCTCTGGTTTACCATTTGACACAGTTATTCCTTTTTGTTTGTTGTTTGTTTGTTTCGGTAACAAATTGTAAACGGTAAGGCTACTTTGCAGCTCAACAGACTGGGATTTTACATTATGCCATCAGGGGGATATTCTGTTTTTACAAGGTATTTTGGAGTTTATGAAAGGGCAAGGACAGTGCTGAAGGATTGTCTTAGGTAAAGGATTATAGTGTGATGTGGTTCATAATCATATTGTCTTTTATGTATCTGTTTGCCTCTCAAGGGAACAGTTTGTTGTTTTCCACACTGGAGCTTGGCAATAAATTATTATGTATGTGTTTGAAGTCAGCTACAGGATTAAGCCATTCCAGCAAACCAGGGAGTAAACCAAAGTGACAGACTTTTTTAAGCTTACCTGGGAACTTCTGTCTATTTCTGAATAAATGACAAGGGCAGCAGTTTCCTTGCTGTCTGCAATATGTTCTGACTTACACATAAATAGAATTAGAGTGAAGAAATTAAATTCTCTCCTTTGACAATCAATTAAGGGTGCTGATTAATTCCATATTTTACAAAAGCAAAAGTGAGCACTAGATATATAGTGATGTGATGATGAATTATGAAAGTGATAAATGCTCCTATGTTTGTATACAAAGATATTTCTTGGGCAATATAAAAGTATGCTCCATCACAAGTCAACATTGTGATGTATAACATTTATGGTTATAGTACATTTTTAGTTTTGTGGAGTTGATCTTTAATTACTGCTTTCTGCAGAAAACAGTTACATGTGAAATGTCAAGCAGCATTCTTTCTAAATACTGGAATTTTATGGAAGCCCTTATAAAATGATGTTGAAAACAATACCGAGTTAATAATTTCATGGGAAAGGTGAATAGCAGAGATAAATAACTTCAGCAGTGATGTGTAAATGTGCACTTGCAATTAGGCTGATCAATGTCTGCTATTAATGAGCATATAAGTAAACAAACTACTGTGGCTTTCTTTAATATGGCTGTGGAGAGCAAAAATAGCTAAGCCTGATTTTCCACATTGTGTTACTTTTCCACTTTGTCTATAAGTTATACGGAAAGTAAATGGAATGTGATTACAGTGATATGGTAATGCACACCCCCCACCCCCCCAATATTTGTGCTTTTATCTTCATGACAATTGATCTTTTTTTCCCCATTTGAATAAGCAGAGGAAACAGGATGAAAAATGTCACAACCTAACCCGTTCAGTTCATTTGTGTACTAACAAATGCTTTCCATCTTCTTTGTATGAAGTGACAACATGAATTACTTACTCTTATCATAATCTTTCCAACTTCTCTTTTCCTGTCTTTTTTTAAAAAAATTATTTTTTATTTTTTATTTAGTGTCCTACTGTACTTCTTCACAGTCTTTGAGCTTTTACATATATGTGTGTGTGAACAACGCCTGACAGTGAGTTGAGAGTTTATGGCTAGGGCAGTGGACAGTGACAGCAGAAACAGGTAAATATTTTGTCCTAAAGGGAAAAAAAAAATCTCTGACACAGAACTTGAAATATTTTATTTTGTTGTGTTCCATATGGTTACCCAGATCCTCATTTTCTGATTTCACACGATGTCCTAAAAATCCCTTTTGTTCCCACCAAGTAAGACAAATAGTTCATCACTTCCTTTGCAGAAGCTTCTGATCACCAGAGGTGTAACTGTAAGGATGTGAACTACCCAGGGATGACAAGCATATAATCACTATCTCATCTTTGTGTTGTACCTATATGGTATGCTTACCTGTCTCGCCTATTCCTCTCTTTTTGTGTGTGTGTCTGCTGCATGTTATGTGTGTGGGTGAACCAGCTATTTCTCTTTCACTGTGTGCAGTTACCTCAGCAAAATAGTACAGGGTCTGGGGGTCACTTGCCTTTCCTCCACAATACACTAAAAATAATGCAAGCAATTTCTACATTATTAACTGTCAGGCTAAAGTTACTAAGAATCAGCTTCAGGATGAAAAAAGTACATATAAAATATGATGTAATTCAAATGAGATAAAATTTCAGCTACAACTTAATAAAATGCTCATGTTTTGAATAGTCCCTGACCTGGAGTGTAACACAACAATTAAATGCCAGTGTGACTGAAGCATATGCAACTAACTAGACACAAAGCATTTAAACAGAACATTAATAACCTTAGTATTATATATATTTATTATGTATTCATAGTAAGTAATGTATGCTAATAAATTAATAAACCTTAGTACTAACAAGGATAGAATGGAAAGAACTCATGGTGATATAAATACAGGTAGTAACAGGCTACAGATTATGTATGTCAAAAAAAAAAAAAAAAAAGGAAAAAGGTATGACTTTGGAAGACTAAACCATCAATACAGATCCTGTGTACACTCACTAAGGGCCTGTGGAAAAGATGGTTGCAGTAACTTCAACTAGAGGAAGCAGGAATGGGGTGTTCAACAATCTGGAGAGAAATAAAAACTTGATAGCTGAATTTATTTGTTTGTTTATTTTCATATATCTGAAAAAAAAAAACCCCAAAACAAACAAAACAGTTGAATGAATGGTTGGCTTCCTGCATTTCTTTCATTTGGATCACTAGACAAAATGACCACTCATTCATTGTTTCTGGATCAAAGTTTTGCATTTGAAATTTTACATCTCTATTTTTTTTTTTTAAAAAAAAGGTTTGCTTGAAAAATAGAAATGAATGTCATTCAGTGCAACTCTAATTTCCCAATAAACAAAAAATTCTTTGGAAACTGTCAAGAATCCGGAAATATTGACAATACGATTTTCACTGTGGTTTAGTCTTGCACAGTTCATAAAAATCCTGAGACATACAGACTCCTATAACTCTTCTGCTTTCAAAAGTTATGTTTCATACAAAAAAAATTGTTAGTGTCATTTAAAAATGCAGTAATAAGAAGATTTTTTTTCTGTAAAAATCCTGTCACTATTTAATAATATGTCACAGCTGGACTTTAATGAAATATTAATGCTAAGTTATGGTAAGCAGAGTACCTCTTTTCCATCTTTTATCTAAATTGTTTAATATTTAATATTGTATAATAGAGAGATAGAGTAGACCAAAGTAGGGTTTGATAGTGTTTTATTATGCATGATTTTATTACCAGATAAGAGTATTTAAAAATATTTAGAATATTATAGGATCAGATACAGAATACTTAAAGCTATGTAATGCATCCTGTAACAGATCCAGAAATCCAGGCTGTTCCTTGCCAAAGGAGACTGTAGATATAACCCCCAAATCTGCAGAAATATCTACATCAATGTAGACCCTTATGAGTCCCTTCCAACTTGAGATGTTCTACGATTCTGTTTCATTGTTGCCCTAAATATAGCAGTGTTAGTTTGTTGGGGTTTTTAGTTGTTAGAAAAGGTGGAGCATTGAATGGCATGTCAGATATGGAGTGTAGCATAAAGAAGTCTAAGTTAAACCTTACCAAAATTTTAGAAGAGCAGAATATCTGAAACCTGGTGAAGTGTGTGACTGATACTTGCATAGAGACAGCTTTACATATAAAGTGATCCTACTGTGTCTGTCAACTGAAGAGAGTAATCAAATGCTGAGACAAGAAGTATATTTAGTTAATGCTATATAATTTCATTTAACTGATGTATCCTGTTGGACTTTGCTGATTTTATTCTTCATTGCAAAACAAAACCAGGTAACTGCTAACCAGGGACAGTACTAAAAATCACAGGATACCTAGAGGGGCTACATAAACATTATTTTCTAAATCAAAATGGATATTTAGAAATTGAAAAATATTGAGGGAGAATACAGCTTGGAAAAGAACTTTGAAATATGTGGTGTGGCCACAGGCACACTTCAGCAAAACAGAAAAGTTATTCTGAATCAGATTGCTAAATGGAATTTAACCATCAGATATTTGGCAACTGCTATTTTAATATATTTTAAGTACTCTGATGTCGCAGCACTCTCCAAACCATCCGGCTGCAACAAGGTCTTTTACCATCTCATACCAACACACTCTTCATGCCAGTCCCACTGCCACCTTCTCCTCATCTCTCCTCTCTTCCTTGGCTGCCCAACCCCTTACCAAAACCAGCCACAGCTGCACCCTATCTACATCGACCAACCCACCACCCCTGAAGCCAGCCCACAGCTGTATATTATCAATGCTAATTAACCCAGCTTCA
>JAVJGJ010000037.1:73340682-73380012 GCA_035590215.1 Microhierax caerulescens | reverse complement strand
CAACCCACCACCCCTGAAGCCAGCCCACAGCTGTATATTATCAATGCTAATTAACCCAGCTTCATTCCTCTACACTCTGACAATGTAATGCAATAGTAGTTTAACACAGGATCTTTGCTCCTGCAGATTTGTGAAATTTTAAACTCTTGGAACAGCAATCAGAAGTAACAATGCAGAAACAAATTGAATCAATTGAAAGTAAATTTGCAACAAACCAGTGACCTCATTGTCTCCTTTGAAATGGTGAAGGATACATAACTTGCATTCAGTTTGAACACTGGAGATCTTTGATGGAAGCAAGTGTTTCTTTTACTTGGTTCACATCTACCTTTCCAGAAAGAACAATTAGGCTACACGCTCCACCAGAAACTGTTTGTATGGCTTAACATCACACAGACCAATATTTCATTGTCTCCTTGTATTTTTCTTTATATCTTAATTCCTCTGTTTTCTGCTGCGGAGTCTTAGATTGTAACCTCTTGGGAACAAGGACCAACTTCTTGTTGTGGCTCTGGTCTCTGTTTGAAGCACATGAGCAATACCTGGCATAATATAAGACTTGACAGTGATTTGGGCTCAAAACCCCAGCAATTCCCACTCTAAGTGGATCTTTGGAGTTGAAAAGTGTGTTCCGTGCTTGCTGGGAAGACAACTGCCTAAATAGGGAGTCATTGTGATCACCAGAAAGAGGCAAAAATACAACTTGGCTAACACAATAAAAGTATGATTTTTCTGTTACCAAACAAAATATTGCTGAATTGGGGAAAGCATCTTTCTTTATATTACTTATATGAATAAAATTACATGATAAACCCACTTTTATACATGGATTCTATTAACTCTACTGACAAATAGATTATTTCAAGTTATTATTTCCCCAAAAGTACCTATTCATAATTAAGCCCAGTTACCTGTATGCTTCATGAAAGGACATATTTAAAACACCAAAGAGTATATTTGATAGATAGATAAGTGCCTAGCCAGGTATTTCAGAAGTGCTAAAACAGTGTGATTGAAACATCTTGAGTCATCTGGATAATCTTACAGTACAACTGGAGGTGAATTGGTAATTGGGAGTAAAGAAACAACTCAAGACTCTAAGCTTTTTAACAGAAAATTTTACTTATTTAGTGAGGACAGCTAAGAAAATCTACTGTCTTGTAGGGATTAGCATTAAATGGTGTGAACGAGCCTGGATTTTCTGTTTTATAATAAAAGGAAACAACTTCTTTAGATAAAAGAAGAAAGAAACATTGAGCTATTTTCTAAATTAATAGTTCTGCCCTTATTTTAAACATTTGGTCTGAGCAGTCTAAGGTCTTACTCTGTGGGCAGCTTTAAGCTCCCTGAGGAGTCAGAAACGGCTAGGTGTGCTCTGAGCAGGCCTGATCAGCTCCTGCAACTATGCTGAGTTTAACATCAAGGGTAAAAAAACCTTGCCACCCTTATGCTGACATTAACTTTTGCTATGCCTCATGAGCAATAAAGAGCCTTTCTCAGAAGAGGAGGATCTGGGTTCTGGGTTATTCTCAGCCCAGGGGCATTTGAATTGACAGGTGAGACTGATACTGATTTTAATGGTCCAAAACACTCACTTAAATGTATTACACAATTGCAAATAAAGATATTTCTAAATGGGTGGTAGGTGTTCCCTCTGCCCCTGTGTCTTATAGTCAAGAATTCTTATTAAAATAGCCTTGACTTAGTCTGCCAAAACAAGAACCAGAAAATCCTTAAGAAAAGGCAGTCTGACAATGATGCTAAAATCCCAGACCTTCAGTGTAAAGAAACTGGCAAAGGAGGAAAGGAGCATCATTGCTTCCTTGCAGCAGGTTGCAGTGTTGGGTCATTCAGCAGTCAATAATGAAATGGGTAGCACCCTCAATTGCCCATAATTCACTCTTAGTATAAGCTATATTGTCCTTCTTGGGGATTAATAGTTGTACGGAGTGGCTCCTTCAGCAGTCAAGTGTTTTTTCATATGAACCTTTCCTCTGCTGCCTTCTGGGAGTTAAATTGTCTGGCTGATGGCCTTCAGTCTTCTGGAGCTGGGCACGGAAAAAGAATGTCCCACAGAAGGTTAAAATCCTGAAGTTACAGTCTTAATTTTCATACACAGTTTTCCTGGTATATATCCCAGATTAATGACTTTCTGGTGATTTGACCATTCTCCAAAATGTATGGTTAGTCCTACTACAATAAATCCTACTTGAAACAATAATAGAATACACCAGGATGTAACATTTTGGAAGAGCAAATATTTATCTTCTCATGGTAATAGACATGTATGTAAGACATTGAAAGGCTATGACTGAAAGAAAGACTAGTGCGCTCTGCTATGCACAGTTTCACCTCGGTTTTATATCTCCAATTAATTGTGGGCTGGGATTTTGAAGAAGGAATGTGAGACTTTTGACATTCACATTATAGGTGACAATTTTTAGCTATAAGCTGTGGCATCCTGGAACACTAACAGCATTCTTGTAGCATTTTTTTCTTTTATGAACACTGAATTTGGTGATACGCTGAGAATATGGCTAATGTGATCCTTAGCTATGAGCACAGAGGGTCAGTGAGTAGGTGATTTTTACCTCTGTAAACCAAGTGAGTGAGACAGATACTGAGAAGCTAAATGCTGCTCTGTTCCCCACAGTCTGGCTGCAGTCATATTTTAAAAGCCAGGCCAGTGTGTAAATGAGCTGCAAAAATGATGTAAAGGCTTTCAAAGGGCCTTTTCAAACCTCCAGCTGTTCAGCTGAGAGAAGGAAAAACAAAAGGTTGTAGTAACTTAATTACTGTGTGTAAGTATTTCTGAGGTGAAAAAAATGCTGGCTGTTGGCTGGAAAGGCAGGGTGAGAGTGAGTGCCTGCGAGCTGCCACCGCGCAGTGGGAGTGGGCAAGCCTGAAATGTACGGGGGGGTGAATGGGGGTTCTTCACCTGACACATCTCGTCGAGACCTAGAGCAAATGTTTCTGCAGTTGTTGGGCAAATGTCACTTTAGGTAAGTTGAAGTTTTTCAGTTCCGCATAGGGCAGCTGGAAGATAGATAGCGCATGTTTCAGTAAGTCAGACTGAGTGGTTGAAGGATCCCTTCAGGGCTCAAATTCTCTGATTACTATTCTTTAAGGACTGCTTTCTTCTTACGTTACAATTTTAGACTTCTCCCTTGGGTCCTCAAAGGCAGTCACAGACCCTGGTTCTATTTCTGCCTTTACCTTACATCAGTTGTTTAAGTAGAGACTATTGCCTTTAGATGCAGGATACCCTATTTCTGTATATTTTTTGTGGATATTTGCCTAAAACATCCCTCTGAGATCAGTGTCCCCATCATTTGCTCTTTGGACTGTGAAGGGAAGGTCATGTCACTTGGGAAACTTTTTTTTTAATATTTTTTATATACTGCTTTTACAATACAGAACATTTTCAAGGGAAAATGACCTGCTTTTGTTTAGCAGACACTGCTGAGGCATCTTTCTCTTCTTAAAATAACTCCATATAGATATTGTTCTTTTGCTCCTTAATTTTCTGAATAAACGAAATGAAAAAAATAGAATATGTTTTTATTGGTTTATTTACTTATTTTTCTTAACTGTATATCTTATGGTTAAAAGATTCACAATAGCAGAGAGCTATTGTTTTAGAAATTGGAAAACTGTTGCAAGTTTCTGGTTTGGATAGTTGGGAGTGAAAAAGAAGACCTGCTCAGAGAGATACTTTGTAAAGTTGGTACAATTTAAGACAGTCTAACCTGGTGATGTTTTGTTGTGTTTTTTTAAAAAGAACATCCCTGCAGAGAAAAATGTCCAGACTGGTGCTATCAGGAATGTGTGACAGTGGCAAGACCATCTACTTTCTTTCACCCAGCTGTTGAATCCTCTGGAGGAAAAAAGAAATCTCATCTCTGTAGGGCAAAATGACTGAATCTGGAACCTAAAATTGTGAGCCACTCGCTAAGGGGTCATTGCTAAAGGAAGAGCAGATGCTGTGCGCTGTACACATAGCAGAAGTCACAAAAGTCTCTCACAGACATTCAGCAGTAACTATTGCATCTTACAACTGTGGAGAACAAAGGGAAAGTATGAAAGAAACTAATAATTTTCATGTATACCAAACAATATAATCTTTGTCAATCACTGCTGCTGGTAGATGACAGCGATACAGTCTTTTCCCTATCAGCATGCCTCCTGTCCCCTTACAGTTGACTTTCTCCAAACCCTGACTCCTGACCTTTCACCTCAGTCCATGGTTAGTGCAGATGATGGATGAGCCTTGTTAGGCTCATAAGATGTGCTGGTGCAAAGGAAAAATGCCAGCGGGCATGTTGTGTTTGTCTTACATTTTCATAGGAATAATTTAGCTTTAAAACAGACAAATAGTTGCGCAGGCTGAGAAAAATAAATTTGTAATGAATGTTTTTGTCCTCTGCCATTCAGTGTTGAATACTGTTGTCATATTGGTAGGGAAAAGTGAGCAAGGCAGGAGACTCTGAAGGAGGGAAGGAATGGACAAGTTGGAGCTGTAAAGGAACAGGCACTCAGTTTTGCTCCTGAATCTGAGCTCACAGAATACAGAGCAGCCTGATTCAAGAAAAGAAGAAAGATTCAGTCCCCAGTGCAGTATTCTATATAACTGCCCACTATACACTGCCCAAGTGAATCACACACTGGAAATGGAAAAAAGCATCAAAACTATGAAATCAGTACGCTGTGATTTTATTTCCCAAGCAATTTCAAAACAGATTTAGTTTGAGCTTGTTTCTAGTAAGACAAGTGGTATGGACTTGTCATATAAAAATCCTGAAGCAGTCCTACATGGCTGAGGCTTTTCTACCTCTGTAAGAATAATCAGGGAATTTTTTGGTTTTTTGCTTTTTGTTCAAGGAGAATTCTTTTGATGTTTTGTGGGAATGTAGAAGAAAGGCAGGCGTGTACTTTAATCATTAGATGGTAGGGTGGGAAAGAGATTTCTTACAAAAGGGTAATAGGAAAGAGGATTTCTTGCTAACATTGTAGATAGGACTTTTATTTAGGTCTAAGAATTATGGTTCCATGAGGTGTTTTTTTAGGTCTACATGTTTTCATAAGAATATGTAGATAAGTACAATGAATCCAGTGTGAGAGCTCTTGATGGAATTTCTCCGAGAGTCCATAGGCTTGAACTGTGGACTTGAATTCAGAAGTCCAGGTAGTGAATAACCCATACAGAAACAACTTTTTTATGTTTGTCAGTCCTCATGAACAAGAACAAACCAGTGTGTTTTGGGAAAAGCATAGTTTCTGGCAAGGCTTGTTATTTACTGTGTGTTGTCGTATATTTGATGAAGGTGTTTTTTCAGGAAAGTTTTGCTCTGCCAATCCAGTGGCTTGTATTTCTTCTGCCCATAGTGCATTCAGTACTATCACCCTTTTTTCCTAAAGTTTCTAGTTGGTTTCAGAGCCTTTAAGCTGCTGAAGGATGGCTGCCTTAATAGTCCTCATTTTAACATGATTTTACTTGGCTTGAAAAAGAAAAAAAAAAAAGGAAACACCCAGATTCTGCTTCTGAAATTTTGTTTACCACTGAAGTGCTTTTTTCATGAAGAGATCCTGGAAAGGCAGCTGCTTTCACACTGTGCCAAGCAAACAAAATTAGCTGTTAGCCTTCTTAGATAGTGGCATTTTAATCAGCCTGTGTTTCAAATTGCATGCTATGTCCCCATCGTGAAGAGGTTCCAGTTCAGTGGTGGGGCTGTTGACACCACACTAGGTGAAGAATTCACAGCACAGGGAGCTGCTCCACTGTGCTGAGAGTTCCACCTGTAACGTTGGCTGTGATGCACTACACTTTTCTTTAGTAACTGTAAGTGTCCCTATGAGAAGGGAGCCTCAGGCACAGGCATGCTTAGCTGTGTGGCTCATGGCATGGATACGTTTTACATTTGGGAAGCCTGCAAAAGGGGAACCACTGTTAGAAAAAGAGGATTTACTGAGTTCATTATAGCTGCTATTTGAATGGATTTGCTGAGTATTCAGAGAGAGAATATTGAATACCTGAGTGTAAAATAATTTTTAACTATTTCTGTGCATTGCATTTCTGCATTTGGAATAACCATTTCAGACACTGAAAAGAGGGGGAAAAATATATCCCATCACAGAAAAGAAAGTACAAATAAAAATCAAGACTTTGAAAGATCATAATTCTTTTAGCATCTTGGCAAGAGCTGAAGGATAGGGGTTTAAAATTAAGACTACTATTTGATTTTACAGTGATGCCCAGAATTAGTCTGTTGCTGGTAGTATACTTTCATCTTGAAACAAGATTCTCGTGACCATTCTGTGAAGAGGAAACAGGAAGTTTATTTTTTTTCTTTTTCAGCATTGCTTCTCATTTAATGGAAATAAACCCAAGCAAATGAAAACAGCATGCCAAATTTAGAGCAAAGAGTAGTGTTTTTACAGTGGCTCGATTTGTGGTTCAGTATTGGTTCAGACTTCGTACACGTGCAATAGCATGTAGCCATTTGTATGCCTGGTACCTTACTGGCAGCAGCAAGAAATGAGCTAGTTTTGTGAACTGGGGAAGTGACACCCGTGTGGCTCCAGTTAGTCATGGGTGCAATCTGCATCCACGTGAATAACAACCCCTTGCAGCGCTAGAATTACTGGAAAATATTGGAAGCGTTGAGAGAAAGTGTCACAAAAATGACTTGTGTGCTAAGGAATGTGAATTATAATTAGAGCTTTAAGGGATTCAATCTATCAATTTTTATAAAAAGATTTGAATGTGATTATAATGCCCAAATATCTTCATGTTGAGATAATTGTGTGCTCTGTAATTTAAGAGAGAAAAGGTTAATGACAGGAATACAAATAAAGGAATACAAAATTCAAAAAGAAATTAGTTCTAATTTTTAACAGTGAGGGTGCTGAAACGTTAGCACAGATTACCAGTGGAACTGATGATTTTTATATCTTACAAAGTCTTCAAATCAATGCTGAATGTATTTCTAAAATAACCGATTCATCCAAAGAGGTTTTGGGAATACAAATAAAAGGAACTTCATGGAAGTTAAGGACTTCTGTTACATGGGACACAATAATTGAAGGAATTGTCCTTCTGACCGTAGTTTCTCTGAATTCATTAAAGATAAGTGTTAGATAGCAGTTGGATCACTATTCTGAACTGCTAGCTATTTCTATTCTTACACTTGGCGTTTTATACAACTCCTATTTTCTTATGATCCTTGGTGAGAGAATCAAAGTTTATGATGTCACCTAGTGTATTTATTATAATTTCTTATATAATTTTAATACTTAATTTAGTGGAATAGAATTTAAATGTCTTCTTTCTCCAGTATGGCCTTGTCTGCTTGACCTATCCTGACCAATCCCCTATTCTCCAGGACCATAACATGGCCATTTCATAAAGAAAGCTCCTCTAAGTCACTGAAGAGAAACAAGATACTTTGCTACCACCTGGGGAGGTAACTGCATGGTCACTGGTGATGACCAGTGAGTCACCTCCCTTAGGTGAGGAGTGAAGCATCTTTTGTTCACTGGGCCAGAGGCGCTTTCCTTTTGCAGTGGACTCTGACTCCCCTTCTGCCTGACCCTACTAAGACATTTTACTGTAAAATCAGTGTGAGGGGCAAACAGTAGCTGCTAAATACAGATTGTATAAATATTTCCTTTAAGTTTTCTGAGTATGATAAAATACCATTCCTCTTTCTGATAAACATCGCTATGCACACATTCTAGCATTTTGTAGGTAGTGGGGTTGTTTTTCTCTTAATATTAGTGTGTTTGATTCTTTGGATTTTGACATCTCTATTCTTTTGTCTGACAAATCTGTGCACTGACTTGTAAAAAAAAAAATCAATATTGTTTTCCCTGGCACTTTCTCTGCAGTTGAGTTGATTTATTATCACAGTTCCCTTTCCCCTCTTTTTATCAGTGTGTTTCTATTGCTTTAGGGTTGAGTACCTGATAACATCACAGGGTAGAAGACACACAGAGTTTCCGTGACCTTATCCCCTGTGTGATCTTGTCCAGTGTGACGGTGAGCCATGGCTATAAAGTGAACAATGATATTATCCAGGCTGTGTGATCAGATTTATGTTCTATTATGTTAGAAATAGAGACGAGCTAGAACCAATGAACAAAATTTAGATTTAAACTGTACTTGTCCAGTATCTCAGTGGCTAAAGGAAGAGTAAACATCTACTGACTAAAACTCAATTTGCCTGCAAAGTAGTATGTGGTGGAAGAGTCATACAGCCCATAGTCCTTGCAGAATTTAAACATAGCTTAAAAGTGAGCTTGTTGCTCCTTAAAAATGAAACTTTATTACTGTTTTTTTCTGTTAGCCACTTATATCAAGGTAGCATTTAAGAACCTCAGTAAAAGATCAGTTACTTGCCCTAGACACTGTAGGGACGTGTAAGAACAGACAAAGTTCACAGGCAGTGTTTCAGAACAGATGCAGCTGAAGGCTGCAACAGGTAAATGTTCTGTGAGCATGTTGGCAAGTGTGAGCACAGTAATGCAAACAGAGGCCATGTTCTCATGGGTGCTTGGGGAAGATTAGTTATGTTTGTTAAACCTGTGCCTAATGTGGCTACGGTATATTAAAGCCACTTTATTCTTGAAAGAAGGTGTCCTCCTGTAATGACTTCTGCCTCTTGACTTTCTATCTCTGCTAACCACCTCCATAATCCCAAACCACTCCTTGCCTTATCACTGGGGACTCCTTATCACCTGTAGGCATCATGGGAGAAATATGCTTGAAGGTAGGCTGCAGAGCAGGATTTTGTGAAGGGGTTTTTCTTGTTGGCGGGGAATAGCAATGAGGAGATGGCAGGTGCTTGGCAGATGGGTGTGTGTGTGTGCATGCCTGCTTGGGGCTGCAGGGGTTGGGAAACCAAGCGGGGGGAGCAAAGTAAACTCACACATCTGATAGCTAGAGCAGGGCAGCAGGGTGATGTCTAATAAGAAGGGCAAAATAATGTGTTAGTTAGTGGGAAGATGCAAAAGTGTGATGATACAGTCAGAAAAATGAGGGAGGAGGGCAGTTGTAGCAGTTATTAGACAATGTGTTGTGGGGGTCAGCCTCTGGCTAGACTACATCACAGGAAATATTGCAAGCAAAAAGTCTGAGAAAAGTTATTTTGGGAACCATGTCCTTGCAGTATTGCCCTTTCTTTTCTCTTCCCTTCTTTCCAGCAGGGACTCGGGAAGATTTGGCAGCAGGACAGTGAAGTTGGCAATAGGAGCAATGATACATGGGGGGGGCAGTGTTACCAGCATCTCTGCTGCTGCTGCTCTAATGCAGTATGTTTCTTAATGATGTCAGAAGCCTCAAGCTTTCTTCAGATCTGGCTGGAAAAATTAAGTGCTGTTTGGGTTTTCTTTCTTTCTTTTTTTTTTTTTTTTTTTTTTCCTTTCTTTTTTTTCTCTCACTTTCAGATGTGTGTCAGAGGGAGAAAAGGAGGAAGAAGGCAGAGCTTAGTAGCCTTGGTAATTTCTCCTGTTTTCTTCTTGAGAGAGAGAAAAATTTGTTCCCCCATCTTCTGCTCTCCTTGTCAGCTGTAGGTTTGCAGCAGCTGCAGGCAGTTAAATGATCTGGGGATGAGATGACAAACACCTCTGGAGCTTCACATTTAGGTTCAGAGCAAAGCGAAACATTACTGTGGAGCTGCGGTGGGTCTGGATTAATTTACTTGCAAGATGTGTCTACCAGGCCTTCATATATTTTGGTGCTATTTCTCAGAAGAACCAGCTTATCCAGTTGGACACTCAACCAGGCCCCAGTTACCTGGAAGCAAAGTCAGTGTCAAAGTATATCATCTTGGCAACATGTATTATTATTTCATTAACCTTATTATTTTTATCATTCAATACATTTTTTTGTAAAAAGACACACGGAGTTATTAAAATGCTTTATTTTCTATAGACCCATACTCACTAACATTAATTTTATTACTCCAGTTCTATTCCTTTCTTAAGAGTCCGGCCAACAATGGATATATTTTTTCTAGTTTCTATTGACTTTTTTAAGGTATCATCAGAACTTGGTTCTTTGCTGGTTTTTTTTTTTTTTTTCCCATCCTTTGGAGCTTCCCCAACAATTCAACACACATAACATATAGGTTTAGCAGTTGTTTTCTTAATATCTTGCTTAAGTATGCTGTTATGGAGAGCATTTATTTACCATTATACAGTGATATCATCTGTCCTTTTTCCAGATATTGAGCTATAATTTTCTGCAGGCACCATTGTATGACTCCTTTCTGTTTTAATTATGGAGAAATAAGCCTTTAAATTGTCCTTAGCTCTGGCATAATGATAGATTGAGTTGTTTTGCTTCTCTTCCCTTATCAATTTTCTACAATTCCTACACTGTGATTTATATTTATCATCAGCTTCTTGTTTCTTTAATCAGCAAGCAATACTTTCATAGCTGCTGTCGTACCTGTTAGGGTAGTTTTAACTGGTAAAGGCATCTTAATTGCTTCAGGCAGAAGCTTTTCAGACTTGTACTGAAATGCTTTTACACAGTTCCCAGTTATCATTCAATTTTTCTGCTAAAATTGTTTTCCTAATGGATTTGGTCATATGTTAATATGATAATTGAGCTGTTTGGGTGGTGGGAGGGTTTGGGGTACAGTGGTATTAGAAGGTAGTCAATGGTGTAGCTGCTTGTGAATTTTTGTTCTCCAAATTCATTTATTGTTCCCTGCCTATCCATATACATAAGCAGTGTTCAAGTGGTCTTAAAATTACTGACTTCTAAGGTGATTAATATTTATGTCTGGCATAGTGGTATGAAGTAGAATGGCATGTATTTTGGTTAACAGAGCTATGTGACATCGATTTTTTAACAACAGAAAGACCAAATTTTAAAATAACATCCAATAGTATTTCTAAATTTCTTTCTGCTCAGAAAGCTGTCTGAATTTTCAGGCAGCAGACATTTC
This sequence comes from Microhierax caerulescens, assembly GCA_035590215.1. Classification (NCBI taxonomy): domain Eukaryota; kingdom Metazoa; phylum Chordata; class Aves; order Falconiformes; family Falconidae; genus Microhierax; species Microhierax caerulescens. Next base: position 73,369,057 of record JAVJGJ010000037.1, on the reverse strand, counting down.
CTTTCGCTGGGGAATTAAATTTAAGATTTTTTTTTGTTTTTCTGTTTTTATCATGGTTAGTATAGATCAGTTCCAAAGTGAGAACACATACATCCTTTATAAGTAATCCCACATTATGGGTGAGCTCCTCTCTTGCAAGCAGTGCTGGGATGGACTCTTTGGCTGTCATTGAGTCATGCTTTCATTCAGTGCAGGAGAAACCCTCGCTGATGAACATAATCTGTATTGATATATTTATCTGAAAAAGGATGTCGATGAACTCACATTTTCCAGGGAAAATGATCAAAAAAGTATCTCTGGTATTTTTACACCTCAGATCTTTTAAGATGATTATGATGTGGGAAAAAGTATTGCATGATTGTGTATCAAGAGGGAGACCCCTCCTGTCTCCAATGGAAGATGGTGTTTTCCAGTTCCTTCTGAGATACTTCATTGAGAATGGGGACAACTGGAGGCCATGTTCCATGCTTGAAATCTGGGCTGTGGCAGGTGGCAAGGGTGATAACCCATGCCAGCTCTGTTACACTCTCTCGTCAGCCCACCCTCCCTGTCTGTTATCTGCAGCTGTGGCTGAGATAGATAGTTTGGAGACAACATCGGAAGGGACTGTGAACACTCATGTCATTGCTTGGCAGCATTCTCCTGATGGGTGGAAGCAAAAGATGATGATTTTCAGGTGTGTGTGATTATTTGGGAGGCAGGCAGAGTTGCATGGAACAAAGCTGCTACAAGTGTGGGAGGTGAAAGACCACACCAAAGCAAAGGTCACAATTACCTTTCCCAGGAGATGATTATAGAGAACCTTCCTATAGGTGTCACTTAATATATGGTCATGTCTCTATGTGCTGGGCAGGGGTAATGCTTGTTTGGTTTTTATCTATCTAAACAGAAAGAGCTATGGGTGAGATTTTGATGTCCTGAGTGACATTAGGAGCTACATTGCCTGATACGTTAGATCACTGATATTAGTTGAAGTATTTGGAAAGATGCTACTCAGTTTGATTCTGCATGTCCATGTGTATTACTTAACATAACTATGATCATGTGAACACTCAGTCTTCGCAGTTTTAAATACCCATGGTTTAGTTTGTTTACAAGTAGGTGTAATATTTCTAATTTGATTTGGTGCCAAACAAAATCTAAATATGTGGCTGAATTTGTGAATACAAGCAGCAGCTGTGGAATAGTAAGAATGTGTGACACTTTCTGTGTTTCTGTAAAAACAAACCCAGCTTTTGACAATGCAGTTGAAATCTGTGTGTGTCATTTACCTTTTATTGTTGCAACCTCCCTCTCTTACAAGAATGACAATAAATGTCTTCCTCTTTCATAGCCTACAAAAGAATGAATTCTTGTCCGCTCTTGCCTGTGATATAATTTTTCAAATAGCTCCAGTGATTGTCGTCTTGGGTGTATGAATAGAGAATTCAAATTGTGTAGTTGAGAGTCATGAAATTTGCAAGCACACAGCAAACCAGACTATGTAGATAAAAATATGATCAATTTTGGTTATAATAAATGCTAAATCTAATAAGGAAAAAAAAAACACATCCCAAACCTGCAAGGCTTTCATAAGTAGGCTGTTCTGAATTTTGAGACCATCATAGAAAATATAGTAGTTTTATAACATTTCTAGAGTTTTTACAAAAAATCTGCTCTAACTACTGACCTATAATAAATCTGCCAGATTGCTTCTGCTGCATTTGAAACCTAAACTACAGATAACTTTACAAGATCTCTTTACTTTTACTGTTTCTCCATACACACAAATACAAAAATATTTTCAAATAAAAATTCAAAGATTTTAATTACTGGTGTCAACCTGAGTGTGAGAAGCTATTATTTTTTCTATTGTTAAATACTTCTAGTGTCTTCTAGAGAGTGATTTTCTGTCCACTTTGCAAAAACAAAGTCATGATTATGGCTTCACTTTTAGTTTGGCTTTATGTGCATTTTCTGGCAATGGATCTTCGGTTTTCCAAGTATATCTGGGAGTTGAGATAACTTATCATCTTGTGAAAGAGTGATGTTAGGTAGAAGGTTTATACTTTAGAAAAGTTTTATCTGACTTCAATTTCTCAAATGTAAAAGAACAATATCTTTGCTATAAAAGTTAATTTATTTTTTAAATAAATACTTGCATTATAGGCTGCTCTCCAGGACCGTATTTTTCAAGTGCTTTGGTAGAGAAGTTTTAAAATGAGCAGTACTGTTGTGTTAGGACCTATGGGTGCATGTTGGTGGCATGTCCCTTTCTCCTGAAATAGGGTGTTTGGCTCTAGACTGAGTGTGACTGAGGTCAAAAAGAACACTCACACAATAAATTGGGACTCAGGAGCTGCACACATTTGAGAACTGAGCTTTCAGTACTTACCTGATCTGAGTTTTGTAGCTTATACTGAGGCATGACTGATCATTAATTGATAATACCACTGGAATTTTATTTAGTAGCAGTTTAGCAATGACCCTATTTAAAGCCTTAATTCCATGAGACAAGTGAATATCTTATCATCTCAGCTTTCATTTAGAAATGTAAGAATGCTTTCATTCTTCCTAGCACTAGGAAGAAATTTAAAACATAGTCTGAGTGTGCTAATCCAAAAAGACAAATTAAAAGACCTCAATATTTCCATGTTTTTGTTATTCTTACAGGATTTTTAAAACAACTTCATGATGCTTTGATTTCATTCACAGAAATAATTTTTTTTTTTAGTGCTTGATGTTAGCCCCACTGCACAGCCACTCAACAAATGTCAAACTATTATGAATGCTAAACACAACACCTGGATTCCATCCCACCCAGATCTATTTACAAATAATGTGTAACAACTGTTTTCTGCTAATTGTTAATCTGTGAGTAATTAAAATTCCAAATTAGATACTTATAAGTGTTGCACATATGTTTTGGCAAAACTGTTGATAAGCTATGAATGAGCTATAACCCACAAAATTCTTCTATGTATGATATCATGTATTGACACCTTTACAGCTAGTTCTTGGGTAGTCTTGGTGACACAGAGAGGGGAGATGCATCGAAAAGAGAACACAATAGAGTTGTATCAAAAAGCAAAGGCAAGACAGAACATATTTTCCTGGTTTGATTTTTTTTGTATGTTTGATTTTTGTGCTAAACACAGAACTATAGTTAAAGATTCAAGACAAAAGATTGTTAATGTGAGTTATTACTGGGAATGATGCTTTGAAATATAACTCTTTGGAGTAACTAACACTATTGCTTCTTGATCTTCAATTGCAAGATCAATTGCTCGAGTTTCTGTCTGTTCAGTTGCAGCCCTGGTTTTTAGAGGTAGATTTTGTGAAAGGGCTTTTCTCTGCCATTCCATCCTAAAGGCTTCTGCATGCAGTGGGAGAAGTGAAAGGGAAGATGAACTAGACTTGAGTAGTGGGTTAGTTATTTGAATGGTCCAGAAGTGTGAACGCAAGCTTAAGTGTCAATACAAGGTCTCTTGTGGTGTCAGTGTGTTCATTTGCTATTGGTGTCATGAGCTCCTTTGCAAGAGGGATCCACATAGGCAGTAACAGAGATGATAGCTGAAGCAGAAGACGGTAGTGATGTATGAGAAATTGATTTTAAACCTTTGGAGACATCCCACAAAGGCAAAGAATAAAGCTTGACTTAATAAAAATTATCCTAAGAGCTGAAATATCATGAAGTTTGAATGCTATGCTTGTATTTGCTTTACCATCTGTGCTTTGGTTAACAGTAGCTCTCCCCTTAAAACTTAGGCAGCAAAGAGAGCGTGACCTGAGGAAGGGGCGTCTTTTGCCTGTGAGTCAAGAAAAGAGAAGTCTATCTGAGAAATCTCAGAAGGCTGGAAAAACTGCATTGCTAGTAAGCAAAGATTATTTTTTTCTTTTTGCAATCAGAGGGACTAAATGTCTCAAGTTATTGCTAATTAACTTCTTACATACAAGCAGCTTGCATCCTGTTTAGTTCAGCAAGGGCTGAAGGTGGACCCATCTAATGCATGCTTTGTAGCCACACCATTAAATGAGTTTGATGAGTCTCTGCTCTTACTCCCATGTCAGTGATTATGGTGCATCTCTCCCTAGGCTTGTTCACAATGCCCAACACACAGGACCATGACTTTTCTGGGTCTTCTGCCAGGGCCTCCTGTGTTGACACTGTGGGCTGCATTCAACAGTCCTGGCAACAGGTTTTTTAAAGCTGACAAAACTCACTGTCACAGAGTTGTTAAGCCAAAGAAATTTTTAAAAAATCTAGTGATAGTAAATAATTGAGACTTACCTTTTTATGTAAAACAAGATGCTATTCATGGTCTCATGAGTTTTGACTTCTGAACTTCTGGAATTACCATGAAGATACTTTGTTTTCCATAGTTACACATATACTTTATATCTCATAGTTTTCCCATAGTATCTTTCTTTTTTCAAAAGTAGTGGCAAGGGAAGTGAACAATGTTACCTGTTTACTCTAGATCATATATCAAATAATGACGGTTCATGTCATTCCTGAAATTTTGTGGCCACACTATGGTAGAAGTTCAACATGAGGTTGTTGTGAGTTAAATCAGGACCTCTGTTCTGTTAAGGAAATTTGTCTTGGTAAATATGACAAGATAGGCTTAGATACTTTTTGATAAAATATCACAAATGCTTTCTGATTAATTTTCCATTTCTTTTGTGATTGAGACATGCAGTCTTATAGTGGGCTGTGAAGAGATCTGTGATACCCTATATCCTCTGTAATAAAGCAGTTATATCCAGAGCGTGGCTTTCTATACTTAAATGAATTTAGAAATATTACTGCGTTTTATATTCAACAGAAATAAGGGTTCTTGAATGAGTGGAGTAGGTACAAGAAGCCAGAGATGTAATCAACTGTACTTTATGGACTCATAAGAAAATGAAGAAGGAAACCCCCATGATTCATAAAAAAAGGTATAAAGGTTGCTAGGTGATTTAAGGCCAGATTAACAAATCACTACAATGCAATTTATAGCTTTAGATAATGGGAGGTCAAACGTGTATTACCAGCTGACTTAAATTTGATTTGACTGAAAGATAAAACTCCGCTACATGAACCATATTAACTGAAAGCCTCTGTTTTACATTTCTCACTGATGGCACCCTGGGGAGGCAACTTTCCTGGCATTTCACATCCAATTTAAGCACATCATTGATGAAAAGATGGCTAAATTGGTGCATCATTTTGTAATAAAATATCTCACAAATTGTTTATCTGATCAATGGAGAATGCAGTCTCAAGCTGTTCAAGGCTAATGTACTCATTGCACTAAAATGGTAAATTATTGACTATCAGGAGGGACCTGGGAATTTCTAAACTCAGTTCAGATTTCCTGAATGAGAGCAACATATTGCATCAGAGTAGTAGGTTGTAAGAGATTACCTCTGCTAGCTGACTTGTCACTGAAATCAAATAGATGTGAGCAGAAGGCACTAAGCACCTAGTGGGAAATGTTTAGCTTTTCATATGATCAGGCTGTAGAGGACAGAAAGGGGTCTTATTCTTACCTGACTTATGCAGGCTTTACACCACTGTAATTCCACTGACTTTATTTTACAATGTTCTGCAGCATGAGCGGGAAAGTCTTGCCATATGTGTGTTATATATCAAATGTTTTCAGAGCTGTCGTGTAACGTTGTTGTGCCTGGTGTAGTGTGGGACCACTCCTTCCCAGGTAGGAAGCATCTGGGGCCTCAAGACCAGAGCCACACGGAGACTCCCTGGGGAGATGCCTTCTTTTCAGATGTGGGTTGAGCCAGCCCTGAGGGGATCTGGGTGTATGTGGTGTAGAGGGAACAGGGAGCTTTCCTGTAATGGAGCAAGGTAGGCAGGTAGGGCAGATATGCATTTTACCCTCCAGGCCTGGCAGCTTTTTTTGCTGGAGCAGATGCTTGGTTTGCATGCTAAGGATGGGGAACTAACACCATGAGAGTCCTCAAGTTCAGCTGGCCTCGGTCCTGGCCTCACAGGACCCTTCTTCCCAGCCATCCATTTGGCATGCTTTGTTACTTTTTTTTCACTGTTGTGTTCTCACAAAATGAAGTGGATAAGAATGGCTTTCAAAAGAAGCAAAACCTCAGGAGGTCTGTCTTTAGTGAGCAAGGCTCCTGTCTCTACAGGACTGGTCTCATTCATTGTAGATGTGGGAGAGAATGAATTGCATGATATAATTTATTTATTTATTTATTTTCCTAGAAATGTTCAATCCAGCACAGAAGTGACTCACAGACAGAAGGAAATGCAAAACAAAGGGTTTGGTAAATATTTTTAATGGAAGGAAAGTGCTCTTCTACCAAGGTTGAGGGATGAAAAACCTTCTTTCTTTGCAGCCCATGGGTCTTAGACCCTGCATAGCTGGGCTTATATATTCCTTCTGCATAGGAACTGGTAAAGGAGTGGAAAAGAGGTATAAATTGCATAGGAATTTATACTAGGAAATACTAGGAAAGCACCTTCACTGGTGAGATGTAGGGTATTCCAAGGTGAGTGCTCCTGGGTCTCTTGTTGAAGCTGCTCTGCTGTGCACAATAGGTTTCATCATTGTTATTCTACAGGGGAGCACAGCACTGCAGGCTGCTGGCTTAAGTGTTTATCTGAGAGCTAGAAACAATAAGTTCCCATGCACTTCCCCCAAATAACTACTATAATTAAGTAATAAAATTATAGCAATTACTTTATTCAGCCAGGACTAGGTTCAGTCCAATCTTGTAATTTAATTTTGTTTGGCTGAAACTGATGGTTTTGTTAACAGGATGCAAATCCTACTTCCAGGAGGAGATAGAGCTCTCTTATACTGAAAGCAGGTAACCGTGACATGGAACACTCAGTTTGGTTCCCATCAGTGACCCATGGTACTACAGAGGCCAGATGGCCAGAATACGCTCCTTTTTGCCTGTCTGACTTTTGGAAGTTAAATAGTCCTGGCCCAGCCCAGTGCTTGAATGAGAGACCCAGGAAATCATAGACAGCAGAGGAACAAACCAAGGAATACTGCTCTGTTACTTGGTGAATCTTAGATCGAAGAAGCTGAACAAGTAGATAGACTAAGTTTTGACACTCCACTATGGCTTGTGGAAAGCTGGGGAGGAGAGAAGTGTTGCTCAAGTACTAACCTTGATTCTAAGCATGCCTTCCAAATAATTCTTTTTGGCAGAATTTCTCACTAACATTATCCTTCTCCTCACCCCCCCACCCCCCCACCCCTTTTTTTTTTCAGGGTGTTAATCTTCAGGAAAACATGGGCTTTCAGAAGTCCTAAGGGCTTCTGATTGTGCATGAAAAGTAATAGTTTCTTTGAGATCACAGTTGTCAGGGCTAGTATGCAAACAAGAAATAGTACAAAATGCCTTTGAGGAACTTACTGTTTAGAAACATCTGACTTAAAAAACAGTGTGTTGAATGTGTTTTTGTCAAAATGAGAAGCAATGGTAGTTTCGATTTATCTTTTTCTTGATCTCAAAGACTGTTAGTATGATGACTATTTTAATTTTGGCATTTACTGTCAGCAGAGAAAGAATATTGACAAAAAATTGCACTGAACAAAATAAAGCAAGGAAAATGAAGGAAGATACTCCTGATGAGCAAGCCCTTTGTTAGTTCTGTGCTGTTTCCATCATCCTTAATGACCCCCTATTGTTTCAAAAAATGTACAGAACTGTAGTTGATGGCAAAAGCAGCAGAAACCTGAGTTTACCAGTTTTTACTCAAAAAAACTTCCCTTATATCCTTGACTCCCCCTGCACCACCAACACGCCCCTTCTAGCATTGATGGAGCTGATATCCAAGGAGAGAGGGTTTTGAGGCCGAGGTCGGCTGCTCACGGCTGGGAGAGGCTTTGACATACTTTTCAGGAGGATGTGTTTTCCTGACATTTGCTTATTTTGATTTTGTGCAAATGAGAAAAAGAGGCCTTTATATGTTATACAAAATATTCTAGTCTCTTATTATTCTTGTGATATCAGGTCTTCATATGAAGTCACTTCTAAGAACTCTTGAGTATTCATTACCAGTCTTACAGGCTTTATTTCAAATACTATTTTTACATGTACAACCAAGAATATCGGTTTTCTACCAAAGTGCTTTTTAGTAGATGTTTAATATCACTGTTATATTAAAATCAGTGTGTTGATCATGTCCTCAGAATCAGGAGAAGGAAAGCATATCCTTAAGAAATAAAATAATCCTTATGCTTTACTAGAGTATAGAAAACACATTCTTAATAATAGCTAGATCCAGAGCAGTACTTTTCTTGTTCAACAGCCGGGTAGTTTTGTGAGTCTGCCAGACCACATCTACAAAGTCTTTTCCTCACCTAGAATAATTAAAGAAAAGCCTGAAGCATGCATATGGGTAGCTAGGGGGGCTGATGACTGACAAGACGTGGTAGTGCTTGAAGGCCGAACCAAAATTCTAATTCAAAATTTTTCTTTTGGTGAAAATGGAGTTGGGCTCTTAAATCACTTGGTTATCAGAGGAAATCTAATCCTTACCTGATTGCTTTCTTGTCCTAGTTGGGGAGATTTTCCTGTCCATTAGCAAAGTCATTACCGTGCAGGTGTGGAGTTACCAGCTAGGACAGCAGTGACTCTTGAACTACCATTCTGTCCTTCCCAAACATTGTACCTGTTTTCTCTAGTTATGAGGCATAGTAAGTAATAACAAAAATATTTAATCTCATCACAAAGGAGGGCCATGAAGATGATCAAAGGGCTAGAGAGCCTGTCCTATGAGGAAAAACTGAAGGGGTGAGGCCTTCTGACCCTGGAGAAGGAAGGGCTCACAGGGGACCTCATCACATTATTCTAGTACTTAAAGGGTGGGTACAAAGAGGATGGACGCTCTCTCTTCACAAGTAGTCACATGGAGAGGACAAGGGGCAACAGGCTGTACCAGAAGATGTTTCATCTTGATATAAGAAAGAACTTTTTCAGAGAACAGTCAATCACTGGAACAACTTCTCCAGGGATCACTGGATTTTTTCAAGATGCGGCTGGACAGGGTGCTAGCAAAGCAGTCATCTAAGTTTCCTTTTCCATGAAAGGTTGGACCAGCTGATCTTTTGAAGTCCCTTCCAACCTGGGCTGTTCTATGACTGTCTCACAGTGTCATGTATTTTTTTGCTATCTCTGCTCTTACAGAGTTGTGGAGAGACAATATGGTACTCTGCATGCTTTCACAGTTTGATGCCTTCCTAATTCCATTCAATAAACATGCCTTTTCGGTAAGTTTCCTTAGAGCTATCAACACATATCTCCATTTGGTGCCTCTTTGGCCCAGCTCTTGCTATTCTCTGTTCTGCTTTAAATAACCCTTCCTCACTGAAAAGACAACTCTGGTTTTAGGTACAACTTCAGAACTTATTTCTAAAAATATGAGAGGAATGTGTGTACGGTAGATACCAGTTTTGTCAACAGCTTTTGAATTTGATCTTTAATTACTGGTTACCATGACTACATTGTTTGATTCTTTTTTTTCCTGATGAATATATTTTCTGAGTTGTAGACATATTCACTTCGTGAAATGCTTTAGATCTTAATGCATGTAGATTAGATGGAGTATTAGTTTATAAAAGAGAAAAGCAGTTCTTTCAAAAATATGTTGGCATATATGCTATTCTCATGAAAGTTAGTGGAAATGTTGGTACTTGTACTGAAATTTATAGTCAGCCTTTCAACACCAACCTACTGGCACTGAACATCTCTTCTATTGGTTTGTCTATGGACAGTCGAGTCATAGTGAATTTGTAAATAAAAAAACCCCACTGAATTAGTCAATAAGACATGACTGAACAGACTTCATAATGAGATAACAGTAGACCTTCAGGATATGGTGAACTACTAGAAGTGCAGTGTTATCTCATTACAACACACATTTTACTAAAGAATAGCATGCTTTGAGGCATGTATTTATACTGCAGTACATTTCTGCCTCAGGCTTGTTTTAAAGTATAAGGAGAAAGGACAAGTAGCTTTAAAACTTGAAAAGTAGAAGCCTTTTACTGTAGCTGCATATGTAGCATCCGGTTATATTCAATGGTTTATAAGTGAGTTAAATGTGAGCAAAAAATGTGTGTTCTAATGAATACCTTCCCCCCACCTCTCCCCCCCCACCTAATGCTGTTTAAAATATTTTCAGAAAACAGACATAAACTCCAATGAAAGAAATTGAATTTGCATTTGGGACACAAATGTATGTTATTCTAAAGTTGCAGTAGTATTATGGGATATTCAGTCGGAACAGCAGCTTAATTGTTACTGCCTTTCTTCTCATGACATTAGAGCTTACCAGGTACAACATTCCATCCACATAAGGATAAACCTGTGGCAAAGAAAACATGTTTTCTATGAATGAGCAGTTTAACACGGTGGTCTGATTGTTCTTTGCTTCTAGGGTAGTGTAAATCTGGAGTGACCCAGTGATATTATTGGAGTGACATCAGTAAAATCAGGTGCCGTGACAGAGCATCAGATCTGTGATGTGAAACTCTCTCCATTGAAACCAGGGACAATTAGAGGCTGATCTTTGGTGCTGGAGGGATTTCAACTCCCTCAATCAACTGTGGATATGTTACTAGAAATGACAATGGATTGCAATGAGATACGCAAGTAACTTTCAAAGTGAGTGATCAGGGATTCATGGCAAAAGAGATCTTGTGTGCTTCATCAAGCAGAAAAAAGAACATAATGATTTCCAAACTTTAAGTAGTGTAAAGTAGGAGAATAAAAAACAGTGACTAGTAACAGTTCAAAGGAGTGAAATCTGGTAGAAGGGGAATATAAAACCAAAGATAATTTGTTATTATTTCTATGTTTGTATTACACTGGCATGAAGTGGCCCAAAAGTTGTTGCAAGAAGAAATTTAGTGTCCTAAGGAACTTCAGGCCAACACTGTGAAGAAGGTCTGGCTGGGAGCCTGAAAAATTGGTGAGGGCAGATGCATAGGAGTAATCATAATACTAATCTTATAAGTGCTCTACTGGGCTTCCCATAGGTCAGCTCTGTGTAGTTCTTGCCTGGCCTGACCACAGAACACTTAATGCTAAAAAAATTCAATGATCGTTTACCAGAAATAATGTATACAAATAAGTAATAATTTGGTAGGGGAATTTCTGCTTTGCCTTTCCAGTAGCTGTCTTTCCCTTTCCCTTTAGAAATGGTATTTTATCTCCATTTCTGGTAAGAATGGTAATATTTTAATTTTGGAGCCATATGCAGATTGCCCTTAATCTCTGTGTCAATGTCATCATGGGCTGATTTGACTTTATGTGGCTGAAAAGTCTTTTGCTATTTGTTCTCATCATTGTTGCAGGAGCTTGCTCATTTGGCAGTAATTTTAGTTCCATGCAAACTCCTTTTGGCCTCTGAGACACAGCAATTTTTATTGACCAGTTCTCTTTTTCCCTTTCCTCAAAGGCTTTCCATACTGGACAAATAACAAACACCTAAGAACAATAAAATCATCAAGGCTAAGGCTCATCCCTCAGAAGGATCCTGGGAGGGACATGAATGCCAGAGAACAGCATGACAAGACATAAAAAACAGATAAGTTTCTGTTGACATTCTTCCACTATTAGAAATAAAGTGTCATGGAGAAAAGAGAAAGCCAACAGAGGGTGGCTGAAAAAATTATTTAATTGAACTGGGGAAAAAGGAGATATGTCAGACTTCCCCCTTAGGTCTTTTTTAAAACAAATTTCCAATCAAGGTATTCAGTTCAAACTTGAAATTTAAGCTTGTTATAGAAGAAGCAATAAATTGTCAGATTCAAAACTTTCTGAATAACACAAAATTATTTTCCCTAAGTTCTTTGGCTTGCTACATTGTCACTATATTTTGACCTTTTTCCTTACTTTCAACGTCTCTTGTGACTGGTTCCAGATACCGTGCAGCAGTTCTTCCAGCTGGAACGGGAGAGTGGGAGAAAAAAGAGGATGGAAAAAGTGATGGCAAGTTTTCTTTGATTCCCGGGTTTTCTCTCCCAGAATGTTTTCTGTTACTGCGCTAAATAGCAGGAATCTAAGTTTGAAGACAGATGTCTGGAGAAAAAAGGGAAAAGAAATGAGAAAATTGAAATTCTTGTTTTTGTCAGTCCTTGGGAAAAATGTGATAATTAAAATAAATCAGACAGAACAGTGCTCATATTTGATGGTTTTATTTTTGTGGAAAAGTCTCTCATATTGACTTAATGATATCCTTTGGAATTGAAACAACAGTGTCTACACAAGAGACTTACCCTGTTTAATTGCATCAATTGGAAGTGATTCAGGTTTTTTGGCAGAGACAAACATAGGGAGATGGAAAAAATAAATGGCTGGGGTTTTATAGTGAAATAAAGGGGAAGAAGCAAAGCAGCAAAGCAAACAACTTCTGGCCCTGAAATGCCATATTTTTATATCTAGGAAACCATGACCAAAAGACGCTAATTTGTCTCAACTCGCTCCCTGTGAGGGTTCCCTTTGATCCTCCTGCCTTTCTTTGAGTGTGATGTTCTCACATTTTAATGCAGTATCATTTGACATTGAGATGCAGGGAAAATTGTCCAGTAAACAGCTTTCTTGTACTGATTTGGAGCTTGTGGAAAAGATTATAGCATGAGCTAGAGCCTGCCACAAGAGAAATGGATTATTACTCTGGGAACACTTACATCAAGGAGGGCCCTTTTACAGCTGAAAGTGGCAACCTTTTACAAAGAGCTGTGTTCTGTGAACTCCTTGTCAGCTTGCTGAAAGTGCTAACTCACTTACAGCATACAGGTCATTCCTCCCTAGAAACATGGGAGAAAAGCTTTAGCATGCTATTTGTGACTTTGTCTTGAACGTAAAGATGCTTTCTACGAAATGACACCCCATCAAAGAAAAAAAATAAAAATCAGATTTAATGAGACAGATGGTGTAGGGAGGCAGGAGAGAAGGGGTGGCTTAAAAGACATCAATGCTACATTCACAGTAGCTTAAGCTTTCAACAGACCAGCCTGTGTGATTTGGATAAAATGGGAGTGGTGGCATTTTCCAGACAAAATCCAACTCTGATAAAACTCAGAGCTGGGTAACAAGGTCCCCCTGAATTTCCCATGCCTAAAATCCTGCTTCTCTTCCTATCAGTTTCAATGTTATGATAAAATTAAAAAGCCTCACAAGGGAACATTTTTAATTTTATTTTTGAAAGATTTTTTTTTTTTTAAGTCAAAGAGAACTATAGAATAAATTATTACAAGGACATTAAAAGGATTCAATTTCCTTGAGCATACATATGCATTCTGCTGCAGCATGTCCTCTCCCTCCCAGTGTAGCCATTGATCCACAGCTTTTATAATGAACTCTAATAACAACTCTATTACTGCAAGGCTCCTGATTGGCTCAGGCACCCACAAAATTAGCTACAAAGAAGCCAGCTTGTCAATATTAATTCCACCACAGAGATTACTTGTTATGGTAGAACAAAGGTGTTTTGGCTCGAGCTGAACAACTTAACTCCTTGTCTCATAAAATTTAAGCTGCTATTGATCGCCTTCTTCTATTGTGCTGAAGGATTAAAAAAGCAGGCGCGCGCGCACACATGCAGGCAGACACCAGCGTGCTGAATCACTCTGATACATTCTCCTAAACCACCCGCCACCCCTTCCCTTCCTTCCCCTTCCTTCCCCTCCCTGTCTGCTAAGAATCATTCAGTAACATGAAGCAAATTAAATCAATGAATTCATCCTAGCAGATGGGTGCTTTAACAGTCAGTTAGCCTTTAGATAATTGAGGCGTTGACTCCGGAATCATAAAATGGATGGCTCGTTTGTACATTTTACTGAAATAGATCACCGAGGTTAAATAAATGAAATCCCATTTGTCAGGCGGTAATAAATGGCCTCCCCTTCTGCAAACAGCTCTGTTTGGCCTAATAAATACAGGGATGTTACAGTGCTCCTCCCTTGATAGGGTTATGGCTTAATGAAATGGTCTTTCCTCTGCTTGTTTTTGCCTCCTCCTGCACCGTGTGATAAGTAGCGAACCAACGAAGCTTGTAATTACAATCTTACAGAGAACCCAGCCAATCTGTATATAAATCTCACCATCCAATTACAAGATGTAATAATTTTGCAGTCAAGCTGGTAATGAGGTCTAATACTCATGCATGTGATAATCCCCCCTGGATGCTGACTCTATCAGATGTTAGCTTTGTAATTATACTGGCAGAAAATCATTATTTCATGTTCAGCAGAAAAATGAGGTTGGTGGGAAGTTAATTTTCTCTATGCTCTGTGAAGCATAGGCAAAATTTTAATGATTTAATCATTATGGTTATCCCTTTTGCAATTGACCCACGTTACTTCTGTAGAAACATTGGCACATTTAAAAGTCCCTGTTACCCGATAAAGCTTGCCAGGTATGCAGCTTTTAACGTAAGAATAACTGTATACAATTAAACTATTAACCTGCTTGATAGGGGAAAAATCCATAGTTTTTATGTTTTCATTATTTACACATAGGATCCAAAGGAATGTTTATGTCCAGTCCACACTGTGATAAAAAAACTCTTAAATAAAGAAAAGAGAAAAATGCTATAATTAGGATGTAAGCTCTCAGAACAAAACAGCAGGTTCACAATGTCCACAATGGTATTTTAGCAGCTCAGTAATCTTTTGTTCCTTTCCACTGTAGGAGACATTCATAACATGTTATACCTCTACACAAAGAGCTTATTATGCGTAATCAGCATTTTCACAAGAAGTCATTTAAAGGAATCACATTTATGTGATACATATTTTTAATTGTTCTTTTCTATTCTCAAAATTTTCTTGTCATTTCTGTTTGTCTGGTCTGCCGAGGGGAAGGACACAGAATAAGAGAGAAGTCACAACACTGAAGTGGGAGAGTGAGAAAAATAAACAGCAGCGCAGACCAAACCGATAGGGGAGTAGGTAGGCAGGGCAAAACCCAAAGCATATTGCAAAGTTATAGCAACTAAGATATTTAAGGATGAATTATGTCAAAAAAATTAAAGTTAATGAAAATGTCAAATTCTTTTGTGCTTGCGTTTCTACTAAAGACTGGAAGACATGTATCCAAATAGTATTTAAACACTCCCAAAATCACTTAGATTTATAAGCTTCACTCTGCTGTTTCTGATTTTTTGTTCTGTGCCCGTAATGTTAATTTACTGGCTTACATCACATACATATATGTGTATGTAGGGGTGTGTGTGTATGTATGTATATTTATGTAAATATTCCTGTGTACATATGCTCTGTTTCTCTAAGACAGGCATTTTAAAAAGGTTAACTGAATTATATCTTCAGGAAATATCTATATGCTTCCTTTTGAAAAAGCAGCAGGATCAGGACCTGTGTTGTACTTCAGTTGATGCCTTTTGTGTAGGCTTGATCTGGTATGTTTGGAGGCTTACCAAACTGGAACCCAACTAGTACATGGAGCATGTAAAAGATAACCTCATATTTGATGCCTGCTAGGCTTACAAGATAACTGCTTTTTGTCTCAAGACAAAAGCAGGTACAGATAACGTCCATAAAGTGACCTGCAGGTAGGCATATCTTTTGAGCTCTTGGGATGTGGCTGGTTCCACCTAACTTCAGATTTGGCCTTCCATACGTGGGCGAGTCATCTGGAGCCCCTTTACAGCCGGTGAGTGCACCAGGGCTGCCCTCCTCCTACCCAACTGAGGTATCTATGTTCTGACAAGGTGAGCTGTATCCCAGAAGTGCCTTTTCATCCACTGGCTATAAAAAATTAGTAGTTCAGATGTTGCTGACTACTCTGTAGGTCTCAAAGATTAGTAGAAGTAAATTCTACCCTTACCTTTTTTGTGAATCCAACCCAAAGTGGCTCTGGAGAAGGCCTGGGGTCTATCATGTATAATGTATTAAACTCCTAATCTAGTGATATAAAAAAGGCAACTTGACAGACACGAATCCTGATCTAATTATGGTTCTCAGACTTAAAAAAGGATTATTTTTTAATGAGTCCTGTAACTCAAAGTACACATATATATTTAGACAATTTATCAAACCTCTTAAGAAGAAAATCCTGACATTAGTTATGGCAGTTCCACTGGTCCTCCATACGTTTTCTTGCTGCAAAAGAAGCATGATGGTGATGAGGAATGCAGATGACCTAAAATTAATTAAGTTATTAAGAAGTAGTGAAGACTAAGGGACTGGAAGAGGGACATAATGCACTAGTCAAATGGGTAGTCTTTTGCTGACAAACCTATTGTGTGTAAAGTGTGTTGGATGGAGTAATTTGAAGTACTTAATGACTTACTGGATACAAAATAAATTGTTCTGAGTTGGTAGAAAGATGAAGGTATTATGGATAGATGAATCCAAAGTAATAAAAATGCAAAGAAAATGTTATACTACTAATAATATGGAAAACAAAATATGAAAAGCCATTTAAGTCAAAGACACTTCCTTTTCTAGAATATTGCATTCCTTTCATGCCATGTCAGTAGGGGTTGTCATCTTCTACAAATTTTATCATGAGTTTGCCATGTTTTAGGGGGAGTGGTTGGGTTTAGATATATTCTTGAAGTCATGGTTTTGGGTAATGTTTGTAGATTTCCTTAAAAAAAAAGAAAATAAATATAATTCTATTAATCTGTTGCATAAGCAGTAGCTCTGGTGGAATGTGGCTTCCTAAAGTTTGCTGTCTTGCACTTTTTTCTTTCCTGCACTTCAGAGACCCTCCTTGTCCGTGTATGCCCCCGTCTGTTTGACCTGCTTACCTGTTTTGGTGGGCAAGTAGCAGAATGCGCAACGTCTAGTCTGCGGCAGTGTACTTGCTGAATGGATGGCAAGTGTGCACCTGCTGTCAAGCCACCTATTTACAGCCTTGCAGGATGGGTATGGACACCGCTGTTCAGCTGCCTTTTCCTGGGAAAGGGCATTGAATGTAAAGTGGAGTGTGCATAATTGATACAATTGGCTTTTCTGACTGAAATGTATTTTAATCTTACATATGTACTTTTGCAGAACACTGTGAAATGTAGAGATTAACTTGTTGTCCTGAACTCATGTCATTAAAAGATCTTTTTATTTAGCCAACTAGACATTTTTCTCACTGAGGTAGACCTATGTTTAAAAGTCAAGTGAGTTTTACTGATGTCTAGAGAACAGCTGGACAATGTTTTATTTTTGTACTGTAAGGTTACAGACTGCAGGCAGAGAGAGGCTGGTAGCTCTTGGTTTAAGACATTGGATTTAAATCCAATAGAATACTTTAGATGTTGTGTAAGTATGGCGATGTTCTAGAGGGTGGATGTTAATTATACTTTCCTCATTTTCCACATTGAAGTATTGAAGGCATGAACTTGCTGTTACAGGACTGTCAGTAAGTAAATGTTTTCTACTCATCAAGTTGTAAGAAGAAAAATGGTAACTCAGCTTCTCACCCAACTTCAACAAAATGTTTCTGTCTCATCTTAATCTCTCTCAAAATAGCAGAGATATGCAGATAGCTGTCGTGTCTAAAAAGCAGCATATTTGTGCTTTGTGGTGCAGCCTGCAGTAATGGTGGTTCTGTGGTCCAGCCATTGGATCTCTTGGAACCTTTTGATGCTTCTTCAAGTGTGTCATGGCATAGAGGGATGTGTCTGAAAGACTCCCAGTTCCTCAGGTTACATGTGTCAGTTGTTAGGTAAACTGTGTATAAAGTGGGGGTCTAGTTTGTTAACATCGAGATGTTTCATTGAGAGAGAGCAAACCTAAACAAACAACAGGCCATGACTGAGTCCTAGGATGTGATAATATACAGATGGAGCGATTATCACCTCCTGAGTTGCTCTTAATACAGTCTCTGACTTCATTCCCTAACACAGACTCACTTTTCCCCTGCTTGACAGCTGTGACATTTTTCTTGAGTGCCATGATACCCCAACTGTCAGCTATTCGGGATTCTTGAGCCAAAGATCTTCCCTTAGTCACATCCAGTCATGTTCACCTCCCATTTCAATATAGACTTTACTTTCAAAATGGTGGAGAGCAAGACTGCACACCCAATCTGCAAAGAGGGAGCAGTGTCTGTGGCTTCTCTGTGGACTT
Source organism: Microhierax caerulescens (assembly GCA_035590215.1). Taxonomy (NCBI): domain Eukaryota; kingdom Metazoa; phylum Chordata; class Aves; order Falconiformes; family Falconidae; genus Microhierax; species Microhierax caerulescens. The sequence continues at coordinate 73,351,001 of JAVJGJ010000037.1, read as the reverse complement.
TGCCTTGTGCATCCACCTCATCTTTGTTTTATGACGTTCCTATTCTGCAACCTAACTGCAGCCAAGACATGGAGGTGGAAACTTGGCATACAAACATCTGGAAACTCTCCGTAGAAGCAACCTTTGATTTTGTATGGTTTTACAGGAGATCAGCATAAATCTATTTGAACACAGTTAGGGTTATATATTCCACTGAACAAATCCAGTCCTTAAAAGAATTTCTAGGTTCAGCTGTGATTTCATCAGGCAACTTTCAACAGCTGAACCCACGAAAACTGACTATAAAGTTTTTAGTCTGTTTTGTGCAGAAAATCAGAAGTCCTTTTGTGATGTGAGATGCTACCGAAGCCTCATATGAAGGGGTTAATTTATAAAAAGGCACTGGCTCTTAGTAGTTGCTAGGTAACATTGACCTTTTCCCAAAGGCTACACTCTGCCAAGGAGGGTGTTTCCGAAGGGGTAATGATTCTGTCTGGGGTTTACTCAATGAGTTGTTGGTAACCTAATCTGCAGGGAAGTTGAGAGGATATAGTTTTGAAACAAACTGTCATCTCCCACCCATCCCGCTCTTCTATTCATATTTCTCTCTCTTCTTTAAGGGAAAAAAAAAAAAAAAAAAAAAAAAGAGGAAAACCGCAGTTTCTTTAATTTGCCTGTGAAACTACATCATTATAGTTGCAAGAACTGTCTGTCCTCCCCTGCAGACTGGGCACTAGAAATGTGAATTACTATTTTGTGCCTATGACTGTAAGAGGTCCCAAATTATAGTCATCAAGCCTTCTCTTCAGAGGAGTAAAAAAAAGAAATATGCCCATTTTCAAGGTGATTATTGAAACCTCTTTTCTTTAGAATAAGAACTTCATAAAGCAGTGAATTTTTAAGCAAAGTTAATTTTTGTCTCCTATTGTATGTCAGCATTTTATCTTCTGTATTAGGATCACTGTTTAGAGTTATTTACTACTGTGTTTTGTTGTATTTTTTAAGAAAAAAGGAAAAAATGTTTAAAAATATGTATATTTTCTATCTGCACACCCAAATGATTTGTAAGTTGATGAGACAAACCTAATGACAAGCAGCATATTTAGCTCTGTGACTAAAAAATTGCAATTATTTTTTTTTAATAAATGTTTTTATATACAAAAATGTGCATAGACTTCATCCTTATGGGCCAGGGTAACTTACATGACAACTTGTTAAATCGATTTTATGCTTCTTTTAGATCTGCTATTCAATTTTTTAAAGTGCAGATACCATGGCAACCCCCTCTCTCATATGGAACGTATGCTGCTTTAGAGATAAAGAGCAAGTACATGCAAAGATGGAATAGGATGACATGTAAACTTTTGTTTTTATATTCACACTTTGGATAAAAAAATATGCCACACAAAGATCTTTTCTCCCAGCTGCAATATATTTTATTAAGCAATCACATTTTATACTGTGCAGTTAATTAATCTTTAGCTTGTTTCATAAATAATATAGAAGGAAACTGCACTCTATGCTTTTCTGATATGTTTGTGCATATATGTGTGTATATGCATATATAGATGGCCAAAGAATTATTCATATCTCTACATTTGTTTTAGTGTATAATAACTCCTTAACGACTGACACGAACATCTATATTTTTACTGATTTTCTTACCATTCCTTAATGGTAAGAATGTAGCAATTTTTTTTTGGTTTTGTTTTGATATTATGAAGGAGCTGCATAGCTGCTAGGACTAATTATTTATATAAATAAAGACAAAAAACAGCTAAAGTATCAGTTCTGAGAAAAAGCAGTGGGATCTATATGTACTTGGATATCTTGGCAGTTATTTAAATTGTCTGCATCAGAATTTTCAGAAGCAGGATAGTATATTGGATTCCTCAATTAGCTTTCTAAATAATTGACTTCAAAGGAGTCTTCTGGGACACAGCATTTTTAAAATCTGGTGTCTTTTTTGAGTTGCTTTAGAAGACTTGGATTTAGGTTGTGAGATATTGTTTATATCCAAAACAAGACAATTGATCAAGGAAACTGCCATTTCTTATCATAAAAACCCAGTTTTCTGTATTCCATACCTTGGTTAGAGATAGGATATACTGGACATTTCAGCATCTTGCTGCTCTTTTTATTCAACCCTGGTTCTGTGATTAAAGACAGACTTGAAGGATTAGTAACATGTCCACCAATACAAGCTGTGCACTCGTTTCAAGTTCCTGAACAAGTGAGTTTCAGAAAGGAATTAAAGCATTTTTTCAGGATTTAAAAGCACACTACTTAATCTGAAACTCTTGCTGTTCTGAACCTCAGTTTTGTCATTCCTACCCATAAACCCCAACAGATCACTTTCTTACGAGACCTTGTTGATTATACAGATGATTTTCACGTGCTTGAAACACTGGAGGAAGGCAGGGTTAGGGTCCATCAGGCCTTTCCCAGCTTAAACATCATTATTACTAGCACCTGATCAAGCAAGCACCCATGCATCATCCATCTCATGTTTAAAGGCTTGGTTTTGCTGCATTTTTGACACATGCACTGCTATTTGGCTGTTGTTGCCTGTTACCATGTGTCTGTTTTCTGGTCACTGTTTTCACCTGTTGGCATTAAGATTTGCCAGCTCACATTTCTTTGTGCATACTTTAATATAGTTTAAAAGCTTAGTTTGTTTTTGATAAGCTTGCAGAAGTCCAAACCATGCATATCAAATATACTTATGGCTGCAAATCTCACAGGAAAAGACTCTCATAAGAGACTGACTACAAATAATAAATGGAAATATAAGCTTTTCTTTCTTTTTCTTCACACCTTTCTGCTGGCAGTGTCTGAACCAACTCCAAATAAAATATGGAATCCCATTGATGCTATTGGGATGTACGCCAGACATCCAAGCATCACAGGAATTCACAGTGAAAACTCTCAAAATCATGAAAATTGCTGTTAAAAAGTTAATTCTGCATCTTTGAATTATAAATAAATCTGTCTGTGTCCAGGGCGATTAGATACTAGAGTTCATGTTCACAATGGTTTTCCTTCATTGAAATCAATTTGCCTGTACTGACCACTTATGCTTTAATAAGAAATAATGTGATGGTGAGAAAAACCATGGCATATTGGGATGTTCCTGTGAGTGCTATTCCCTGAGGCAGCTGCTGGAGAGTATTGAACGGAGGCTAAATCAACATTGGCTAGTTTTTGGGTTTTTTTTTCTTTTTCTCCCCCAGAGACTAAATGTGTAACCTCTGTGATGCAAATTATATTTAAGCAGCTCTGGGGACTGAATATGGATTGGTGGTGTGGTGAGCCTGGGTCTCTGCATGGCCACAGAACAGTTTGTCCCTATGTTACAAGGCCAACTGTGATACACATTATTGGTACATAAATAAAGTAGTGAGTTTGGTCTGTAATTCTTAATGACAGATCTGAATGATTTTTTTCTTTATTTCAGTTTAGCTTTATGAAATAATTACTTTCAAAGTGGATAGCGGAGTTGAAAACCAAGATAACCTGAAAGTGTATTATCCAACTTGAATTAATAAATGCATATTGAAGGGTTAACTTCAGTCAAAATGCATTCATTAAAATACACTCCAAACACACACATTTATAAATATTGATAGTGCATCTTGTAGCTTGCCAGATATGAGCTCATAATTGACTAGAAATTTTAAAAATTATATTTTATAAATGCTTTCAAATGATATCTTCAGGACAATAAATGAATTACAAAAATATGAGGGTCTCAAAGGGCTGTTTGTTAGGTATCAGCAATTATGAGTGAATTTTGTAATGCAGCTATTAGGAGTACTAAATAGACTGTAAATGGTATGGGAAATGTATTTTTTATTTATACAATGTAGTGAATATTCAGGGAATAACAAAATTAAGATATATATATAGAGAGACTGGTAGATATTATATTTCTATTCTACTTTTAAAAACCCTTTTTCCTGGCTTTAAATTTCATTTGTGGAAAATAGTCCTGTTACAGCTATTGCATATATTTAAAAAAATATGGATTTTTTTTTTCCAAAATTCAGATTTTCATTATTTTATTTAATAGCCATTTCCATGACAGTATTTTAATTATAGTTGTTTGTAAAGATTTTTTTTTAATTTTTGCTCAAATAATTGATTTATGCATTAAAAAAAATACTTTCTCAAATTACATCTTTGTTTACTCCTCATACAGAAATCCCAGATAACAAACTGGAGCTCCCAGCTCCAAATTTGAGGCAAACAATTCAAAGCATAGGTTTCTATTAAAATACATCTCAGCAAATTGCCTGATAGGCTTGGCTTATTTTCATCTTGGTACTAGTACTAAATGTTTGAAGAGAGACCCAGAAGCAAAAAAAATCCTAACAAACAAAAACCCCCACCACAACCAGTGTCCCCCCTCCCAAATGCTGTTGAAGAAGTTTTGTGTTAAAGTGTACACATCATGTGAATTAGTGCAATTTTTTTCCTTCATTTCACTGGGGCTTCTGGGGGAGCGACAAAAAAAAGAAACAGTATTTAGCATAAAAGACAGACTTTCTTCCAGAATAATTACCAAAGAAGGTACATTTTGTCAGAACTTACCAAATGAAAGGTTCTTCTACCTCTTTTTTTTGCCTCTCAGTGTTATATTTTTTAAAAGGTAACTCTCAGTAATACCAATTACAAGATATCCTTAATGCATTCAACATGAATGTTGTTTTAGTCTATTAAATGTAAAATGTTATGGCTGAAAATGGGACATGTCACTAACAATTATTTAATTATGCAACATACTGTATTTTTAAATAGCAGTTAAAAATATTGCAATTTAAAATATTTTTTTCTTCCACGATAAGTATTATTTTTAAGTAAAAACTTGAATAAGTCTCTGATTTAGGAAATGAGCATGCAAAACCTTCCAAAAATTGTACAAGTTCCCATTAACTGTCATTTAAATGTTGTCAATCAAATCTGTTTGCATCTGGTTCTGATGCCATGTGAAATTTATTTATTTAAACTTTCAGTCACACATGGAAAGTTTCGCAGATGGTGTCTCTTCTCATCTGTTTTTTCCAATTTCCCCCCCAAACTCCAGTTCTTACTCTCTCGACCCCCCAGTTTGATTCCTCCTTCTTCTAAAAAAATAGATCTAATCAGCAGTATGTTAAACAAGAGGGGATCTTTTATATATTCTGTGTTAGGACAAGGAAAGCATCGCTGTAGATCACTAGAATAAACAACTCAGGCTGATTCAATTACAATGCCTGGGCCAGGCTTTTATCTGCTGGTGACATCATTTCAATCAAAATGTAAAATAATACAATCCAATAGATGCAAGAGGGAGAGATAGGACACAGACTGCTGCACTTAGTCATTTAATAAAAAAAAGTGGAAGAAAGCTCTTTCTGACAGGCTGCTAGGACTTCTATTTCCAAAACTCTATTACCTTCTATAATAGTATTCAAAAGAATTGAATGCAGGAAATTGTCTATTACTTTTTATTAGTAGAAGCTGTTATGTGGGATACAGCCTACTGCACTGTTTTTTCTTTGTTCCTTTAATTAACAAAAGCATGAAATCCTTCTATTGGCAAGCACTTGTTCCACAGCCTCTGTTGCCTTCCATTTTTACTGAAAAGGTGGGTTTTTTTCTTTTCTTTTCTCTGAAAGTCTTTTTTTTTTTTTAATACTAAAAAAGTAATTTTTTTTCAAGTCACTGTAATCTAAAGTCTATCAGTCACCTTAATGGGTTAGGAGAGGGTAGAATGCAGATACATTTCCATAGTCACGGAACATTTTTTATAAGAAAGTTTCACATTTGAGGAGTGAGGGAGGGTCAGATTGTAACCATGTATAGTCTAGTGCCAGTCTTCTGACTGTTTCACTTGCCAGCAGAAATTTGCTTTTGTTACTTAATTTATTATGATAGAAAAAAAGATAAGTTGATACATATCAATTTGATAGATGCATGGTGCAAAGAAACATATTCTTTCTTCAGGCCATATCCCTGATCCTATAAGATTGTCTGTGACAGCATAGGACAGGACTTTGTAAATATCATCAATCTGGCCATCCTACACAATTCTCTTAAATTTTACTGGGAGTAAAACTAGTAGACCTGATTCCAATGAGGTGTAGTTTCACTGACTTCTACATTCGTGCATATGTAATAAATTAGAAAGCTGACATAAAGGGTAGAACACTAATGTACCTTTGGAGAGAATATATTTAATTTATTTTAATGATTAATTACATATATAATTGAGGTTCACCGCTATTAGGTTTGTAAAGGTCTTAGTAACTTTATTTAGTAATAACTTCTACAGCTAAATTGTGATATTGGGTAATGAACAGGATCTTGCCAAGGGCAAACGATGACTACTACAGTGGTCACTGAAGCACTCTTCCCACTATGCTCACCATTTTTGAGTGCGTTATGAAGAAGCAAATTGAGTGAAATGGCTAACTTCAGATGTTGTCCAAGGAAATTTAACTCCTTAATTTATGTTTATCAACATTTTCTTTACTGAGGCAATGATTTCTTCCTCTTTTGCATTTACCAGTAGCAAATAGACCTGAAGGAATCAGAGGTCTTTGGTAGCCTTGGTGTAGAGACGTTTGCTTTATGTATTCTCTAGCTAAGAAAGAAATTTCTACCATTCTGAATGGCATTAATATTCCAAGCATGTGGTAAGCTTTTTCTGATGATTTCTGAAAAGGTTACGTATAAGAATGAAGTAATCAACTACTATGTTGGGAATAAACTAGCAACAACTGTAATCACTAAATAATGTTAATCTCCCCTCTCACAACTGTCAGGTGTGTTTTTATAGTTTTTCAAATTCACATTTGAAATATACCATCTGGGTTTTTTTTAGGGTTTCTATGATGCTTACCAGCATTTTTCTGCTGTTGCAGTGCTCTTAGACCATAGCAGGCTAGAATCCTGACCCAGATCAGATGGCCCATGTTGGACACACAGCACCTGAATAAACACAGGCAGTGGTCCTAACAAGGATATTTTAAGACATGTAAACTAGATAGGGTGAAGGATACTCAAACCTGGATGTTGTGCTACGCAGGGCAATGGCATATGGAGTATTGCTGCCCCTGTAATTTGGGTGCCTGAGCTGAAGTTGCATAGTAAGTTATTCAGCTCATCTTTTCCTTCCTAACAGTTGTCCCACCTCCTCAGGTAGGATGACAGGTGGACCATTCCTAAGCCTTATCAATGTTCCAAAGCTAAAGGTCTTTTCCAGGAAGGCAAAAGCTATGGATGTCAACTCCTACAGGCTGCAGGAGTATCCAGCACTGTGGTCTGTTAGCTTTTAGCTGAGTAAAGCTGCCTGGTAGGCTGCTGCTGGAAAAGAAGGGTATTTTACCATGTCTATGACTGTGCTTTTGAGCACTGGGCTGGGCTGAATTTGTCATTGTCCAAGTGTTAGGAAAGGTCTATATGTGCATGATGGAACAGAGCCAGTTACATGTGTCTTCAACCATCTCTCAGTCCCATCGTAGATTAAGATGTGTCAGCTTAGAGAAGGGTAATACATTTGCATGACTGTCTCAGTGTTTAGGAAACTCTGTCATCTGAAATGGAGATAAGAATTGATTATAAGCATCCCTGGACATAGTGCTGGAGAGCAGAGGTTTTTTGGCAGAGGTTCACTGAGTCTTCATCTCAGTTCAGGTGGAATTTATATGATCTGCATCTTAAAGCACAGTTTTAACCTAAAAAATGCACATATGTCAAATTCCAGGAGTTAGAATCAGAACTTTTCCTAGAATATTTTCCATATTCAACCAGAACTGCTTTCTTGACTGTATGTAGGCATGAAAACTCTTAGCATGAGAACTCCATAGCTATCCTGACTAAAGTCCTCAATTAAACATAGGTAGATGAGACCATTTAAACTCATCTTTCTTCACAGGAAAATAAGCCAGCAAGGATAGCAAATGGCAGAACTTAGCAACTGAAACCCAGAACAAGCTTACTGTGAAATATTGTTGTGAATTCTGAGGATACAGTCCCTTCTGGATGAAAGAAAAGTCTCATACGCTATTAGAGTTGAGCAATGTAGGCTTTTTACAAACATGTCTTTAGTGGACATCCATGAATCATCAGTTTATAATGGAAGAATTTTTTTCCTAGAATTCTCCAGTCTAGTAGAACCAAGAAATACAGAGGTTACCTTCTGTGTTGGATGCTCCTCTCTGTTCTCCTGCTGTACTACTCTGCTTTCCACTGCGCACATGTCTGCCCAACTCTAAGAGTTTTAGCCCCATTTTCCAGTCCTACTTGTTTTACCCCTTCCTGGGGTCAGCTCTTGATTTACTGCTTTTAGCCTGATGTTTTTGTTCTCCAGCAACTTCTTCACTCCCCAAGATCTGCGCCATTTGAAATACAGGGATACTCTTTCCTGAAATATGAAGGTTACAGAGTCCTGCCCTAGCTGGAGATTGCTTCAAGGTCTAGCCAGAAATGGCAGCATTTTTTTTTAATAGTGATTACTTTTCCATGACTAGTTACCAGTATGTTTTGAAAATACTGAAGTAGTTCATATAACTTTAAAAGACTAAAATATTGTAACCCCCCCTATTTTTATCTAAGAAGATTTTAGTCTAGGAAGATTCTTAATAAGGCTGAAGAGTTTCCATAGTTCTGATTAAACACATCTGATGGAACAAAATATAAAAAAATTTGGATAATTAACTGTTACCTTTGTATGTTTGTACCTTTTTTTTTTTCTTGTTGTAACAGAAAACTGTGTCAAAATAGCAAACTGACTGTTACTAAAGGCAAGCTGAGCATCAAAACAACTTACTTTATAGCTTGTTTAGAAGTATTGGTGTTCCTGTAACTTTTAGTGCAGGATGATGTGCAGTCCTTCGGATACAATGGTATGTACAAAATGCAGCAGCCTTTTCTCAAAATTTGACTTTTGGAAACATTTTATAAAGTGTTAATTTTATGTTAAGCAGGCAGCAGGCAAGAGCAGGATTTGGTTCTTCTTATAGCTTTCACACTGCACATTTAATCTGCATGTAAATTAGGGTGGATCATGTTATGGTTTTGGAGGTTATAAAGTTCCCATTGTTGGCCCTCCAATCTCCCCATTATCTTAACCTAAGTCATGGTTCATTGAACATACATGTTTGGTGTGTGTGGTCAGAAAGATTTATCACAGAAAATTTATACAAGAATGTACTTGGCTTTGCAAGCATCTTCTGACATGCTGTTCCTGCTATATAAAGTGTACATATTAGACCTGTACATGAAAGTTCCTATTGGTCTGCTGTTTAATGTAAACACTGTGATTGATTGAGGTTACATAAGATTGATGAGGTTATATAAAACATTGTGCTGTCCATACATGAATGGACTTATGCACCTAAAGAGACCTGAAATGAATTTAAGCCCGTGATCCAAACTTGAGATTGCGAACTGTGGCCCATGTGCTGCATAATGTCTTTGCTTCTTGGCTCACAAGCATCTTGGCTGCTTTTACTCATCCAGGATTTTCCCAGGCTTGATCAATCGGAACAGTTTAGACCATCTGGAAGCAAGAAAATAGATGTTCCTTCAAAATCCACATCCTTTAAAAATCAGGGTCCAGGAGATGTTTGGAGACTGTACTGGATGGTGACTGGTGGGATGTGGCTCTTCTGCAGACACAGGGGCAGCTAATAACTTCTTTGGCAATTCGGCTGGAGAAGTGCATAGCTAGCAAAGTCATCAGCAGATGTCATTGAGCAGACCTGCTCAAGTCATCAGCAGGTCAGACTGAAAGGCCTTCATTGCTGATGGGGCTATTTCTAGAAAGGGGCAAAGCAAGCAGTTGTCTAGAGCAGCAATATGACTAACTTGGCTGGCTGCTGTTGCTGCTGCTACAGAAAGGGTTAGCACATGTGTGGCAGCCACTGCTTCTGGAGGGGATACATGCCCAGTGTCGTGGCTTAACTCCAGCCAGCGACTAAGTACCATGCAGCCGCTCCCTCACTCCCCCCACCCTCCCCCGGTTCAGATGGAGAGGAGAATCAAAAAAAGACAAGATGTAAAAGTCATGGGTTGAGGTAAGAACAGTTTAATAACTGAAATAAATTAAAATAAAATGTAACAATAATGACAACAATGATGTTATTTGTAATGAAAAGGAGAGAAAGAGAGAGAGAGGAATAAAACCCAAGGGGAAAAAAACAACCAACCAAACAAGTGATGCACAATACAATTGCTCACCACCTGCTGACTGATGCCCAGCCAGTCTCCAAGCAGCGATCAGTGGCTCTTGGCCCACTCCCCCCAGTTTATATACTGAGCATGATGTCCTATGGTATAGTATATTGCTTGGG
>JAVJGJ010000037.1:73319896-73340582 GCA_035590215.1 Microhierax caerulescens | reverse complement strand
TATTATATTGCTTGGGCTAGTTTGGGTCAGCTGTCCTGGCTCTGCTCCCTTCCAGCTTCTTGTGCACCTCCTCACTGGCAGAGCATGGGAAACTGAAAAGTCCTTAGCAACAACTAAAACATCAGTGTGTTACCAATATTATTCTCATACTAAATCCAAAACACAGCATTATACCAGCTACTGAGAAGAAAATTAACCCTGTCTCCAAAAAAACAGGACACTGGTCCGTGCTGCTATGTCTCTCATCAGTGCAGACAGGAGAGGAGCTTTTTGCTCCTCGCTGCTCCTCAGTCCTGGCACCACTTCTCCTCCCTGCACTTTCCTTACCCATGGCAAAGTGTCCTATTCCCACAGTAGTGTTCAGAAGGGAAAATTCAATTTTGCTGGCATTACTGAGAAGTCTGAGCCAGCTCTGACTGCCTTAAAGACTTCAAATCAGTATCTCCTATGATGTCTGCTGAGGGGCTGAGCTGGAATCGCTTTTCTCCCTTCCTATTAAAACTGCACCGCTGTGTGTAGAGTAGTTTGAGAGAGAGAAATTTTACAGCCTAGTGGTTACAGTATTCACCTGGGAGGGGAAGCTGAGGGATCCATTTGTTGTGTAAAGGACCGTTTATTAAGTGGCCAAAGGAAACAAAAAACCAAAGAAGGAAAGAGGAGATAAAATGGGAGAGATAATAACAAACAGCAAAAGAGCTCACAATGAAAGGAGAATTCGATTCAGCAAATTTGGCTGAATTGGTTATTTTTTGATAATTTACTATGAAAAGGCAGCTTTAAAGAGACCTTGACTGTGAACGCAGTCTCTCCCTGTTTTCCACTAACATTGTAAATGTCTTATAAAGACAACTGGCCTTAAATATGCATTCTTCCTTCTCTAAGCTGTTCCAGATGGGGAATGGCATAGTTTAGAGAGGAGCTGGATCAATGATCTTCCTAAATAGAAAAATACCTAGGCAGAGAACCACTTTTTGTAAGGTTTCCTCTGTGTCGTTGAATCTGGTGAGTTTTCGAACATGGTCTTGGGTTCAGGGCTTTAGTGGGAAGCTCAGATAAAAGTGTCTGTGTTATTGTTAACATGGGGAAAAAGCAGTGTTGTAGCAATGGAAGTATCTGGTATTGTTTTTGCATTGATGTAGGCACATTTGAAACATACCTATGCATATTTAAAAAATATCTTTATTATGGCATATTAATTTCCAGTACATTGATCTTATTTAAATTATTTTAAACGGTGCCCAGGTAAATACTTAAAATCTTAAAATCAATTGCAATGTGTATAAAATCTGTATTAAGATGACTTTGACTTGGTAAGACTAATGCCAGAATGATCAATAATGGCATGACTAAAGGACATTTATCCTACCGTTCCACATATAGAGAGACCTGCAAGCACCACAAAATAAACTGCTTGCTGCTTTATCTGCTGGTGCTGTTAAAGGGGACTGAAACCCTGCATGAAACCAGATCTGTCCCTTGGCAGTGATCCCAGTTAAGTAGGCATGTCATTTATCAATGTGCCAATAACATTGTTTCTGTGATATTTTTCCCTCCCAGAATTTTGCATTGATAAAAGGTTTCTTCAGCCAATAATCTTGCTTGATGTTATATCACAGAATAAAACTGCCTCTGCTTTATTGTCCACTTCTCGCTTTGTACAGCTGGGAATAGTAGAACAGATCAATGACGAATTCACCATTTTCTTGACTCAGTTAAACTTCTCTGTTAAAGGATAAGCTACTAAGTACATATTATATACATGGAAAGCAGAATGTAGTTTCTGTTTTGTATAGACTGTTATGTGATGTCTTAGGAGAAGAAGGTCTTCAGCTCTAACTCCTAATTCACAGCCAGAGTCAAACTTCTTTAAAAGTAAACGTGAGATGTTTGTTTCAGCTTTGACCAGCAGATGGGCCTGAGTTTAAAACTTTAAGTCAGTCTTATTTGGTTTCACCATACTTAATATTCTATTGCTAATTATAGTCAAGTATAAATATAAGCATTCTAGGACTTGATTTAGACCTACAGGCTTAATTGGTGGTTTTTTTTTCAACCCACGTCATTTTTAGTGAAAACAGTAAAAGCATGCTGCTTTTTCTCATTCCATTTCTTCACTGAAGCTGCTTAAGAAAATGAGATACAACAAATCCATTTAGGATTATGTTGAAAGAGCATCTCTGCTTTTAATATTAACCAGATTTTTACTGCTAAATTTTGCTTGCAAATCTCTGAAAATTTCAGCTTGCAACTTATCCGGATCAGTTAAATCTACAACATTGGCTTTGCAGTCCTGCAAGAACATCTGTTTTTATTTCCAGTGCCATCTTTTTTAGGCCTAGAACACTCTTCTTTAATGTTTTAGGAGATTTTTTCAGAATCTTAAAAGGCCTTAGATTTAACTCCAAAATAAATGAATATCAGAAGGAAGTACCTCAGTGTAATGTTTCTTGTGCTAGCATTCACCAAATATGTTCAGTGAAAGCTGAAAAAGGAAACAGCTGGATGTCCACATCACAGTTACTTTTCTGTGACTTCAATGAACTGTGGCAATACAGTAACATCGTGCACTGCACCTCTTATTGTGCTGTTATTGGGGCATAGTTTGTATATATACCTTTATGTTTTAAAGTATTAATTAATTTTAATGTCCCTAGTAGCATCCTATTACTTTTCTTTCATGGCAAATGGGAGTATTTGGTGGAGGAATTATTAGTATGAATCTAAATTTAAAGAAATAATTTTATCATTTCCAAAGTGAAACACCTGAGAACAGCTGATGTACCGCAACCAGACCGTGACTAGCAGGTAGAGAAAGGACTAGTTAAATATCTGCTCCTTAAATTGATTCATCTTTCTAAACACAAGTGTTAATAATGCTATAGTGTACATCTGCACAATGGAAACAAACCAGGTATAAATTAACTCTGGTTACCACTAAAAATTGGAACAAATGGTCCAATGGGATAAACAGCTTACAAGCTTCTGGCTTGTGATCTTACAAGCTTCTTAGCTTAGTAAAAAAGAAAAAAAGATTACTTGGTGCTCCATATCAGTTCCAAATAACTATTTTTTAATCATGCTATTTTATACTTCAGATAATTTATATACATTGTTTTCTTAATCCATGTATGCACAGATATCTTCTGTCTTTGGCTTAAACTTTATCCTCTGATAAACATCATGTATATTAACACAAATACCATACTATTGTTGATATTATTGTATCCCAATCTTCTATCAAATTACCTAGCAATATAAATTTGTCACTTTCTGTATACACATTCCAACCGAAAATATAATTATGTCTTTATTCCAGGGTGGATACCAGCTGGATGTGTAGTGCCCTAAAAACTTAAAGGTACTTAAGGGTAAAAAGCAAGTTAGTATATGCATTAGTTCACTTGAACATTAACAAAACTTCTAATTAAGTAGACCTTTAAGTAGCCTTTGCCACATACTTGCACTGTTAGATACTATGATCATATTATGTTTTTAGTAAAACTCACATGAAAAATAAGTGGTTTATTTAATTTTCAGTTGCTCTGGTTTCTTCTGAATGATTTTCTCTTTCCCTGGGTAGGTTAATTTTTAAACAAAAATACCATTTTAAAAATAAAAGTTGAATAAGATCTGCCCCACCCTGCCCCCTTCCCACCCCTCCCCCCAAAAAATAGAAACAAACCTTTTTGGCACACTGTGAAATTAACATGTTAAAAATGTTGTTATGAAATAAAATAACATTTTAAAAAATCTCCTTTCTCCATTTTTTAACTGTAAGTATTTGCCAGATTTTCCTAGACCTTGTGATAAGCTTTGTTCCTGAGAATTTTTTTCTATGAAAAAATGTATGCAGATATTTTTCAATATTTCCCCAGCTTTAATTCTAGGAGTCCATGGGAAATATAGTTTTTTATTTAGTTAGTATCAGATACTACAGATGGTGTTGGGAGTTAATGATTGTGTAAATTATTATGATAATATTAACCCTTAAAACATTCATGTAGCAATTTGATAGTTTTCAAATATATTCATAAGCCGTTATTACCTACTGACATATTTGAAAGGATAGTCATTATTTGCTGTTTCCTACTCAAGTTCACATAGGTTTGTTCATTTAAGTCACAAGATACCATTTTTCACTTTCCACCTTCTAGTCAGAAAAAACCCCAAACAGGTTAATGAAATACAAATAAGGAATTTTTTTTTAGTTAAATCTATGAAATTTTCAGAATGTGCATGAAAACTAGTTGAACTCATGAATGATTATAGAAAAACCAGCCCTCTGTGAACTGCATGAATTTGACATTTTTATTATTCCAGTATTTCCTAAACAGTCTTTGTGCTGGTTTACCAGCTCATGATATTTCTGTGGATGTTGTAATGCACCTTATGATTCTTTGTTAATATCAGTTGGTCAAAAATGTATTTTAAAATTACATATGTAAATCAGGGACCACTCTGTAATTCTGTCCACTTCCATTAGCTTTTAATTGTGCTCTGTTGCTCGTGTATTAAAACCTTTCACGTTATGTCTCTTTTATTGAGGTTAGTGTTTATTTATAAGACTAACTGCAAGGATGGATGGGTAAAATGAAAAAGGAAGGTGGGATTGTGTTTTCCTCTTCTCTCTCTCTCTCTCTCTCTCTCACTCTCCCCCTCTTTTCTAAACAAGCTAAGAGTTTTTATAATTCATCACCTGGCTGACAGATGAGTTCTGCTGGAGAATATTAGAAAATGTCTCAAATCTCATATATATGCTAATGGTATGCTGAGACTGGTTGGTGGTATGCCGGAGTTTTTAATCTGTCTCGACCAGTGTGGAAAGTGGAGGAGACAAGTCATTGCACTCGACAATTTATGATCAAACAACTGAATTGTAAAAGAAGAAGGACATGCAGAAAAGGAGAGTAATTTTCTGATTTAACAGCGTTGTTACTACAAATAAAGAAATCTTGATTTTGACTGCACTCGACATTAAATGAGTTTCCTGTGCCCTGCTCTGAATTTTTCATTTTCAGATTTGTATAAAGCACCCTACTTAGATACAAGTGACAGATAAGGAGGCGATTGCATATGGAAATCAAATGTGTATAATAAAGCCATCTTCTGTTTATTAAATAAACACATGTAGATGACTTCTGTGGAGAATGCACTGATAATTCTTCATTGTGTTCTAGTTTTTTGCAAGTCACAAAGAATCTTATTTAACAACCACGAATGACTAGATGCAAGCTTTTCTGTTTATTACCTTATAACAAACCAGGCAGTCTAATATATGGCATTTATAAACATTTTATTTTGATTCTTTAGTCCAAGTTTTAGCTGTAGCAATGCAATATATTAGTGGTCATGCTATTAGAGTTCTGGAAGCTGCATCAGCACATTAGTATTTTCTGAAGATTATGTTTTCATTATAGAAATGTTAAAGATTAGCCAAATAATATGTATGTTATTGTAAAATGAAACTCCAGGAGAAGTGAAGTATAACATATAACACTTTGGTCTTCAGATAGAAAATAATATTATAGAACCAAAACTAAGAAAAGACCATGGGGTCGGCAGGTAGCTTGGCAATAATTTCTGATTCAGTGATTTAAGAGTCTTAGTTTCAGATGTAAAAACACTTGAAGTTCTTCAAGGGATGTAGTTTCATTTCTGTTTCTCACTTGGTTTTTGCAGATATGGCCTTCCTATAAATTATTATAATATATTACGGTGTTGGGTAACATAATGAATATGGGTTGTTTTTTCCTGAAAGGGTTTTCATATTGCAACTGAAGTGCTTGCAGACATTTTAAAGTAGAGCAAAAGACACTTTTTTTTACCTTATACCTTTGGAGAGTTAAGTTCAAATTTAGATTTTAGTTCACATTTTTATTTTGAGAATAAAAAGAGGTGATCAGGGAATCAGTAATGTCCAGACAGTAGTGAACTACGTTTAGTGAAAATTATTGGCCATGTCAGAGGAGGTCTACAGTCAGTAGTTCATTCTGGCTGGGCTGAGAGGTCCGTTATACGGTTTTAAGTCCTCCCCTGTACTTACCATTACTAGCAGCTGCATTAGGAAGATTTTAGACTGTCAGTATATTTTTTTCAAATTATCAGCATCATCAACCTGTACTTTTGCTCTTGCTTGATCTCTGCTTTGAGGTTTTACATTTGAAAAAGGAAAAACCCCACCAGACCAACACCCCAAACCCAAGATATGCCCTCCTCCTGCCAGGCATTTACTGTTGAATGAGAGGGGAAATGTGAAATGCTGGATCAGACTTCCAAAACACAAGACGGCTTCTCTGCCTGGGGTAACTGTAATGTGAGCTTTGGCATAAGTGCACAGAAAATCCACATGTATTTCTTACTATGATTGGAAGTGATTGCTGTGTGTGGAAGTACACAACCAGTTCAAACAAGACTAGATAAGCTGTGTTGCAAAGCCATATGGCTTAGTTCAAACAGCACAAAGAGGAAGTATCTGATCATGGCCTTTGATCACAGTTAGCCCTAAATGAAGTGGTAGACTAATGTAGGTAAAAAGGTGTCAGAATCAAAGCAACTAGAGGCTAGTAAGAGCCTAGTACAAGAAGGATTTTGGAGAGGACCCTGGTGTGCAGATGGCTTAATTGATTTTAAACCTAGGGTAAGGAAGAAAAACAGTAGCAGCTTGGGCACCAGTGAAGACCAAAATATGGCAGAAACCATGAGGATGACTTGATGCAGAAGCTGTAAGGTGTATGTTACCCTTCAGTGACTTTCTGACAGAATTTAAATATGCATGAAGGGTCATCTCATAATGTTCAGGGGGGAAAAAATGTGTGAGAGCCTGAAATGCAGCTAGAAATGAAGGTAGAATACAGAAATGTGTTTGAGGATGACAGATGAGATGAAAGAAAAGAGCATGAATATAACTGGACTTGCAGATGGGATGATTGGCAGATCCCCAGATGAAAAGGAGACCTCTAGACGTATATGAAAATGATGACAAGGCAGAGGAAAATACCAGTATGTGAAGGAAATTTGTGGAAGGAGTTTGTTCTGTGGAACGAGTGATGAGGTGCAACAGCTAGAGACAGGATACTGAGCAGCGAGAAAGAAGAGATTGAATAAATGGTAACAGCAGGGGCTAGCAGCTGAAGAATAAGAGAGGTGGAAGCAAAAAGGAAGCAGGAAGGCCAGAGTTTCACAGGAACCTCAGTTTACTCTGAAAGATGGCTTTTTTTCATAAGAAATATGAAGAGACTGACCTTCAGAGTGGCTCTAGAAAACAGTCTGGTGCAAAGTCTGTCCAAGAACAATGCTGTGAGGGGTTGGCATGGGTGTGAAAGTCATCCTGAAAAGGATGGGGAAGAATCCTTTTATGTTGTTTGACTATAAGAATAAGAATCTTTCTCAAGTGGCTCAGAGAAGGTTGTGTTGGATGGGGGAAGATGTTCAAAGACCTTTGTTGGAATTCTATTTCCTAGACCTAAAGGGCAAATGTTTGGGAATTTAACGAGTATCATCAGGATTGGCGAAAGCACAAATACAAAGTTTGAGATGTTTGCCTGCTTAGGTACCTGCAGAAGTACCCTTGAATTTTTGCTAACCTGACTGATAAGAGAATGGACAGTAAAGAGAGAGTAAATACTATGAGGGTAATAGTGAAGTGGGCAATCGAAAAAGGAGAGCTTTGTTTGGATGGTGAGGTTCAGCTGGAAACTGCCTCGGTTCATAGGCACTGCGCAGCAAAGCGGAGGAAGTCAAACAGAGTCAGATGGGAAACGACATTATAAGAAAAGCAAAATGGAGTAGCTGTTGTCACTAGAAAAGAGATATGGGAGGAACTTTCAGGAACTGGTCTGGTACATTTTGTCATGTAATAGCCTCTAAAGAAGTAAAAAGAAGCACTGTGATTGAGCCACAATCTGAATGGTAATTTCTTTGGGGAAGACAGTAAAGTATCTTTTGCTGTGAATATGTTGGAAATCAGAAATTGAACTCCAGTATCTTAGAATAATAAAAATCTCTGTTGTCCCTGCAGTGAATGAGGTCTTTCTAAGATTTTTTTTGATTTTTTTTTACTTCTCCAACATAGCCTGAAGTGCAAATGTTGCTAATAATGGTAACACCCAAATGCAAGGTAGACTACTTCAGTAAGTAGTCATTGAGCTAGTAAAGGACAATGTTACTTTAACTTTGGTTTTAGACAGAAGAGTGTTTAGCAAGGTAGCACACTATCTCCTGCTTTCCGCCATCCTCATCCCTGCTAGTTCTTCTCACTGTTCTCATTTTTGGCACAGTCCTAGGACCTAGGACACTGGCAACATCTCACTGCAACTGCCAGCCACTTTCTTTTTATCCTGCTTATGGAAGAGGTGGTATTTTTGAAAGGTATTTAAGTAGCATTTTAGGAATCAGGAAGGCTTGATTCAAGATGCTTTTGTACATGCTTTTGTAGAAAATTTGCAGGACCAAGCAGGTATACACTAATATTTTATCAGTAATATGCTTCTAAACCCGAGATGTGATGGTTGGATTTTTGAAGCTGCTTGACAGCTATACAAATACATTTGGCACAAAGTGAAGTGGTAAATAGGTATTTTTAAAAGTCTCACCCACAATAATTTAGAAAATATCTTACATTTTTAATTTACAGTTTCTCCAAAACGATTTTTTTCAAAAATGTATTAAAGTTAAAAAAAAAAAGACACAGAAATCCCCAAACAACAAAGACACACTTTGAATATAAAAATGTGAATTAATAAGACTGCATTTCCCCCCATGTTCACACAACAAAAGCTGTCTACACCATTGTGCTTGACTGCCTTTTTATTCTGTAAAGGCAACACCATGAATAAATAAAACTGAAAGTGTGAAACAGCTTAGAGTTAAAACGTGCCTTTAACAGGGCATAACAAAACTTTATTGAACCTCTATGCCTATGAACAATTCCTCATTTCAATAGTGCCAGCAGATGGCACTCTTTATATTAAGTAGCTTTTATGGGAAAACTTAATTTGTTTCTTTTTTTTTTTTTCTTTGTTTATTAAATATTAGGAGGTACTATCTCATGAAATGCTTCTTCCTGAAATGTTAACTCGATCTACGTAAAAATTCAAATAACTGCATTTATGATGGTGTGTATAAACTGGTATTTTAAATGCATGTCTTTCTCAATACATGGGAAAAAATGGGAGAGGAAATTCAATATGGCTGGAGAGTTAGCACTGGTGAGCATTGGAAAATTCAGGTGAAGGAGTAGGTTTCTGGGAATGTTTTGCAGCTACTCTGTGTTTCTAGTGGTTAGGCATTTCCAGGCTGAACAGTGGATACTTAATGACCGTTAGCTAGTTAATTCTGGATGTTTGCCGTCTGGCATTGGATGCCTTTTCCAGTTCCAACAGAAGAGATAAACTCACAGGTATCTTGAGTATAATGGAACAGGGAAGACTGAGGAGGAAGAAGAAGAACAATTTCAAATGATACAAATCTGGTGCTGCAGAAGTTCTGGACTAAGGAATAAAGCTGCCTGAGAGCGGGAGCTGCATTTCTTCAATCTCCTGCAGTGGAGCCGGTGTGTGGTGATGGCAAGGAGGTGCCTCACCCCGTGTGAACTGGGGAACAGCTGCCTGGGCAGGAAAAGCACCAGAAGCATGGTACCAGTCCACCAGTAAAGAGCTGCTTTTCCTCAGATGCCTCCCAACTCCCTGCAGAGGTGCCACCTCCAGCACTGATAGCTGCACCCACAGCCAGCTGACAGTAGTGTATGTTTATAAAGGGATTTTAGCAGTGGAAAATATTCAATCTGTGTAGAGAAATATAAAATCCTGTGTTTTACAAGGGAAGGGGAAAAAGAAAACCAGGTTTCCATAACCTGTAAAAACTTCTGTAGCTAATAATGTGCTAGGTTACTGATGGACACAAGACACATAGCCCCTGGAGGAAAATAGAAAGCCTTCAATTTTTCCAGCTACAGCAGAGACTTCAGCTGAAGTGGAGCCTCTTTTTCTGAGAAAGTGAGTGGAAATAGCTTCTGCTGAGCCAGAAAGATACTCTTGATTACTTGCTGTGCTCTTAGATAATCAAGGACACAGTGGAAATACCACATAGCATGTGACTAGCTTTGATTTATCCCAGGAAACCTCTTACAACCTCAGAATGCACTGTAAACAGCTGCTTCACAAACTTCAGGCAGAAAAACCTCTTCATTTTTTATCTCTTATGTAATAAAAAAGTTTATTGGACGTTGCACAACTGCATCATTTCTGGTCCTTGCATGAAATTAGAACATGAAACAAGGGTGACTTCAAATAATCTCGTTTCTTGTGTGCAGCCTTTTGCAAGGTTTCAATTACTAACTCAAACCTGTTAAAAATATTTGCCCCATTAATCACATTATGTGCTGCATTATTTAGTATTCTGGCTATTTCTCTCCTCTAGCATGGAATTATATATCTCTCTGCCCTCTAGAAACTCCTGATAGTTTTTCATGATTATGCCTTTTTACCTCATCATACAGAAGTTTAACAGCTACTACCCTGACTTTCACATCCTTTAACTTTCCTCAGCTTCGTAGTTCTGACAACTTTTAGTAACAACATCCAGCCTTGGTAAAGCTAATTTGTGGCTACTTTGTGACATTTTTGTCTTAAGAAAAATGCCCAAAGCTTTAAAATAAAAAAAATTACTATACCTAATCCCTCTTTTCTTCTAACTATACTCCCTTTTTTATCTCTGTCTTAATTTTCTTTTGGTGACTCTGGAATTATCTATTCTGCTCTGATCTGTGTTCTCTGCCATAGGTGTGACTTGGTAAACTGAGTAACCTAGGAAGATGAAACCTAAAACTGCTGTGTTCAAATGCTTCCTCTACTTCTCCCTTCTCATGACTTCTTCCAATATATAGTGCTGCTTGTTTTCCTCCCTGTTTAACATCTTTGAATCCCCTTGATACCCTTTGTTACACAACTTTTGTGCAGGCACTTGGGACTTCTTAAATTGCTTATTAGAAACCTTCTAGCAACACTTACCTTATTGCCTTAAATCTACCAAAAATGCTGTCACATCAAAATAAGCTATTTCACTTACACTTCTTCTGCCCAGTCACCTCCAAACGCTTGTATTGACACATTTCCTCTTTACCAAATACAAACCTCTTCCAGCATGCTGCTTGTTTCTTTCCCTTCATTTTTTTTGGCTGACCTCCCAGCCACTTTGTCAAGAACAAAGCCTTGCAACTAAGCATTTAACTTCTGTTTTTCATCTATTTCTCATTCCCGGACTCCTTCCTGCATCTCCATCCTCCATGGTCACATTCACAGCCTGGCAGTCTGGGTGAGGTACTGCAAAGCTTTGCATTTGAGTAGTGCTAATGTAGGGGACCACAACCCTTAACTCACTGTGAACCTGCATCACTTTCCTTGCTTATTCTTGTTTGAATGTGTTTGCAACTGTTTTTAATATTTCAAAATGAATGTTAGTATTCAGATGAAAACTGAAGCAGTTAAGTGTTTTATTTTGCGGGTACATAGCAATGTCTGCAAAAGTATTTGTGGAAAGAAAAAAGTATAATGAGAATTTCTACGAGTCCCTACCTTCTATAAATATATAAAGGTATAAATATTCATCCTTGAAATATTTTTGCTGTCATCTTGGAAGCTCTTTGGGTGTGGCAGTCACCCAGATACACAGTGAAAAGGGGACAGACAATACCATGGAAATTTTTGTGAAAACTTTAGTAATTATTCATCCTTCTGAAGAAAACTGTGTCAGTAATAGAACAACTGAATTAATAATTGCCAATATGTATGAAAAAAACGTTTCATAAGCTCCAGCCTTAATATCATTTAGATGTATATATCATTTATCTGAATGTTCTTTTAAGATTTTTGGGGACAGGAGGGGAAACAATGCCATTTTTCCAGTGAAAGTAATTTACTGTCATTTTAATGCAGAGCCAAACTATTTTCTTAAAAATGTATTCACAGTTCCCAGTGTTGTTTTTGGTGTGCTGTTCATAGTCTCTGCCCCTCCCTTGAGCACAACCCTTCATCCTCATTACCCCTTATCAGCATTTTGTTTCATCAGAAGTTTGTTTTACTTATGCTGAGGTGAGATGCACAGAGCTCTCTAATTAGTAGATCTTTCTTATTACAAGCTGCTGATTTGGGGGAATGGCACATGAGAAGGGGACAAAAAGTTTCCTAGCATTCTGCAAAGGGGATTAAATCCCCTAACACATACCCACTTTTTGCCCATAGCGTTTCTAAATTGCCATCAAAGACATAGCTGCAAACCCTTTATGATGTGCTTTTGACAAGCTTCAAGCTGTCTTGTACAGGTGTCAGCAGTATTTTAAATAGTACAACTTGGACTCCAAACCAAGTTAAAGGCAAGAGAGCACTCACCTGGCTTCTAAACTGGGGTGGGGGTGGGGGTGGTTACCAGTATAAGGTGCCAGTCATGGTTGGTGATGCATAATGTCTGGCTCAAGTCAAAGGTCTGTCCAACCTCACTTGGGCAGTGGCAAAAAACTGTAACTTGTATTAAGGGGAAGAAAAATATATAGTGATACTCCCCTTGACTTAACCTATGATCTTCTACCATTCACTGTATAACTTGTTTATGATCCAGGTGTCACATCCAGAGAATCATGTGTTATAGATCTTGGGTTTAATAAATGCATCTTCCATTAACTTCCAGGATTTAGTTGTACATTGTACCAAAAAAAAAAAAAAAAAAAAAAATGTTCTGTTTGTTTCAGGCTTTCAACAAGATTATTGCTTTTCATATTCCTAGTTATTTTGTCAGGAGTAATAATGACTCATGGTTCCCTAGTTACCTTATCCAGGACACTCATTATTTTACAGATACTCATTCCATCCTTCTTCAGTAGCTTCTTAGAATTACAGAATCATTTAGGTTGGAAAAGACCTTTGAGATCATGAAGTCCAACTGTTAACCCAGGACTGCCAAGTCCATCACTAAACCATATCCCTAAGCACTGTATCTATGTGTTTTTTTAAGTACCTCCAGAGGTGGTGATTCCACCACTTCCCTGGGCAGCCTGTTCCAATGCTTCAACACCCTTTCAGCGAAGAAATTTTTTCCTAATATCCAATCTAAACGTGGCGTTGTTGTGACCCAAGTGCAGGATCCAGCACTTCTCCTTGTTGAACCTCATACAGCTGGCATTGGCCCATCAGCCCAGCCTGTCCAGATCCCTCTGCAGAGCCTTCCTGCCCTCCAGCAGATCAACACTCCCCCATCAACTTGGTGTCATCAGCAATTTTACTGAGAGTGCACTTGATCCCCTCATCCAGGTCATTGTTAAAGATATTAAACAGGACTAGCCCCAATACTGAGCCCTGGGGAACACCCCTTGTGACTGGTTGCCAGCTGGACATAACTCCATCTACTACCATGTGTTGGCCTTGGCTGCCCAGCCAGCTTTTCAGCCAGTGTAGGGTACACCCATCCAAGACATGAGCAGCCAGTTTCTCCAGGAGAATGCTGTGGGAGATGGTGTCAAACACTTTGCTAAGGTCCAGGTAGACAACACCCACAGCCCTTCCCTCATCCACTAGGCGTGTCACCATGTCATAGAAGGAGATCATGTTTGTCAAGCAGGAATTACCTTTCATAAACCCATGCGGGCTGGGCCTGATCCCCCAGTCATCCTACACGTGCTGAGTGATGGTGCTCAGGATGATCTACTTCATAACCTTTCCCAGCACCAAGGTCAGGCTGACAGGCCTGTAGCTTCCCATTTCCTCCTTCCTGCCCTTCCTGTAGATGGGCATCACACTGGCTAACCTCCAGTCTGCTGGGACCTTTTCAGTTTGTCAGGACTGATAATGGATGGAAAGCAGCTTGGCAAGCTCCTCTGCCAGCTCCCTCAGTACCCTCAGGTGGATCCCATCTGACCACATAGACTTGTGCATATCGAAGTGGAGAAGCAGATGACTAACCATTTCCTCCTGGACTGTGGAGACTTCATTCTGCTCCTCCTCATCCCTGTCTTCCAGCTCAGGGGGCTGATTCACACAACCATTTTTAATGCAGCAACTCAATCTGTTGGTATTTGGAAAAAACCCACCTTGTGTCATGCTGCTTCTGTTTTTCACTTAAAATCAAATGTGTGTCAATTGAGGGACTATTATTATTTATCTTCTTGGCAGTTGCTTCATGGGTTGTTTTCCTTTAGAGTGGCAGCAGTTCATAGACCAAAGGACGAGAAACATCAGTTTATAAAAAGTGACACCAAGCTGCAGCATAATTTTTTGCAATTATCACACTCCTGGTGTTTCTTTTCCAAGATCGGCAAAGCCAGTGTGCTGCTGCCAGTTTAGAGATCAATGTTCTCTTTCCAGGTCTGCCTGATTTAATGTCATACAACGTCATAATTACAGGAAGAAGTGATAGATTATGTTGTCTTCTATGCTATATCTTCTCATTTATATATGACTCCCACTATCAGTGCAGGATTACACAAATAAAGTGAGGTACCACATAAACAAAGGGGAACATGGATAGCTGGGAGATAGCAGATGTTGCCACCAGTTCAAATCCTAGATGAGAGTGGGATAAGGATCAGGTCTGTCTCTCACACGTTGGGAAATCACTATCTTCCACCTCAGTGTTAATTCCTCACTAGTGTAATGTTGCCACTCCAGCCAAAGGATCAAAGCATATTGCTAGTGCATGGTCAAGGATTATAGAGTCTGTATTTTGAAGCAGTTTTCTGCCTTGCCCCACTCCCGTTACGTGTGTCAGATGATGCCAAAGGAGCAAGATGGTACCTAGCCCCTGTCTTTGGAGGATCCCTAGTCAGCAGTAGAGCTAGTTACCCAGCTGTGATGGCTCTCTTCTCATCTGAGGTGGGCTGCAGGTGACAGTGACATTTGCTGTTAGTTGCTGGGAGGGGTGGACTGCTGCTTGGTTAGTTCACAGGCTTCTCTTGATGTTTCCTGTGCTGTCATACATGCAGTTGAGCTTTTGCTGTTGTTGCTTCTGCTTGCTGTTGCTTATGGCTTCAGGGAGGCAATGCAACAGCCACAGCCGTTCCCTTCCTCACCCCACAGTGTGCTAATAGGCAATTACAGGGATAGGGGAAATCAGGGAAGGGAGATCTGTGGGGCAAACCCTCCCAATATGGACAGGAGTGTTGCTTCTCCCTCACAGCTGTGCTCCAGTACCACTGCACAGAGACTGCTTCCCACCCATTTATTGCACACCACTCATTTTAATTACTCTTGTATTCTGGGCAGTTAATACTTGTTTACACAGAGAGAAAACCCAAATAGGCAGTACATTACTACTTACTCATAGATCCGTATAGGAAAAATTCAGAGAACTATGCAGGTCATTATTTATATGTGATAATCTATATCATGCATACTCACAGATATGCAAGTTGCAGCTTTACATCAGAAATTCACAGGAAAGCCTCAGGCTGATGTTAATTCCATCATTTAAATAAAGAACTTCCAATTGTTACAGGGGCCTTGGAGTGCTTCTGTGCTCTTCCTATTTACATAGTGATTTTCTCAGTTGAACCAAATGTATAGTGATATAGCGTAGTGATACTCTTACCAGTTATATATTGAATTATTCATCATTACAGGAGATTTCAACCAATACTGATTAATCGTTTCTCTTCTAAATACCTTTTTTGTTATAAAGCTTCCACTAATTCTGTTCTCTTGCCATTATATATGATTTCTATCTGTTATCTGAGCCGGTTTTCAATCTGGTATTTAAAAAGTACCAGAACTGTCTAAAGGCTATTCAGTGAAACAGACTTTGAAAAGATATACTGTCAAAGGCAGAGTATTGAACAAGGCAGTAAGAGAGAAAAGAAAAACCCAGACAACATAATGATTCAGTTACAGTGATTACACTTGTAGCAAGCATTACTTTCCTGGAGAAATGGATGGATGGCCCACTTCCAGAATAAAAATAGACAGTTCTTATTCTGCATCCCCCTCAACCTTCTTCCAATATCTCTCATGTTAAGGCATGTGATTTCTTTTCATGTCCTCTTAAAGTACTAGTGAAAGAGGTACTGAAGCTCTTTCATTCGTGCTTGGGGCTATCAGTTCAAAGGTAAGATGAAGATATATCTACACAAGCATGTGACACAGGTCACGTGGGTAACTTCTGACTTCTAGGCCAGCTGGATTGGGATGTTGTTCACGTCATGGCAGACACTGACTAGAGGTGGACTGGTCACGTCCTCAAAATGTATCAGTTGTCCCCATGGCCTGTCTCAATGTCTGTCCTCTATGCCATTGCCTTTACTCATCCACAAGTCCGTCTAGTGTGTCCTGCTTTGTACATCACGTATGACCACATGGAGAGGCTTCAGATTAGGAAACAATGGGTAAAACATGCTGGCAGCCTTGTTTGAGACAATGTGCTTCTGATTCTGAAACACCTTGTTTCTCTGTTATGTCTGATCTCTGACATATATGCTAAAAAATTCTCATACATCTGTCATAAACCCTCCTCTATGTTTGTGGGGTTTTTTTCCTGCCATACGTCCAGTCTGTTTATTTAAATCTATAGATATGTAAAATACTGTTAAGTGCAAGTAGTAGCGCACTGACATAAATGAAAACACTCTGAAACAGGCAATATGCAACTGTCAGACTTGTTGTTTTTCCCCTAAATTCTCTCTTTGTTCCCCCTTGGAGTTGGAAATTCTGTTAATGCAATGATATCCAAAAAGAAGTAAAAATATAAAAGAAGTAGTAATAAAGCAAGTAGTAGTAGTACTTAATTAAATATTTTATCTTCTAAAGCTACAGAAAAGTAATCAACAGAAATAATAATGTAATATAATGGAAGAAGCCTGACTTTTTTGGTAAATGCTATCTGATTTTTGGGAGCTTCATTTAAGACCACTCAATGTGAAGACTGAAGTCAGGCACCCTTTCTGAAAATATATTAATAACACAAGAATATACAAAACTAAATCTAAATATGAATTTATGCAGGGACACTCGGTTTGAATGGATCCTCAGTACTGAATCTGAATTACTGTTCTGCTTTATTATCTAGATTTCCTTTAATCCAGACAAGGAAAATATTTGGATTAAAAAGTATGCTTCTATTTTATGCTTTTAGAGCACAGTGCTAGTGTTTTAGACAAAGAGGTTTCTAAAGATGGTTTATATAAGGACTAATTTTTTGTTTCAGAATAGACATTGTATTTTTTTTAGAGGATTCATTTCATAGAGCAGATTTAGAACACATCACACATTCCTTTCTGATTTTGGTCAATAAAGTTATCATGTAATTATCATCAACTAGTATTTAATAATTAATTCCTACCTCTAGGGCTGTCTGTGGACGAAGTATGATATCTCATCTGAAAGCAGTGCCTGAATTTGTCAGTGAGGTATGGAGGCAGATAATCGGTGTCATCATGAATAATAGAGCTTTCATAATTTTCATTGCATTTAGAGACCATGTCCATACTCATAATGTGGCCAAAGTGCCTGCAGCTCGGGACTTCATTGTACTTTTTGTATAGTCTCTCAAATTCAGAGGGAAAATCTAGCTTTACATGAAGTCTATAAAACAGAAGTAGCGCAGCTGTGGGCAGCTGAGGCCAGCCGTTTCTGCATTTGCAATCATCCAAGGAGTGAACTTGGGTGCAGGTAACTGCACGTCATAAGAGGCATCCTGCAACGGTCAAAGAAATCCACCATGCTGGCACTCAGCTGGTGAGCAGCAACTGCACAGCAGAGGAGAACATGGCTTTCAGAGGTCTCACTATCTACGTGAACGTATCCAGCAGTGAGTTTAACCTAAGCTTTCACCCACAGCTGCATGCTTTGGTGCTGGGGTGCAGTTCCTTTGGAAAGCTGAGCAGGGATGCAGGGGTACTGTGTGAAGCTAAATGCTGTCAAGATCTGATTGTCACGCTCCCTTCTGTCACAGGCATTTCCAGGGGGAAAGCCTGGTTCTAGTTGTGCTACTTTCCCATAGCCTCCTGCAAGGGTTTTTTCGGTAAAGCATACCGAAGAGAATGTGATGGAAATGCGACCTCCACTGACTGACATGGCCAAAATGGTCTGCATTTTATTTTATGACAATGGCCTGTTGTATAACTGAAGATTCATCTAGGTTTTCAGGCTGCTGAAAGGCATGGCAGAGGAATGGAGGGCATATCAGGGGCTCCAGTTTGAAGGGGAGATGGCAGGAGGAGTGTGGAAATACAAGAGGTGTCACACAGACACCAGGGATTTTACTGTTAAGTTTACGAGGTACCTTCTAGTGTTCTTTTGTGCCTGACCTTTGGACATTACCCTCCACAATGAAACCTCCTAGTCCTGTGGGAATCTCACAGATATTAGAGAGGGAGAAAGGCAGGCGTAGACAAAATTGGTGCCACAAAATCAGTAGGGCAGCTGGTCGTGATGTCAACCATTCTCCTGGGGTATATCACCCTTCCAACAGTTATAAGGTCGATGTGAGGGGCATGTGATTCCTGTCAGTTGTGTTTCCACAGCCGGAAAATTCATGCTGAGTGAAGGTCCCCATGACACTGAGAGACACAGTTGCTGAGGAGTGCGTAGACACAAAGTATCTCCAGAGAGGCACAGCAGACTTCAACCACTCCATATTTCTGGTAGACTTCTCTACCCCAGACTGGTTGTCCAAGTTGACGTTGCATGTGTCAGAAGAGAAATGGCAATTTCCAGATTGGCGTGGCTGTAGAAGGCGTTATGCTGGTGCTGGAGGGAAGGTACAAACCCTCAAAGCAGAGGGCTTGGAGCTCTAAAACTCCAGCTCCACTGCTGGTAGCCCCACGTCTATGGGACAAGGCAATGCCTGCAGTGGTTTTAACCTCCCTCACTCAAAACCTCTTTGCATCAGGAAAGACCCTTGCTTGGACTGTGGTCATGCCTCAAGCCACCATGAGGGGTTGAAAGTACCAGTAAAAGTCCTGATGAGCATCTGCTCAGTTTCCTGTCAGTCTAGAGCAATTCACAGACCAGCGCACACCACGTGTCCTACCTCACTCCGTAACAAAGGCAAGGATCAGTTTATCGGTCAAGACTGCACGCTCCTTATTTCCATGTGTGGCAGAACTCTTCTTGATGGGGAAGAGAGATTTGTAAGCCTGGTCTGTGTTTGATCTCTCTTCTGCAAACAGTGATTACTTCCACCGCATTTAAGTGAAAACATTTTAAAGTTTAATTGTTTAGATATTCTTAAAAATGAAAACAATATGAAACACAATAATAATTAATATGCATTTCCAGACAGATTCTCCGCCTCCCTTTGTATCTGAAGAGTGCCTGTCACATGTTAAATTCTAATTATAGCCACAAACTTAATGAAAGCTACAACAATAATAATGCCAAAATTCAAAGCAGGGAAATCGAGGAACGACAGAAAACACTAGCAGCTTGCTAGCTGCTTTGTGTGTCTGTGATTTGGATTTGTATTTTGATTTCTTTTTACCTTTTAAATGGAAATAATGATTTTTTTTTTATGGACCATGTTTATACTTTGTTATCCTTTAAGAATACTTAACAATGTAGTTTTATTGACCTAATTGGCAATGACGGCTACTTTGGAGCCATGAAGGTGTAGTTTGCTGAATTAAAGTATGATTGCATACTACAGCAGTGGAGACTTTAGACATTTAAATATCAGGTTGTTTATAGAATCATAGAATCATTTAGGTTGGAAAAGACCTTTGAGATCATCGAGTCCAACCATTAACCCAGGACTGCCAAGTCCATCACTAAACCATGTCCTTAAGCACAGAATCTATGTGGTTTTTTAATTACCTCCAGGGATGGTGATTCCACCACCTCCCTGAGCAGCCCATTCCAATGCTTTACGATATGCTTATCTGCATATTGATTAAAGGAAGGCCCATTAATATCTGTTTGGAAAAGAAAAAAAGACTCTTGAAGAACTATTCTCCACCAAGTCCTAAGTAAAGAAGATCATGGCTTATAAATAATGTTTGGAGCTTTTCTTATCCTTGTTTGGAAGTAATTCTATAATCTCTGAAAGGACATAAACTACAAAACAGATACAATTTCTTCAAACTTTTTTAATGCAACTTAGGGATAAATCCTAACAAGAAACATGTACTTTATCAGCTCATTTACTGTGTGGCTCCTCAGTCCAGTATAAGCATATGTGAATAGTATGTCTATAGCTGCCTGTAAAATTATTCTTGGAAGTCTAGAGAAATACTTCTGAATTGACCCCAGTGTCTTAGGGGAAAAAAAAGACAGGTTGTGATACCCACTAACTATTTAAAAACAGCCAATAAATTAGCAGAAACCAAAGAATCTCTCAAAGCTATTAGTTAAATTTTAATCTATACCATATTTTATAAATACATGGGATCTAAGGGCTAGAAAAAAACCATTAGATCATATAGATTTATTTCCTGAGCTCAGTGATTTATGTTTGACGAAAGCCTATCTTCCAGGCAGACTTCCAGACCATGCTTTGGATATATTAAGTTGTGGAGAATCCACCACTTCCCTTGGTAGTTAGTGTCACTGTAAAAGCATAATTTAGTACTAAATGTGAATTTATCTGTCTTCTTTATCTTATGGCTGTTGATTCTTTTTATTCTTTCTTTAGTAGATGAGAAGCCACTTAAGTGCACAGTACTTATGCAACTATAATTGAGCCACATTCATCTTTTATTTTTTCGTCTTTCTTC
>JAVJGJ010000037.1:73286574-73319839 GCA_035590215.1 Microhierax caerulescens | reverse complement strand
CTTCCCCTTCCCCTTCCCCTTCCCCTTCCCTTTTTGCTCTGCTCTACTTTTGATTACCTAAGCAGCCTGAGCTCCTTGAACGTCTCACCACGTGCAATTTCTACAGCATGTGGATCATTTCTATGGCTACTTTCTGTACCCTCTCTGTTTTTTCAACATCCTCTCAAAAAAGAAAAACACTGTGTAGTGATTGAGCACCACTTTGGTGAAGCTGTTTACATAAGTAACCTCCTGGCTCCTTTAGGTGCCCTCTGTGTGCACCCCACCCTACCCACCCCCCTCCACACCACCCCCACCCACAGTGCCCCATTTATATGTTGTTTGTCATCGCATTTTATTAGTAGTTCATGTTTGGTTTCTTCTCAATCCAGACTCCAAGATGCTTCTAAGAATTGTTCCTCAGTAGAATGCGATACCCCATTCTGGAGGTTTGATTCTATGTCTTACTCCTAACAACAGTGCATGTAGCTTTGTACTGTGGCTCTTTAAGGGAAATTTGGGTTGAATAACCAAATGGTTATTGGTAGAAATCTATAAGATTGGATATGCAAAGCTGATTCCTAAAGAACTTCCCAGAACAGCCCTCACGTAAAAGCTGTTCCTCATTGAAATTACCTCAAGAGATAACACTTACACTGCCACATTTGAAATGTTTTTATTTGCTATGTCGTGTAATATTAGGGCAATGTGAATTATTTTGTGTCTGTGTTGTCTCCAAACTTTAAAAAAGTTCTCTCTATTTTTTCAAGATGATACTTGTTGCATATGGGGAAGGGAAAGGGAAGCCAGTCTAAGAAGACTTCTTCAGTGGTGCACCATGAAGACAAACAAGACTTATCACACTCTTCCAGCTGTCTGGCATGTGTGTGCATTCATAACATAGCTATTCCAATACAATCAGTTTCAAAATTAATGGTGACAAATGCACTGTCATGCCATCAAGATATGTCAGCTCCTTTCTTTCAGTCAGCATACAGCAATGTGCTGAGTGGTTCCACACTCAGGCCCAAGATATGACTACCCCTGCATGTTCTTAAACATAAAAAAAAATTAAAAAATTTAATGTGAAATCTCCATTCAAACCTATGTGGAAATAAAAGGTGTTAATGTTTTATGGAGGAAAAATCCCAAACCAAACCCATCAAATCCAGAGCATTTTAACGTCTGTTTTACAAAGTGGCATACCTTAAAACTAAATACTTGCTTACCTTGCTGCATATCCAGAGGTAGATGTCCTATTTCAACAAGTGAATTCAACATTCGATCTACAGAGGACTTCTTTCTAAGGCATATTTAAGATGAATGTACTCTGTCCTCTAAAAGCTCACATTTCAGTGAGCAGAGGAAGTTGTTCAAGACCACCATTAAGACAGCAGTAAGAAGAGAAATAGATTGTTAGGAAAACACTGTCATTTGTATTCAATACTCAAGTAGTTACTCTAAGGAAAAAGATCTCTTTTTCATCCCTTTCTTCACCAAAAATGAAAAAAAATAATAAAAACAATCCTGCTAAAGACTAAGAAATCAGTCTGGAAAACAATATGTACTGAAGGAGGGAAATCCTGGTCTATCAAGTAGGTGGGCTGGATAAAACATTTACAT
Organism: Microhierax caerulescens; assembly: GCA_035590215.1. NCBI lineage: Eukaryota > Metazoa > Chordata > Aves > Falconiformes > Falconidae > Microhierax > Microhierax caerulescens. The sequence continues at coordinate 73,318,237 of JAVJGJ010000037.1, read as the reverse complement.
ATTGAGGGTCAAATTATCTTTACTTTTCCAACAATGCAAATCAGTAATAAACCCGGTGAGGTCAGTGGACTAACTCTAGGTGCACATGTGTATAATAGAGAGTGGAATTTTGATTCAGCCATGGCTGGATTAAAGTAAATATTATCCTCCTGACAGAATTGCCAGCATGATAAAATAATAAAATTAATAAATAATAAATCTCAGACAATATTCTCTTTAAGATAAAAATGAGAAGAAGGAGTGAAACAGTGTGTGAAAATAACTGGCTCATTCATCTTAGGTTGATCTATAAGCCATGGCATTTACTGATCTCTACCACACTGTGCATTCTCAAAGACAAAAGTAGGCAGTTAAATACATTCCAACGCTTTTTTTTTCTTTCCAGATTTGTTTCTTTTTTTCCCCCTGCTCAGAGACATGAGAGTAGAAATGTTTTGTCTGCATTATGATACAGATGCCTTTCACAGGAGAAGAAAAGGAAATTTTCCTGATCATCCATTTTCTGATTTCTGAGCCATTTCCCATCCTACTAAATTGCTTAATACTCCCTGTAGCTGGACCTGTGACCTGGAATCTTTATGCAAGATTAATGGGAAAGCAAATGGGAATTAGTATCTGGGCGGGTTGCTGCACAGCTCTTGCTTTTATCTAGCACTCCACCTGTTTTTTTCTTTACAATTATGCTTTCATTAGTTTCTGAAGCCAGCGATCCTAAAAGACCTTCCCATTTCTTCTCTCTATCCTCCCTCCCCCACCGTCCTCAATTCTTTCCATCTTCTATCCAAAAATTATCAAACTCACTCTGCTTGTAACTGACATGCTGACAGGAAATTATTACACGTCATTACACTTCTTAAAACACAATTTACCCAGCCTTTGCAAATTATTCTTCAGCAAGTGTGAGGGGGTAATGGAAACTGTCTATTCCACTTACAGCTGTCACTCATGCTTTCTTCTGTACAATGAACAATTTATGTTTTCTCTCTCTCCAAAATAGGGCTGTGCTCAAAATACGTAAAAGCAACTTATCGCAGAATACAGAAATAAACCTCCTGTTTGAATTCCCTTACTCTGCCTTATTACAGAGCAGATCCATTTTCTATTGTAACCTCATTAGTCCTCATGCAAGCACAGTACAGCTGATGTTTATTTAGTAGGAGCAGACCTCCATCTGACTTCTGGCCTGCCAATTGCAGATGACACTGGTGTAAAAGAAAAGTGATCTTGTGTGACTGTAGTACCGAAAACTGATAATTCACAGTCATAATAGTCCTGTTCCTTGCCTGACACTTTTATTCTTCTTCATAGATCACTACTGCAAAAGGGTATCTGCAGTATCTTTTTTCCCTTGTTGCTGCATCTTGGTTTTGGTTTGCACTCTTATAGAAATTCACACTACCAAATCTTAAAGTATATGGGTTGTGTTTATTTAAAAGACTTAGGGAAAAAAAAATATTATGATGCTTTCTCCCTCTCAACTTGATCATATTGATTACCTTTCAGGCATTGCTCTGTCAGGCTCATTCTGCCTCAATGGGAGAAGGATGATAAATTGTCTGACTACTAGAGGTGGAGAGAAAGAAATGCTAAGCCTGGGTCTGGGAATTGGCTAAGTACTTCTGTGGAGCCTCAGCCTCTCAATTGCTCTCAGCAACTTGGCCTCCTTGATTTATAAACTGGAGCGGTGATTAATGATCTTTTAAGTGGACAAGGCAGGCCAAATCTGCACAAATCGGGCCACTCAAACATGACTACTACTTGTAGGAGAAGAATAACAGCCTTTCCATAAAGGTAATTGAGACAGCTTCACAGGATCTGGTAGTCTGCTTTAACAGAAATAAATCAACCGCACAGGCCATCTATTTTGAAATCAGTCCTTCTCATCAGACCTCCTCAGGTCAGCATGTGGAATTGGGAATGTGGTGGGTAAGCAGATGTACTTCAGGACAGAAACAAGGCAGATCGAGCAGCCCCTGTGTGCTCAGAGAGGGAAAAGCGTCCCACCCAGGCATCCCACTGCAGCTTCTCAGCATCAGCGCTGAGTGTGATCCCACCTTTGCCTGTGCCTCTGTGTTGGACAAATGGGGCCTGCCCTGCGGGTTAGAGGCTTGATTCCTGTCTCTTTCATACTGGTCCCATAGCTGTCTCACTACAACCTTTGCCTGGGCTGCCTGTGACTAACTGCCTGTCAGCGTGTACCTCCTTCACTGACTTGTGGCCATATCTGCTGTGCTTCAGGGCCAAGCCAGGCTTCCTACTTCCTAGGGGACAATGAGCTCAAAATGCTTTAACCAAGGCTCAGAACCTGGGAGCCTCTGCTCCCCTTGGATTCCCAATGGTGATTAATTTAAATAGACAGAAACACTGACACCAAGTGCTCAGTGTGCAGCAGCTTGTGCGAGCCATCGCTTTCCTCCAAAATTTGGCTCCTCAGGCAAGTACTCAGTTTGCCCATCCTTAGGGCCAGCCGTGCAGACAGTGATCTCCCTTTAAGGGACTAGTAATCTTGAGAGCCCCCATAGTGTCTGCAGCTCAAGACAAAAGTCTTTTCATACCGTGCTTGTAAGATGAAGAACAGAACTCATGGGGCATAATGAATATTTATCAAGGAAATTATACCTGGAGTCAGAAAAGCTGACAAGTGGTAAATAAAGGGGGCAGCTGGAACAATCGAGTGGTGTGTGGCAGCAGGATCAATAGCAGAAAGGTAACTTGTGGTCAGAAAGGAGCACACACTCTTCCCCTGAGGGCGATTCCATACTGGTTTCAATCTGGTGTCCCCTCTGGGGAAAACTGCCCTCTACCTGAGACAGGGGAGCGGGGGGATCACAGGCCTAATTTCTGAAACTCAGTTATAACAGACAGAGCTGTTTGCTGTGAGGTTGGTAATATCTTTACCACTAGCCTTTCTCAAGCAGAGGAGTTAAAACTAAAGTAATGAATTATCCCCAGACTCAGGCTATCTATGGATAACAAATATCATCATTCTGTTTCCATGAGTGCTGTGGCTGTGGGCTTCTATAGAACCTAACCCCAAACTGCAGTTTCTCACAAAAGGACAGGAGAGGTTAGAAAACACATAACAAAATCATCTCTGGAGGAACTTTTCTGTCTGTCTTGCCATTACTAAAGTGTTGCTTTTAATAGGAGTGTGGGAATTGCAAGACAGTTCTGCACCCTGGTATCTCCTTGAAGGTGACTTTCCTGCTTTGCTGCATTTTGGTTTGTTCCTGCAAAAACTGTGTAGAACAGTATCTGACTCACAGAGGTATTGTGAAAACAAATTTAAATATTTGGCGACTATCAGATGCAAGAGCACAGGAGTATATACGCAAATATACATGTACACATCTACACACACACAGAGGTTCTTAGATGCTCTAAGTATCTCTTCTGACATACTTCAGCTTGTTCTTCTGACAGTAATTGCATTGAGGCTAGTGGTATAGGCATTATTTTTAATGTCAACTTTATAAAAAACTTGATATATTATTATTGTTACTGTCATTATTTTAAGACTGTAAGGGGAGAATGGAATGTGAAAGATAATTCAGTGCAGAGATCTTGTGCAATGGAACCTCCTGTGTCTCATTGGTCCTTTCTGTGATGCCTATTCTGCTATAAATGGAAATATCAGATGGACAGAATAAAAAATATTTTATTCTGATGGACAGAATAAAAATTATTAGAGATGCATTCATTCAATGTTGGTTTTGTCCTGTAGCCTTCACATCAATATATTCTGGTTTAGGCATGAGTATTTTTTTAAAAAATTTGGAATCTGGAAAACATCTTGAGGAGGTTTCTGCTAATAACATCCTATTAATGTTTTGTATCCTGTGGCACAGCCAACTGTGTGCCAAGCAGATAAATTTTTGATGTCATTAATTAGTACTTATTTGTCTGTTGTGTTGTTTTGTATTTATTTGTCTGTTCAGGCTCTTTTTATTCTTGAAATTATCATATTGTCATGTAACCAGCCAGTTTCAAAGTTTATTTGTAAAAAACAGTAGCCAGCTCATATGCAATTGGTACCAAAGCTTTGCATAAAATTCTAATACAAGCATCCTGTTTCAGTGCATTGAGCTATATCTTAAAATAAAACTAGAACATACATCTGTGTGTGTTGGAGTATATGTTGGTGTGGAGCTTGAAGATGATTGTTCTCTCAGTCATTGACTAATCACTCCATGTGGGGGTCATATCTGCCAGAAGAAAAGAAATTTCCATAATAGCCACAAGTTTCAGGACTTGACTGGAGCAGTTTGCAGCAATAGTAACTTCTATATGCAAAGGAGTTATTTCACTCTTCCACACCTGAAAAGCTCATCTGTATTCTCCCCAGCGATCAAAAATCTTGCAACAATAAACATGGGGAAGATTGAAAAGTTAGTTTTAGCCCATATCAGAATGTGATGTTGACGTGAAACTAAAACTTCAGTGACAACCGAATGAGATAAGCCTTCATCAGTGATACTTTGTCTCCCAGTCTGTTGCACAGTCTGTTCTGACATGATACTGACTGGAGAAAAATCTCTTCCTGAACTGATAAGAGAATGGAACACCCTATGGCAAGAGGCTTGTACAAAGAAAAGGGATAATTCTGACTTCCAAATAGCTCATGAAAGTACATTCTCACCGCTGATGCTAGCTGGGCAGTGCTTGTAGTACAGCTCTCATTGGAAAGTGAAGTCATATTACCTGCTCCTTCTTGGGCAAAAAAAACAAATTCCACTTTTTGTAACACTCTTGCCTTATTTTGATCGGTCATTTTTAACTCCATTCTCATTTTCTTAGAACCTGCTGCAGCATGGAGACATGAATCTCTCACTGCTGCTGAAAGGAGATATGGAGCTGGGTGCCCTGAGCATGTGGCTGTCTTGGGCAACCTGTGCAGCTCCTTGTGCAGGGCAGCCAAGGAACACACGATGGGGATAGCGGAGGCTTCAAAGTGAATTTCTTGTGCTTGAAGTATGTCTGCAAAGACAGGGTGCCACCAGTTCAGTGCTATCCTGATCTCTTCAGCCTTCTCTGGGCACAACTTTATGTGAGGAGTTGAAGTTACTGCAAAATAGTTATGGCCAGTTTATGCCTGTTTTATGTTTAGCATCTCTTCAGTCATGAGAAGCAGGCATTGCCCTGAGCAGGTACATCAACTCTGTGTAAACCAAATGCAGAATAACTCATTATCTTTACTATGCTACAGAATGACATTATGGAGCCCTCATCAAAGAGAATTAAATATCTACAGGGTGAAATAAATCCTTACTTTGATACAAATCACAGTAAAATGAACAGACACACACCACCCCCCCCACCCCCCCCACCCATCTATATGCCAATGTTTAATACACTAGTGTAAATAAATATTTTCTGAAAGGAGGTTGTAGCACAGTGGCTGTCAGTTTCTTCCCACATGTAACAAGCAATAGGACAAGAGGAAATGGCTGCAAATTGCACCAGGGGAGGATTAGATTGAGTATTAGGAAAAATTTCTTCACTGAAAGGGTAGTTGAGCATTGGAACAGGCTGCCCAGGGACATGGTGGAATCACCATCCCTGAAGGTATTTGAAAGATGTGTACATGTTGTGCTTAGGGACATGATTTAGCGGTGGACTTGGCAGTGCTAGGTTAGTGGTTGGACTCAATGATCTTAAAGATCTTTTCCTACCTAAATGATTCTCTGATTCCATGATCTTTAGGGGAGATTTGCTGTTCAGCTGCTGAGGAGTGCAATGATGTTGTAGATGTCTTCCTACAGTTTTCTTACGGAATTTATGAGCGAGGAGAAATTCTATACAGATTGTTTATTGGCATTAAATATGTGGGCAATCATGGTCAATTCTTTCTTTAACAATTGCTTGAGAAAAGGGGAAAACAACATTTTTCTCCTACTGGAAATGTTAGATTGACAGACTTAAATGAAATTACAACATATACATGTGCACATATATGTTTCCATGCTGTATATTTATGTGTATGTAGGTACGAAGACATATGTTAAGTCTGACAGAATGCTGTTGGTTGAATTTTTAGAGGTTATAGATAATGTTTTCCTTCATCAAACAACCTGCAGACAGGAGATAACTATTTTGAAAATTTTATGGCAACATAATCATTGAGCTGGAAGAGGATGGTTTCTTGGGTATCAAAGACCTGTCTAGTTTCAACACAGACAAGTAGATTGTCCAAGCCAGCAATAAGTGGTGGTCAAAAAAAAGACAAAAAATGCCAAACAGAACAAATACATAAGAAAACCCAAACCCAAACCCAAACCCAAACTGAAACAAAACAAAAGTCCAAAGTGTTTCAGAGAGGATAAAATAATGACTGATATTTGGGTACATTAGCATTATATTCACAAGATGCAAATAAGATAAGGGATAATATAAAAAGCTGTTAAAATAATAATTTTAGTCAAGGTATGTGCCTTATTTAGTTCTCCCAAATTAAGTTGCAATCCAGTTAGAAGGACCCCAATCCCTATATTTAACAAATGGTTAAACAGATAAAATGATTACTGCAAACAATGTAGACCAGACATGATGAAGAGAAGGCGGCTGGTAAAGGAAGTTAAAGACTTGTGGAACATCCTAAATGTCCCAAACCAATGTTTATAAATTTAAATAAGGTATCTATTTTTTACTGTTGACAAAAGCTGTCAAAAAAAAAACCCAGACAAACATTCTCTGGTTGCCTTTGTGGAAGTTATGCGTTAACTAAATCAACCTGTTAGGTTAATACAGGGGATAAAATGCAAGAACCTTTTGTACAAAGTAACATGAATCATTCTGCATTCACTGACCATCTGTGCTGAGACCATAGGATCAAACGATGGCCACTGGGCCCTATAGTGTGTATATTTCTGAAGGCCCACTGCGGGGCTTCTGGAGGATGGCTGCTGGGAGACAACCATATGTCAGTGAATTCTTGTAATTGGTTTTCATGGTATTTCCTGCTAAATGCCACTCCCAAAGCAGCTATAGGTTTGATTTCCACCTGTAGTGCCATAGAGGTTGTTATTGTTTTAATGGATTTTATCTAAGCAGTTTGAATTCAGTCAAGGGTCTGTATTAAAACAGCCACTCATCCATTCTTTTCAATTCTCATCCATCCCTAAACTCTTTTCTTTAGTATATATTTCAGCCTTGACATTGGTGTGAAAATGAATGTAAGTCTGTAAATGTTGACCTGTTCATTCCAATTCTTGAGTTTCATGCCAAAATCTAACTTCCTGTGTTGCAGTGTAATTCCAGAAACAGCATAAGCAGAATGCAGTACAACACTGATTTCTTTTAATATAACCAATTCCCACTGTCGTCTGTTTGCAATCTGTCCTGTCTCCTTTCTCTTTCTTTCACAGCATTTTCAGTCTTTATAAATACAGGGCCATTACTAGATCTTGAAAAGCGAGTCAGCACATACAAGAACAATAGCTGTATTTTATGGCACAAACTCCAACTGTTTGATACAACTGACTTCTAGTTTTTTGTAACCGTTTATTAAGATTCCACATCTGTCCACAGACAGAATATGCTTAGAAGAACCGCTGCACTGTCATGGCAAAAGTTTATTTTGCTATGGGTTGTTTCATCTCCAACCAGTTGCAATATTGATTTCTCTCAGTGGATTAATTATCAGTGGCAGTTTCAGTCTTCCTTGCAATGGGCAGAAGGAAAAATGATGTTTTTATTTCAAGGAGGTCTATTGACAATTGTGCCTGGGCTTCCCTTGGGTCCTAAAGTCAATGAAGTTAGAAGACCCATGTCATGAAAGTACAGTGCATGAAATTATTTATTTTATCTGTAGAGGTAATATCATGTGAATGCCATGATGACTGTTTAATATTTTTTTTTAAAAAAAAAAAGCTGGCTTCATATGGTTTTCATAATGCATTGTAATTATAAAAGCAACACTGAAATCGGACAAATCTCAGGTAATAGCATAATATACAAATATCGTAGGAGTTATTTGTACTAGCAACAAACCAATCAAAATGTTTAGTTTGAATAGAGAGGCTGTACTCTGTTGTAACAGAACATTTCCCGTTAAAAGCACTGTGCAGAATTTAGAAGGAAAATCTAACCTTGTGTTGTTGCCAAAAAGCTCTGTACATATGTGCATAATACAGTAGGGATCTGTAAAAACTACAGCCATAATGGATTAAATTTTGGATCTGTTGCTTTCTTTTCTCCCCCAAAACAAAAATATACATATATAATACACATCAATATACCTACCTATTAATAAAATATGTGTGTGTCTATATATATATTTATGTGTATCTATATATAATTTACATATAACTCTTCTAACTTTGATGGTATTGTCACAATGCATGGATTATGTGTGGATTATGTACTCATTCATTTGAAAAAAAAGAAAATATTATTACTATTAAATTATTTAAGTGCTGGGTTTATTTTCTTCAAATCTTAATTCAGTTTCTACATAACCCATCTGTGAAAAGACTGCAAAGAAAAAATTAGATAGTGTCAGTAAGAATACCCTTAATTCTTTTAACAGTAAGAATATTCTTTTAGCTGCATTGTTTTGTCTTCAAATATGCTTTCAGCTACTCCACAAATTTCCACTGCAGCACACAAGATTGATGATACAAATTTCCACAAAATTATGTAAGATTGTATAGTTGGGGTATATGATCCAAAATGTTGCAAAGAAAATTATATAGCCTAGATTCTATATCTGGTTGTTTTAAACTGGAGACCACTTATTTTATGAGATTATGTAGCAGCCATGTAGGCTAATCGGTTTGCATAGCTAGAACATACACCATCAGTTTTGTTACTTTCAGGACATAGGCTGATTTTGTAGGAGTGCCACTGAGAAAGATATATTTACTTACAGAAGAGCTAATGTGATAAAGAATCAGACATGAATAAAAACCTCAGTGATAACATTCACAGCAACACTGTTGAATTTACTCTGAAAATTTGAAAATATTGCAAAATCTTTCCCTCAGCTGTTTGGTCCCTCAGCCTTCTGCAGAGGTACACAAAACCAGAAAACATTATTTAAATATCTTCCTTATCTCCAGCACTTTACAAGATGATTATTTCTCTAATCACCACAGCCCAAGGCACCAGAAAATCCTGGGAAGACATTTCATAAAGCTGAAAAATAAACCCACTTTTACACAGAAAGCAAAATGGGCTGCTGGGCTGGTAGGGACAGTGACTTCTGTGGGTTTTTAATAAACTGATTGTATTCTGTGTCCTCCTGTATGCTTTCCAGTTGGAGACTCTGGATTCATTAACTAGAGCTCAGCTACACCATAGTTACGATGTTGTTGCATTGCAAGTCTCATTTTTGCCACGTAGCACGGTCACTAACTCCCAACAGCTGCCTAAGTAGTCATATAGTTTTACTCCTGTTAGACACAAACATAATGAGGTAATTTGTTGAGATTTGGGCTATAGCGGAAGCTCCCAGCAGATGGGATTTTTTTTTTAAACTAGATGTGAAATATTCTTACACTTCAAAGGAATTAATTTCTTGTTCTCTAACCAGCTGCAGTGAATATTTGGAGAAGTGGTGGAACACCAACTAAGAAGGAAGTGTCACTTCTAGCATGGTTTGTGTAAGGACCTACTGAGATTGTTGCCTCATCATCCCAATTCCAATGGAAAAAATTGTTGAAAAGTAATACAAATAGAAAGTTTCTGCAGTTTTTAGGCTTCCTCTTGGGACACAAGACCTTTGAAAATATTTTTTGAGGACTATAATATTTCAACAGATCTAAAAATTGAAAGATTTGGATAGTGGAAAGTATAGATTGATATTTTCCATATGCATATGTCTTTTTACAATAAATTCTAGGACAAATACTATTAATTTAATAAACATATGTATTGCTAAAAATTATAGAAACCCACGTAAGAAAATTAATATCAATACATTGTAGCAAACAATACAAAACACAAAGAAACCACAATAAAGTTACAAAAATGAGTGAAGCAGATGTGCTTTTTCATGCTTGACCATGTCAGGACCACGGCAGTGTTGAGGTTGGCTTAAACCTTCACAGATGAAACACATCAGGAATTCCTGAAAAACTTGCAGTGTGCATGTCCATTTAGATATTACAATTCAGCATCCTGTTTCTTCCCTTGCAGTTAAAATACCTGATTTGGAAATTAATCATCTATAATTACCACAAAAGTGGTTCAAAAAGAGGCTGCTTTGGAGTCCTGAACACAATCCACATGGCCACATGTGCTTGCTTGCTGTGCTGGCTGGAGAACAAAAATGTAGAGTTCCGGCATTGTCACTTCTCTCCATTACGGGCATATCCTTTATCCTTGAAAGCCAGGATACAAATGCCTTTGAGTTCTTTTATTTTGTTATTTATAAACTTATTTCTAGATAAGGCTGGATAATTATTTTCAGATAATGTGCCCAGAACTCATCACTCACTGCTCAGTCCTGAGGAAGCTATGTGGAGCTGCATGAGTTTCAGACTTTTATACTAGAATTACTCACTTTCATATGTCATGGCTCACATATAAGTGAGCAAGGTATAAAAACATAGTGTCAGTCTCCAAAGTACCAAGATAAAAGGGGAGAAAGGAAACAAATTACACTTTCTCCTACTGAAGAAACATATAGATTGACTACTGTCAATGTCAATTAACAGAGGCAGAAGTTAGCTTGGAAATGAAGTATACATTGGTTACACAAGGAAGCACAGGGAGGTATGGAAACTGCAAGACAGAAGCATAACAAAGTAGTGGAAGGAAACTCAAAAGTATGCATTAAACTCAGCCTGGTACCTAGAGCTCTGATTTTAGGATTTTGTGAGAAATTCTTGTGTCAAAACCAATAAAACAATTAAAATTTTAATGTGATTATCCAAGATTAAGTAAAACAGAGGAAGGAAGATTTTTCCAGTTCTACTCATGAGTGGAAATTATATACACAGATATATTAATGATTAGTCCAGAACTTGAGCTACACTGTAATTACAGTATAATTACACTGTAGTTATGCAGATGTATCACAAAATTCAATACATCAATACAAATGTCTTATACTTAAATGTCTAAAATAGGCATTATGAAATGTGCAAGTGCTCTATTAGTTTAAAAACCTGGAGACAGTTACATGTAAACACACACATTATATAAATACATACATATATCTTTTAAAATTGTAATGATTTAAAAGCAAAGAATCTAGAGGTTTTGCAGTATTCCACCAAGAACAAATAGAACTAAGGTCATGTACTAACACTTTTTTAACATATACACTACCTTTATAGGTAACATTGAAGGGCAAATGCACTGGTATTGCGTAAGATGTCTTTAATGTTGATGGATGCACATGAATCATGAAGGAAACCCTTTCCTTCTTCCCTCCTCTCTCCTTCCTCCCCCTTCCCCATCCCTTTCTCCATCTATTTCCCTTTCCCCATCTATTCCCCTTCCCCCTATTCATTCCAATTCCCTTCCCTTCCCTTCCCTTCCCTTCCCTTCCCTTCCCTTCCCTTCCCCCACAATTAGTCGTTTGTTGAATTTAGCTGAGGAATTGGAATTTTTGTAAAGGCTATATGATGCATCTTGACTCCAAGTTGGAAAATTTCCCTCCCCTAAAGTTACTGTATATAAAGACCAATTATGCAGATGAGGAGAATTTCACCCAAAATAAATTGCATGTTCCATCTGATTATGGGTAATAGATTATTCCAGACCTATACTGTCCTCAGGTGGAATTGAAGGATCCTTTAAACATCAAGGAGTATATTCATAACCATTATCCTCTTAACCCTTTGATGTGAAAAGATTGCTATAAAATTTACTAAATTCATCTAAAATGACTTTTGAATCTCCAATCACTTTGTTCTCTGCATTAATAATACTAGGACTAATCCTGCATGACTTGTGAGATTTAAGATGAGTAGCTAATAGCTTTTGAATCAAGGATGCCTTTCAAGGGTGCCTCTAAGCAGTATCTAAAACTGTGCGTGTGCAATTTATCTTATCCAAATTGGTGCATATTCAGAAAGCTATGTAACCTATATACAAACTGCATTTTTATTCAAGATGTATGTAGACCATGATCTTCCTAACTCATTTATGCAAATATAGTCTGAGGATTAACAGTGGATTTTTTACACAGAGGACAGAAAAGAACTACACATGAATACTTACAGCTACTTCTGAAAATTTAGCTCTATTTATCCAACTAGGAACTGCTGGGGGTTGATTGCTCTTCATCTGGTTTTGGACTATTTTTTTCCTTTTCTCCTTCGTTCCAGTATTTCATCACCATGGTGTTAGGTTAAGGCGAACACATTGAGACTAATATTTTCCTTCTGTGTTCTCTACCCCTCACCATTTGGCCTTCAGGTAAAAAAAAGAGTCAGAAGCACTAGTCAATGGGAGCAGCTGCAGATACACCCAAAGCCTGAGCCTTTCTGTGTTCAGAGACTATTTACAGTCTCCACATATTCTTGGGTCTCTACATTGTCTGACTGTTCTTCCTTCATAGTCTCTGCAGCCATTGTTTATTCTTACCTGTTTCTTTTGTCCTTCTCCTCTGTTTCAACTCCCTCAAATTCAATATTTCTTCTTTGTTTGTTTCATGTATCCCCAGGTAACCTCCTAGTTTTTTCTTTGACCTCCCTCCTTCAGTGCCCCAAAGATATAATGGAATGTACATGCTATTTTCTGCTGTTTCTACTTTCTTGCCTATTTAGAGGATAAACTTCTCAGAACAAGGGTGCTCTGCTATTCTGTATTTATTGTGGCCAGCACAAAAGGATCCCAAACAAAAGCTCACCCACAAATCTTATGTATGAAATCTTGAAATTATTTTTTTCAGATTCATGTAATTTGAGCATTTTCATGTTATATTGCAAATAAAATAAAGACATTTTTATGAACAGAAACAAAACATTTTTTCAGGAAATTTTGATTCACCTATCAATAGTAAGAAGATCATAGCCTGTTAAACATGATCTTGGATAGAATTACAGGATATGAATCCTATTTGTGAAAGTGTAATTTAGGTATTTAAATGATTCAGCCTGTTTGGAAAATTGTTGCTTCAGAATTTGGTTAGGATATCATCATCAATAACTGTCAAGATCAAAGCCCTATGTGTTGAGTTTGCTCTCTAAAAACATGGAATCAAGAATGGGATCAGCACCAGTCTGATGCATCCTCTCTCCTTTTCTCGGCTAATGCAATGAACTGCCTAGATTTGAGCAAAATGAAATGTTCTTTCTGTCTCCATTCTCAGAGAAAATAAGGTCGTTCTAAACCAAAAATTATGAAAAGCATGTATTTCTGCAGCTGTGAACAGACTTCCCCTACACCTGGGAGAATAATATCCTCCAAAATCTAAAGGTAAAAGAAACTGCTCCTTGAATACACAGAAATGGTGACAAGACCTGAAGCATCCAATGACACAGAAGTAGCTTAATGTATTTCATTCTCCCTTGACGGAGGTTGGAGTTATCTGCTTGTGCTTTGGCCAGAAGGTTGGACAAGTCCAGGATTCCTCTCCAATCCAATGTATTTAATGATTCTTTGTTCAAGGTCAGGTCTTCATAGACACTGTTACATACTGACTGTGTCTTACCTGAAAACCCCAGGTGCACTCCAAGGGCATATCCTATCTCCATTTTGAGATGAAAGGTGGGGGCAGTCCACTTCCCTCTCTCCCTTCCCTTTCTCTCCTCCCTTCTTCCCCCACAGTATGTGAGAAGATACTTGCGGGGGCAGTTGGAAAGGGTGCATGTGCTGGGCAGATCTCTGTTGTGGGTGCTCAGGAAACCAGGCTCTGATCTGGATGAGGAGACATGGGGAACTACCCCTCCTGCAGCTTGGTTATTATGACTTTCGAGTGTGTGGCTGAGATCACATCTGCTGAGGGAGGGAGAGCTAAGCTTGCTTAAGGCATGGAAAACATGCAGCATCTCATAAGTAATCTTCAGAGTATGCCAAAGAGCAGAAAACCTGTGATAACTGTGGGACTTAGCCTGTGAAGGCTGTTAAGGAGGAAGCCATTTTCTGAGCCCTTTCTTAAGCCTACTTGAGACCAGCTGTGAATGCTTGAATAGTGCATAACAGCAATTAAAATGTGCCACACAGCAAAGCAACAATCAACAAACTACACCTTAAAAAATCTTGAAGACCTTTACAAGGTGCAAAAGAATAGATGATAAAACTACATTTGATGGAAAACACAGAACACATTAAAAACTGGGAAGTTCCAGTGCTGGAAAATACTACATCCATACAATATCACATCACAGCATGCAGTGTTTTAATCTCATGCAGTTGTTGATTTCTTGGGGAGGCCAATGTAGCTGTGGATTCAATGCCAGTGCTGCTTCACACACTGCATCATCTCAGACAGTCAGGGGTAGGGCTGCACACAGCTACCCCCTGCTTTTGACAAACCTCCTGCCAAGAAGTAGCTAATAGTTTTCTTGTTTCTGTGAGGCAAACACAGGCTCACAAGACCAGTAATAACCAATAAAACTGCATTCTGTGCATACCACTAGCCCTAGCTGGTCAGTGAGGTACTGTCTTATTGTAGTAGTAGAACTACAATGATTTATACCATCTAAGAACATGGCACAGGAACTGCATTTAATAGCATTTGTTGAGTTATCTTTGCTAGTAATGTTGTATTATCCAGAAATAGCTTGTTAAAGCTAAACATGACAGTTCTCCATATTTTCCAGCAGACAAACGGCTGGCAAATACCTTTTGCTTTTAGAGAATCTTCTGATACTTCAAATAACCTTCCACAGGAAGATATTCTTTTTGGTTACCCATATATATCTGCCCCACAACCTGCTTACAGTTATGCACATCTACTAAATATACATTTTTATTAAGCTACTGTATTTCTGCTTCCTAAAATAGATCTTTCACTAAAATAATTCTTCTTTCTCCATCACAAAATAAAAATAAAATAATCAATAGTGCAGTTGACAATAGCGCACAGTATACTCTATTTTTTCTAACAAATCATGACATCATTAAAACAGTTTTTTGTACCTTTTCCTTATCTCTGATATACAAATTCATTTTATAACTGTCTCTGTCATGACCAGAGTATTTTGCATTAAGGTTTTGCAATTGCTTGCCTGTGTTGGTGTTCAAATTCCTCAGGCCTGCTATTTTCAGAAAAAAAGTAATTATACATTTTAATTAATGTTGATTTTATAAGATTTTAACTCTGACTGATGAATACAAGCTAAAAATCAATCACTGTCTCTTAATTTTCAAATCAATGCAAGAATATATGAAATGAAACATCACAAAAGGCACTTACATAGAAGATATAAACTGTTGGGGAGCTATTTGATTTATTACACAACAGATAAGATCTATGTGATACAGCTTCCTGATGGTTTATGAGCCTATGAAATCTTTCTAATGAAGGTTATTCCTGAACTCATAAAATTTCATATTTCAGTCTGTACTCTATCATCAACCTATAATGCTAGATTTGGGCTGATAAACTTACTAATTATAAAAAATTCCTTCTGTTGATCTAATGAAGAAATGCTCTTTGGACGGAAGATAAAAAAATGGAAATACCTTCTGCCACAGCGTATCCACAAGGGAGCAGCAAAACTGACCACTTGTTTCCTATCATCTTTTAACTTGAAACAGAGGGGGAAGACTTCACAGAGCCTTTTACATATAATTATTTCAGATTTTACTGCTCAGGATACTGTGCTCTATAGTAGATACACACACGTATTTGAATTTCTGTCTTAACTAGAAATGAGTCTGGTCTATAAACTTCTGTTTTCTTATTAAGCTAGGTTTGAATAGATGGCGACAATTCAGGATAGGAGGTAAGATGCATATATCAGGCAGCACTACACTGATAAAAATTATACTGAAAAAGACCAGCACTGTTCATATGCTCAGTTACCTCTTTCAGCTGAGAGGCACTAGCAGCTTGCTGAGGGACAGGGGTGTTCAAGCTGCCCCAGCTGATGTGTTCATTGACTCAGTGGAAACAACGCCTGATAATGTCAGAGGACACTTACCCTTTTATAGCTTACCTGGCCAAGATTGTTCCTTAGAAGTATTAGTTTTGGTTATAAAGATGCTCTCCTCATTTTTAGTGTTCTTCATTTTCAAGATCAAATCAAAGTAATAGAGTAGGATTGTATTGACACACTAGGTCCCATTTAAAGAAAGCATTTGAGCATGTGTTTATATTCAGCACTATTGAAAACAACACATATACACATTTTTAACATTAATATAAAAATGTCCCAATAGGAATGATTTCCTGAGTGGGAGCTTTAATCTCTACCAAGTGTTTGGTAGAGCTCAAAACAGGATGAACATGTGGCACTTTTATTTTGCATCAAAAATTTGCATAATAAAGGATAAACTGACAAAAGAAGTGACTTAAATAAAAAATGGGTTAGCCAAATAATTGAAATTTATCCTTAATATGCAGAGGAGAGAAAGTATACATGAAAGGCCTCTTGGGATTTCTGTGAAAAACAAAGACCACATGAAAAGTCGCCTGATATTTTTTTTTTGTTTTTTATCCTGTATTTCTATGAATCCATTCATATGCATTCATAAACTTTATTTGTCTTTCTATGAAGCAATTAAAAAGCTTCCAAAATGGAAAAGAAAGTACTTTATCAGTTAAGTATAATTTTCTATTTCCTTATTTATGATCCTGTGGCTACTCAGTGTCAATAATTTCTGCTTTGCTACAATGTCACCAGGAAGATTGATTGTACATGTCACCTTGATATGAGAAGATTTAAATGGAAAACATACTTGCAACACCACCAAATTCGCTTTTGAAAAAAAGAGTAACTCAATTACATTTTTTAAAATAGAAGTTTTAAGATGCATCACATCTCTGTTCAGACAAAGGCTCTAAATTTTCCTTCAACATTTTTATTGACATAATTGTAATACTTATAACTATGTACACAGCAAAAATCACACTAAAAAAATATTATTATTGTTAAAAATCAAGCACTCAGAAAATAGCAAGTGCCAAGATCAAAGTTGCACTGAAAAAATTAAATAACATGTGCCTTTAAATTATGATACAATTAATTAGATGATCACTATAAGATTACTATAAGATTACTTGAAAAGCTTGAATTACTTGAATACTTTAGGCCTTTGCTCTATTCAGTGGGTAGAGCAGGTGGTGGTTAGGGAACTTAACAACTGTTTTTCAGATTTTTTCCAAAGTCTCCTCCAAAAGAAGCCATTCTCTGATGAGGAATATCCCTACCTATTCTGATGCATTTATTTCTAACACTTTAGGCACTTGGTTTTCACTGAGACACTTTAGCTCTCTGCTCAGCACTGGTATTTCCACAGGCTGGCATGTGCAGAACTACCCAGGTTTTGGCACTGCCAAGACTCTCGTTCAAGCCTGAAATGGGATTGTCCATCTATTTAGGGGAACAGCTCTTTGACCTTGCCATCCATCGGGTGTGCTCAAGGCACATGGAGAAGAACAAACTAACCACTGATGTGATGTCAAGGGCTAAAATGAGTGCCTGCTTCAGGAAGGGTGTGACCCTCATTTTCTAAGACAGCATGCTGTGGAAGCCGCTTGTTCCTCTTCTGGCCTGGCAAATATTTCCTTTATACAAAGATGTGCAGAAGAGACTAAAGAAGCCTAGCTGAGGGATGCTCAAAGGAGGTATGTTCACGCCCCTGTCCCAAATTGATAAAAGCACAGAGACTTTGAAAATGCAGATCCTGCATCCCAACTGAGCACCTCAGTCATGATTATTGGGTATTCTGGCTTTGTGCCATCTCTCTGTAGTATAATTGCAGATGGAAGAAGCCTGAGCTGCTGAAGCAGATGTCTGTCTTCAGTGTCTCACAAGTGTCTGGCATTGATACTTCCCTAAGTAAATGCTATCTGGAAATGTCTTTATCAGGCCTCTCACTGACCTGTGTGTATATGGGGAGAACGGATAATAGATGCAGGGCTGAGGATACCTTTGCAGAGAACATGCAAAACCATCAGGACTGAGTATTTGCAGGATTGGATATTCCTGTCTCATATTCCTCAGTGTATCATTATCTTCACGGGCTATCCTGCATTTTCACTATCGTGGGTGCTTCACCAATGAGTGAATTCATCACTACACTTCTTGGAGGAATAATTTCCAAGTGGGGAACCATGGCACAGAGAGAGGAAGGTAACCTGTTCTCAGCGGTGTCGGGTTCCTCATCCTCTGCTGCAGACGGTTACTCACAGGAGGGCAAGGAAGGCTGAAGAAAGATCTACAAATCCTTAGGTTCCCATCTCAGAACTGGAAGGGACTTTTACTGAAGAGATGACTACTTGAAAAGCAAGGCAGAAAGCCTGCAGTGCACTCCTGTCAGCCTGCCCTCTACATTTCAGTTACAACCCAGAACAGAGGTCCTCTGTATCTCAAACTCTTCTATCACTGTAAAACTGGAAAGAAAAGAAGAACCTAAAAGCCAGCTGCTGGTATTTAGGTTATCCCAATTTGACTGAAGTGTAACACATACCACAGGTTGTCCTGGGGACCTAAGGGGATGAAAGGGTTTAACATCTTTGGGTTGAAGAACAAAGTTTGGAGGTAGCTACATATAGGAACATATTAGTTCACAAGTGGAGATTGTGGTTAGTTGAAGTGTGGATGCTTTGTTT
Organism: Microhierax caerulescens; assembly: GCA_035590215.1. NCBI lineage: Eukaryota > Metazoa > Chordata > Aves > Falconiformes > Falconidae > Microhierax > Microhierax caerulescens. Next base: position 73,299,561 of record JAVJGJ010000037.1, on the reverse strand, counting down.
TCACAGAATACATTTAATGACCATATATTGCCAGTATGATAGTACTTTTTAGTACTTTTTTAGTACTTTTTAGTACTGTTTTCTAGCAGCATCAATGATATTAATCCCTTACCCTGGAGACACAATGCACTGTGCCCCATTATTCATATATGTGTGTTTATTGTTGAAAATTGTATTTTTACCTTCTTGAGAAAATAATCTAAACAAAAGCTTTCTACCTGTTTCAGCATCCTTCCCTCTCCTTCTCTTGTCTTTCTTGTCTTTCTTCTGTATTTCTGCCCAAATATGTATAAAGGTCATATGCTTTTTCACTGCAGAATGGATGAATCTTTGTACAACATAATCCTGACTCTAGAATCTTGACCCTGTTGTTTTACGAGATCTGAGGCCTCCTTTCAGGTCTGGTTTTCTACTGACTTCTTTGACATGCTTCACTAGACCTAATAGCTCCCTATTACCAGTTACAATTTAGCATCTGAGCCAGGAGCTGGAGGAAAAAGGGAAAAAGGAGTGTAAATTATACGGAGTTGCGGTGAACAAAGGTTTTATTTCTCCTGAGCACAGCCCTTTGATAGGAAAACGGGGGAGACAAATGTGTTGCTAATTTAATTAAGTAGTATGAGATGGCAGGGTCCACAGCTGCCATTTAGAACTGGATTAATCAAGAGCAGGTGATGAAAATGAATAGTCACACATAATGTTAGCATTTTTAACAATCCGACACAGTCTAATGGAATCAAGTGATATTTAACAACAGGGCTCAGTTTTGCTTGCTAATCCAAATTTATCTACACTTTCACCCTACACATTCATGTGGATCAAGAACTCTGTTCCCTCTGATTCCCATTAATTTTCTGGGGCATTTTTACTTATTTAACATTTTGCACATGTTCATGTTTCCTTGTACTGCACGTGGAAAGAAGTGCAGCGAGGGCAGTGGAAGCAAGTTTTATATGGAGCAGGTAAACACCTTTTGACAACTGAAGGGTCATACTTACCATGATGTGCGAAGCTTTTCTTTTCCTCCATGTATTCCTTCTAAAAGTAGAGAAAAGGTCCTGGTCACTTGTTTCCTTATAGAATCAAAGCTTGAAAATATTTTTATTCATATATTTTTGTGACTGCCTGCAGCTTTTTAACACGTCTCTTCCAGTGTGAATTTATCTTTCCTGGCAATAGCTGAAGAATAAGAGTTAGTAAAATCTTCAGTCTGCTCTCTGGTGAAAGAGTTACTAGATGAAGATTGAAACCTCTGTCAGACTGCAAGCACATTAACTGCATATGATGTCACACTTTCCCAATAAACAGTTTTCAGCTAGAAAAAAAATTGTGCCTATAATTTCAATGCTTGCGAAGGGCTAGAATGTGCGGTTGGAAATCAGAACTGTGTCCAGTTGTGGTCTTACACCTGTAAACAGGCTGTGGCCTCAACAAACATATTAACTTTATAGAGCAGAGGGCACATAGCTTGTTCCTCTACTCCTCTTACAGCCTTTGACATAGAGGGTGTGTAGGAAAGTGCTATGACATCTGTTTCTCATCCAATTGTGCACAGGGGGTATAAAGACTCTGTCACCTATGCGAGGGCCCTGAAAGCTTTATAACCTATTACTTTTTTATGTGGTGCCATAAAAGCAAACCAAATCCTGTCCAACACAAGACTGACAGAGCATTCTGCAGTATTCCTAGTTTTCAAAGTCTGAGCTCTCTTTACCCTTTTAATGGATGGATTTATTGCACTTCAGAGCGCAATTTCCCTTTAGTTGTTATCAGGACTGAGGGGAGCTTCTTTATGTCACAGGGAGAGAGAACTACTCCACTAGGTGCTATACATTTTGTGGCATTTACAGAGCCTTGCCAAGCTTGTTTTCTAAATCTTATGAAAATCAGACAGATATGTCTCAGTTGCCATCTTTCAATATAGCTATTCTCCAAACCCTGAAGTGTCTTTAGAAGAGAGACTTCTGTGTGCTGTAAAAACATCTGTGGTTTTAAGTACCTCTGAATATTAAAAAATCCAAGACAAGACATTCAAAGATACATATACATTTCTTTCCAGTGAGCATCCCCAGGATGACCTACCTAGTTCTGCATAGTGGTCTTTGGCTCTCTGTTTTTTCAGGTGAACAGTTTATTTGTCAAAGTACTCCTGACAGAGAGGAGACAATACCAGTGGGGAGAAAACATACATGGCCTTACAGAAAAAAAGAGTCCTAACACACAAACAGTAGAACACAAACCAATCTGTTTATATGAATGTGATTTTAATACCAGAAAAACTCCAGGATCACAATAAATTTCTGGATTTTTTTTTTTTTTGCTGGCTGTTTCTGAAAAAAACGCTGTGCTGTGAGGTATTTAAAAGTGGATCAGGGATGTCCATGCCCAGCTGCCTGTCTTTTCCTTGCATGGTGGTAAACGCATTAGAGTCCTCAGCTGATTAAAACTCATCATTTGGGATAATGTCTTAAACTATTACTGACCTCACTGCCTGTTTAAATCCTTTTACCCTGTAGTTACTTCTATAACATCTTAAGTTGCTCCAGCCATACTTACCTGAACTTGTCTGCAATATCCATGAACTTTGGATCATTTATAAAGCTGTAGTCACATTTGAGAAAGTTACTATGTCTTCCTGCTTGCTATTGAGTACTCAGAGACTTCAACTTTGGTTCAGCACCAGGATTTTTACTTAGCTCATCTCAATTTGCAGTAACTGGGACTAGAGTCACTGATGTACGATGGCAATACCTTAAACTGCCACAGCTGTTTTGCTTATATGACAATGACTTGGAATTAAATTGTTATCTAATCTACCTCTCAGAAAAGCAGAAATAAGGAAGACTCAAGTGGAGATGGTGTGATCAGCTGAAGGGACAGTGTGCTTTGGTTCTAAAAAATTTCATCTAAAGCTGGTAGTTTAGTGGCAAGATTTGGGAGGAGTGATGAAGGAGAAAAAAACTGATGTGTGCCTGTCCTGCAGGCTTACGCTGGAGTGGAGAGAGAAACTGGTTTGAGCTGAAGAGAGGAGGAAGAAAAGGGATTACAGAAAGTATTTGGTTATTTGGTGTCTCTTGGTCTATTTAGCCTTTCAGGAAAACATCTACAAAGCTTCCCCCTGCCCCCCACCCCCACCCCCACCCCCTGCCTTCAAGTGCTCATACTTTCTTATGTTCACATTTAGAGGTGTGAATGTGTGTATTTCATCCCCATTTGAAGGCAGGGTTGTATTCTAAGGTATGTTTGCATCTTGTAATTAAAAATTACAGGTAAAATATTTCAAATACTTCCGAATTATGGAATATTTTTGCTTTGCAAATGGAAAAGTGTACCATGTCTTACTGCATTTTATATTAAAAACTGTTAAATTGTAGTAAAGGGAAAAATTTAAAAGAATTATGGTCTGGATTTATGTATATGTGTTTAAGATTAATGCTTTTGGTTAATTTAGGTTGAAATACATATTCTAATAAGGTATTAAAATTAGTTCTGAGAGTGCTCATCTGGAAACCATGAATATGTTATAACAAAGTGTAATTAAGCCTCTCTAAAGTTTTTATTTGTTTACTTTTTTTTTTTTTTTTTTTTTTTCATTTTTGACTGAACTTACAGGAACTTAGAGGCAGGTGCAAGGACACTTTTCCAGGGGAGTTTATAGTTTTGTAGAAGTGCACAAGCAAATTCCTTTATGTGTGTTCTCACTCTCTGAAAAAGATGAGAAAACTCATGAGAGCAAAAAGCTTAGTGTTTTTATAATTTTGAGGTCTTTCTATAATTACTTTGCATTATGAAGATCTGCAAATTATCACCCAGATGGCTGGAAAAGTGGATGAATGAAAATAAGGGTAGAATGTTCAGACTCGGAAGACAGTAGTTAATGGGTCAGGCTTTGCCTTCAGGCTGGTAACCACCTGGGTACTGCCAGGGTCTCTACCAGCACCTGAACTCTTTAACATCTTTAGCAATGACTTGGAGGAGATGATGGATGGCAGTCTTACCAAATTTGCAGGTGAACCAAATTGTGAGGACCACTCCCTATGCTCAAGGACAGGGCTGCCATTCAGAGATATCCAGGCAGGCTGAAGGAAGGGGCAAAAAAGAACCTTGTGAAGTACAACAGGGACAAATATTAGGCCCTGTGCTGGGGAAGGAGGAGCCCCTTGCAACAGTACAGGCTGGGGCCTGAATGGTGGGGGAGCAGCTCTATGGAGAAATGCCTGGGGCGCTGGTGGACAGCCGGCTAGACAGGAGCCAGCCACGCCCTGGTGGCACTTATAACCAACAGCATCAACAGCTATTGTCAACACAGCAATAGCCAATAAATGGAGGGAAGTGCTATCCCTCAAAACTCAGCACTCATTAGATGATGTCTAGGATCCCATATTACTTTTTGGGCTATTGGAAAAAGGATGTCTATCTGCTGGAGCAATTTCGGCAGAGGAGCACCAAGATGGTCAAGGTCTGCAGCACTTGCCCTGTGAGGACAAGCTGATGGAGTGGGGTGTAGTCAGACTGGAGAAAAGATGGTTTTGAGAGATGTAACAGCAGCCTTCCACTGTCCATAAGGAGCTTATTGAGAAGACAAACCCAACCTTTTCTCAGTGGTGCATGGCAGGACAAAAATAGACGAAGCCATAAGGTGAAACATGAGTGGGTCTGATTAGAAACAAGAAATTCTTTCACTATGAGGACAGCTCAGTAGTGGATGAAGTTGTCTAGAGAGGTTGTGGAGTCAAATTTTTCAAGACTGGATAAAGACCTGAGCAACTTTCATCTGATCTCATAGCTGATATGTCCTTCCAGCCTGAATTTGCCTGAGGTTTCATAAGAGTTACTACTCATCTAGAGCTAATATTTGTTTAATGGTGCTATACCTGGATTAGTAGACAACTGCCCACAGGCAAATGTGACAGTACTCGACTCTTGCTGAGCTCCCAGAGCTCCACAGCTCCCATAGCTCTGTCTGCAGCCCATAGTGGAGCAACACAGGCTTTCTAAGAGGAGGAGGCTGCTGTGTCCTAAACAGGGCAGCAATGGGTGCAGTCACTTCAAGGAGGCTACTGATGTTTGCAGGTCTTCCTTATGAAATAAGGTAGCTCTTCCCTCCTTAAAGAGAAAATCTTAGCTAGTATTCTTTGCCCCTCACATCCCACATAATAACTGGGAAATACACAGTGATAGGGCCTAGTGTCTATGAATGTCAATAAACACTGTGAATGCTGTTAGAAGATTATTGTGACACGTGGGAAGTGTAATAATCTCACCAATTTGACATTCTAAATATTGATTTGCTCACCTTTTTAGTAAATTAGTTGTGAAGCTTTATCCCTGAAAGCATGATAGCAAATTTATGTAGGGTCATGGTCCAACAAAGTTCTCAAGAGGTGAGAGTTATCCCTGGGGCGTGACCAGGATGGATCAGTTGTAATTCCAGGTGAATTGTCAAATAGTTAAATAGGAGTATTAGAGACATTAGAAGGCTGTTCAAGTTTATTCCAGTCCTCTTCTTTACCATTTGCCTTGTAAATGATTGCTCTAAAATGGAGCTGTATTGCAGCTAGAGGTGGCAGGGAAAGAACAGCAGAGTGACCAAGGCTTCCTACCCTCATATTGTACACAAGGCACTGAGAAAAGCAATAGGTATCAAACAGAAAACAGGGAGTTAAGCAGGGGAGCAGGGGAGGAAAAAAAAAAAAAGGCTGGCAATGTAGAAAACAGCATGGCAGATTCATGGTTTTCTTCAGCTGAAGATATTTCCAGAAATGAGATCTATCTGCTGGAATTGAGTATAAGGTAAACCTTAAAAATTCCATCAATATATAGTCATCCATTCTGCAGAACACCTTTACTTATCCATTTCTGTCTAGTACATCTTTTGTACATTTAATTTCTTAGCTGTTGATTTCAGGTTTTGGTACATATTAAGTACCAGCTTATCCTGACAATGTTTGATAATAAGTAAAGCACCAGGGAGCTGCAACTAGGAGAAAAAAGGTACTGAATACACTGCAACAGAAAACGTTTTCATCAGGTGAACCGTAGCTACACATCCTGAGTAGATACGTAGTCATGAATTTCATTAACTCGTTTTCTGTTTTCTTCTGCCTAAAAAAATATTTTTATGCAGCAGTCATCACAGTAGAAGACCTAAAAAAAATATTTTTATGCAGCAGTCATCACAGTAGAAGACCTTCCGTCCATTAAGTGGGTTAGTTTGATCTTGCAGATGTTATAGGATTACACTAACTCCAAATAACCTTTGGCAAAAAATAACTTTATTCTCCTTTGTTAAATAAATTAGATGATTCTATAAGATCTAGCCTTATGCAAAACCTGACGTTTCACTGGAAAGGTTTTCTCAAACTATATACTATATATATGCCTGTGAGCCATGTAACCTTTAGTTTATCTGAAACATCTCTGGAAAATGTGCAATACAGACCTTAATTTTGTCCTGACTGGAACAAGAATGGAAAGAGACACAGAGAATTTCTTTTTGCCTTCATTTCTGTTGTCTGTTCTCTTACCACTCCTTCCTCTCTTCAGTTAACATCTGCAACTCCATCGTGCTGCCAGCCCAGTTCAGAGAGTACTGTGGTTGTAACAACCTCACGTGGAGGACATTGACTGTGTGTGAGGAGGGAAAAAATGGTACCTCATCGGGGAGAGAAGGAAGAACAGATTGTGGGAATGAAAAGCATAGAGAATTGAGTTTATCTCCTCTAGGTTCAGTACCCAGGGTACTTTTGGGAAGCCTAAATGACCCCTGGGGTCAGATACCTTACCTTGGCTTGTTAAAGTGGAAGAGTTGTTACACATACCAAGGAGCTGAATAGTTACGGAGTGGCAAATGTGGAATGGGTGGTAGAAGCAGGCATTACCTTCTTACGAGACAGGACATCAACATAGCCCAAAAGTTTTCAACATCCTTTAAAAAGCACAGTCATTAGATGTGTACACAGTATTCCAGTTCCATTTCACTAACACTAAAGTAAAAATTTCATTTTTCTCCTTATCTGCTTACATGTACCAGTGTCAGACTCATTCTAGTGCACTGGGTCTGTTCTCAGCAAACAGGCTGTTTTGCTGTGCCATCCCACCAAAGCGCTCTGTATCATGTCAGACTTTATTGATCTCTATGGATGTATGTTTCTAGATCAGTGGACATCTGCCACAATGGTAGCAGAGCATTCTTTAATTGCCAGTGCCAAAAGGACTTGCTTTCTTCCCTGCAGAGATCCTGAAGAACAAACCTTGAAGCAATATGTATGAAAACTTCCGAGGAGTTGCCATTTATTTCATTTGCACAGCTAAGACACCAGCTGTTCTAGGTACAACTCCAACCTCACCAAGTTGCTGTTGTTTGTTGGGTTTTTTAAACTGCAAGTGAAATTTGATTTAAAGTGCAAAACAGAACACCTATATGCATGTCCAAAAGTTCTGTATGTACCTAGGCAAAAGTCTGTCTTTGGATACTCCTGTAGGGCTTAATGGCATACCTTTTTTTTCAAGTTAATTAAGAAGTATATATAAACGTACTTGAGGCCTGTTAGGAATCAGCAGAACTGTAGAAATTCCCAGCAAGGAGGTTTGTCTCATAGCTTTAGCAATTGCATAATTATGTAATTGTTATGTTTCTTTGTTTAGCATGTGCACTGCGGTCTCATTACTCAGTACAGTGATACTAAAATGGCTGTGATTTCCACCAGCATGATAAGACATGTTGGCTACTACATTCATAGGGATAAATTGGTTATTTTACAAAGTCTCAAAGGGTGAAGGCTTGGGGGTTTTATTTTAATGTTTGTCACATGATCTCGCTGCATGACATCGCAAATCTCCCATCTCTGCTTTGTTGGCCTATATGCATGAATAATTTTCCCAGTGCTTGTTTGTAGCTGAGCGGGAGAAAGAGAGAATTACCGCCGCAAAATCTCTTGTTGTTGGCGATCAGCATTCCGATGGTCTGAGCTGGCTTACAACAGTGTAAAGACATCAGTGGCATGTGTTATAATATATTGAGCATTGTACTCCTGAAGAACGCACGAAAGAAAGAACATTGTTCTACCAGGGAGCAATTCATCGGGTTTTTCCCAGAGACTCTTGGGTCAAGTTTTTATAGGCCTATTTGATTTTCAAATTCTTTTTCCCCCTTTTTCCTCTCAGTGAGCCATAGTGTCCAAACTTGTCTACATTTACTTCCCATGTTTTGTGCATGGTAGATGTCCTTTAAAAAGAGTATCTCAAATAAGTCTTTATTCTTGTTTTGTTGGCTCTTATTCTGTGTTTTCATGAACTCTGGCCCTGGCCATGGCAACTGCAAGAAAAATGTTAACATTGATTGACAGGATTAAGAAAGCCTCCATGCCTATCCGCATTTCAAACACTTTGGGAACAATGGTGTTTGGTGTGATTGAATTAATGAGATATCGCAGACTGTCAAAAGAGCACACATACTTTACATAAACCTGATTATCTTTGCATGGCAGAAATGGAAAAAAGGAAGGAACAGAGGTTTGGCTTTCACTCATACCTCCAAAGGAGCCATCAAAGTGTGTGCCCTGGCTCGGAGAGTGATGTGCCCGCTCAACTGGCCTGCCCTCCCTTTCTCTCCACATACTGCCTGGCTCTGCTTAGCATACATCAGCCATGGGCTTTAACAAGTCTATTCAGGCGACTGGGCCCAAAACAACACTCTTTTCACAACTCAGCACCTCTGTGCTGATTTTTTTTTTCCTAGGGATCTATTGTTTAACTTGAACTAAGCATACATTTCAACAATTAGACCTGAACTGGCTCCTACCACCCTAGCTTAACCCCAAGGAGTGACATCAGTCATGATACAACATACATTTTGAGAGGTGAGCCACAGCTGGTGCTCACTTTTAGCAGTGGAATTACTGGAGAGAGAAGAAACTTCTGTAGGGAACCTCTTCCCACTTAAGTTTCTAAATGATATTTCTGTCCTCTGGGAAACCTTTTAGCAGGCACAATAATATGGTGAATAAATACAATTCATTGAAGCAGTGCTGTATTTTAGCATAAGCTATTTTTTTCACATGGGGACATCATGGATTAAGAGGCTCTGAAATGAAATGTAATCCAAAAGCTGACAGGATTTTCTGTAGGTAGGTAGAAACCTACCTCCATACTTGTCTGTCTCTCTGTCTACTTACCTGTCTTACAACCTCTCTAATCATTTTACATGGTCCTTATTATCACAGATGAGCATTGCTTCCTCAAATGTATCCAGGACTGGGTTACTGAAAATCATGTTTAATGGAGGTGGCATTTTGTTAACTGCATAGTCTATATTAGGCCTTTCAAACTTTTTGAAGTTGTTACTTTTTTATTGAAAGAAACTACTTAAATTGAAGAATCTGGCTGACTTTTTTCACTCCATGCATGGCCCATATGCATTTTTTTTTCTTCTAAAAATAATTTTCTTTCTTTTGTGTGCTAAATCTAGTTGGATAAAATGCAGAAAAGGTTATTTATACAAAAGGTTCTTGTTAATGAGGCATGTCTGACAATATTTCTAGCTTGATTGGAGTAAAGAGATACTGGAAATCCTCGAAGAATTGTATGTATGAGAATGTCCAGTTTGTTTCTGCAGACATATGGAGCATGGATAAGCCAAAGAAAGTTCAAATAAGTGATCAAACTTTGCTAGTTTGCTTGCGTTTACTCAGACCTCTAGTCCTTGCACTCCTCCTATCATCATGTTACTTCTCACCCAACAGGAAAATGTAGCTGTTGTGTAAACATGGAATATAATATTCATTGCTATTTTAGGATCTTTAACTCACTTATATCATACTTTAGGTCTAATAAGTAAGCAAGATATAGTCTTTGTGTAACTGCAGTGGTAATAGGGCTGAGCTGAAAATGATGAGATTCAGTGGCCAGATACTGTATTTCCGCCTTTCCCACTTTAAGGACTTCTTCCCTAAAACCTTGTAGCACTCCCACAAGCTTTGGTGATTCTGTGTTGTGATAAATGATTAATTTTCACTAAGGATTTTGAAAAATGCTGTAAGCATACAGAATTTTAAAATCACCTGGTGGCACGTGTTGAGCGTTGCTTTGTAAATCATTAAATAATTTATGGCGAAACTCATTTTAACACGTGTGCTTATTTTCTGAGGCCATGGATTAGTGACAGGCCTATCATAACAGATTAATGATTCAGATCAAAGAAAAGGAGTAGAGCACTGCACTGTGAAGTTGCAAAACAAAATAAAATATTTTCCCCAAAGCCTAACCAGTAGATGTCTCTGTTTCACAAACTCTGTCATGGTATGAGCTGCCATATCCTCCCAGTTATATCTTCTACATCCTTCTTATTAATATAAATTCACTTTACATCATAATGGCAAGATGATGTGAGGAAGGAGGTGTTTTGAAACCTGTATAAAGTTGTCTGAATTCTCAAGATGTTTGAAATTTGGATGTGCACATAATAAGCAGTAGAGATTGGGGCAGCTAGTGAGTTGGACAGTCTCTAATAACTGACTCAGCATAATCTGACTGCTTTGCACTACATGGCAGGGTCTTGGTGTTACCGTCATCTGCCCTTGTCATCAACAGAGCACAACCAGGATGTATGGTGCTTATATATAGCAATAGATAGAGATGCCACCGTAGCTTGGTCAAGCTTAAGCTTCTTGGTTTTAGCCCTCCATCTTGTTATCTGCACTCTGGCTAGTATGGATTCCCCTCGGTGCCTTGCACACTCATCCGCTCCTCTGAACTCTTTTGCCTCCAATGCTATGACACAGAGTGAAGCAAGGGGAGCTCCAGTCCTCCACTGGAGGAGAGCAGTTTTCCTTCTCCAGTCTTAGGAACTTGGGTGCCCAAAAAAGAAAAGCTGTGCAAAAAGAAGCTGGACAGAGAGGTGTCCTTGGGAGAAGGAGAAAAGGGAAGGAAGATTGTGTGTGATGATGTAACCCTGCAGTTTCTTCATGCCCTTGAGCTGCTACCAAACTGCAGTGCCTTCTGCAGAACACCCTGCTCTGTGCAGCACGGAGCAGATGCACTTTCCGCTGGCCCCTTTCTCTCCCAGGGAGGAGCAAGAAATGGCAATACTGCCTGTTTCTCCTGCTTAGAGCTCTGCCAATGAGTTAAAAATGTTTTCCAGCAGTCCTTTAAATCCAGTGGGGCAACTGCATGTCTATGAGAAGAGCAACATAAAAGAAGAGAGCATGAAAGATGACAACAGTGATTTCTGGTTTTGTGGACACGGGTATTGTTGATCTTTATGTGGATTTCAGAACGCCCTTCCTGCTTACTTAAGAAAAAAATATTCACTCTACCCTCTCTGAATGAATACTGATTGCTTTTCCTTCTCACTTTTAGTGAATTTTGAGTAAAATTATTCTTTTCATTTATTAAAACCATTATAAGTTGAAAAGTTAACACCCCTATTCTTGATATAAACAAAGCATATGCCTTTTCCTCATCAAATGAAAAATTTCAATTTAGGTGAAGCCTGAGGTTGAGGATTCATAACTGCTTTAAGCTAACCAAAGTATGTTCTGCTGTCAAAGGAGGTAATACCAGTCTACCCTCTCCTTTGTCTGACCATGCTTTTCTGCCACTTCTCTTGTGTCAGCACTATCACTAACTTGGGCACATGTCCATGGTGAGCTAGATCATTTCCGCCACCTGCTTCTTCCCCTGCCTAATGTCAGCACAGAGGAGGTGACAGGAACACCTACCTGACTGGGGCTGGGATGGAGGTGGGATTTCCAGATTTAATTGCATATTTTAGTTAGATGAGCTTAATGCAATGGTGTAACCCCAGTTCAAGAGAGGAAGTTTTTGAACGTTGCAAAGATGCATATTTAACAGTGTGTAATTAACAGCTATAACTGTTGTCATTCCACCCAAACAAAAGGAGAGAGTAGTTGCCATTTTAGGTCCTTTGGTACAGTGGCATTATTTATACTTTTTCCAAGACAGGCAAGATTTTAATAAAAACATGAATAGGAAGGCAAACCACAGTTTCTGTACTAGCTGAAAAACTGTTTTATTACTATACAACAGATTTGTATAATAGACCACATAAGAAGTGTTAGCAAGTGTTGTGAAAGGAGTGGTAGGTCAGGTCACTGAAAGAATTACCACCAAAGAGATTAAGTGAAATAGATTTAATGTGAATATGTGGAGATGTGATTACACAAGATTTGATGGCAAGATTAACTCTATGATTTATTACATGGAGTAAATGCACAGAGGTAAATCACGTTGAAATCAAATAAAAATGGAGGTAGAAACTGTTTATAAAGATCAAAGGTAAAGGAGATTCTCTTGCTGAGTCATGAGGTTTAGAGCAGACCCACTTGCTTGCTAAACTTTCACAGAGTTTAGGTGCGGTTAGATCCAGTCTTAGTCTCAGGCCTGATCAACGTCTAAAAGAGAGAGAGACAGAAAGTGGGGCAGAGAATGAGGAATACCCTTCCACTGAGTCACAAGGTTCAGAACAGACCCCTTTGCTTTCTTAACTCTCAGAGTTTAGGTGTGGCTGGGTCTATTCCTATTTTAGACTGAGGAGGCAGATTAACTCTAGGGAAATGTAAAGGGTAAGGGGATTCTATGATTGACTCACAAGGTTCAGAACAGACCCCCTTGCTTTCTAAACCCTTACAGAGTTTAGGTGCATCTGGATCTACTCCTAGTCTTGGACTTGGACAATGGATTAGATCTAAAGGGCGGAGAGAGACAAAGAGAGAAATTTATTCACAATCCATATGATTTTAGCAGCAAATAAATTGTTTTAAATTACAAAATTGCATAAAAACCTAAATACTTCAAGCTTACAATACATTACGACAAAGGTATACCCACTAAAAGTTTGCCCTTGAGTTCAGTAAAATACTCACATCTAATACCTTTGCATTCCTCAACTGATGAAGGGTTGAGCCTCGAGGAGCAGGGGTATCAGCCCAGGCTTCGTCATGGATTTTCCATGATGGTCCCCCTAGT
>JAVJGJ010000037.1:73269514-73286437 GCA_035590215.1 Microhierax caerulescens | reverse complement strand
CTTTAGTCATCAGCAAGGTTCTGTCCTGACCACAACCTGAGCTAGAAACTTTCTCAAAAATTCCAGGAACAATATATTGGTAAGAACATTCCAGGATTGTCAGTGAACAAATGATTATTTTCATCCTTCTTCCCTGTTTTGACCAGTCAATGGGAGCTCCAGCACAGCCAGTGCCACTCTGCCTCATCTGAGTAGGAGTGACCGGTGCAGGAAAGGGGTGCTTAACATCCCCATTCATCACTCAGGACACTGAGGTCCAACCAGCAGCTCCCAAGGTCATAGGGCAGCCTGGAGAGGGAGAGAAGTGTACCACCACAGCAAGTTGGCTAGGAAGGCAAGTAACAGGAAGATACAGAAAATGTGAGAAAAATAATAAAGGCACCTTCTTCCAACAAGTTTGTTGTGTCTGCTTTTGTTTCATCTTGGTCCCACTTTGAGTCTTGCACAGCAAATTAATTCCTCTATCCTGATTCACCATCACGTGCATGCAACCTTCCAGCAACCAGCAATTTACCAGCCCTTCAAACCTCACTCCTGACTCGGCCTCCTGCTGGTGTAACTCAGCCCAATTCCTCTTGTAGCTTGCACCTAGCTCACTGTACCATCAGGGCAGGAATGACTTCTGCTGGTACACTAGCCTGTGGTAACGGCAGGCTTCTTCCATGCATATTGCTCCTGCCAGTGATGTCCCTTCTGTCTTCTTTCATGAGTAAGAAATGTTTCTTTCCCTTATCCTGACACATATTTCTAATGTATTCACCCATATGCTAGTTTAGTTAAGCCCTAACTACAGGAAAGAGTTGAGTTAATGATAAGCTTACATTTGTTGAGTGATCCTGCTACCTTTGCTCTCAAATAGACGTGTCAGTATCTTGTATTCGTACTGATGAATACCAATGGCTGAGTAGAGGCTACTGCCGGTGAGTTTGGACTGCCACCAGCAAACATCAGCAGATGCTGAGTAACGCTTTAAAGCATATTAATTAAAACACGATGGCTAACATGTTTGAAAGCATCACTTATTTTCCTAATCCTGACAGACCCTTTAAGCCTCATCTCCAGTAATATCCTGAACCAACAGCAGTCCAGCAACAGAAATCCCATTTACCCCAGGGCACTCACAATTTCATTAGGCTTCCTAGGAAAAGGCAGAGAGTGCACCTAGCAGCATGGTCTTCCTGCCACTTCACCATTTTTCTAATTACTAAATCAGCTAGTACAGTTAAGCACTCTAGGAGAACAGAATTTGTTGGATTTTTAAAAATTTTGCAACAGCTTAAATTTTCCAGTATAAAGGCTAGAAGTCCTCTGCTGTTGAAGATGTTTAATTAGAGTCCTTATCCTTGAGAAATGTGTTTTAAAGCACAGAAGAGAAATTTAGAAAACTGAAAGTTAAATTGGACAACATAATTGTTTCCCTTAAATAATGAACGTACATCAGCGTATACCAGGGGGAGTTTGTTTCCACTTATACTCTCCTAATGAATTTCCACATTTTCAATTTTTAAGCCAACTTTGCAATAAAATTTTAAAAAGAAAGTAATTTTGTGATAAACCTCACTGACTTCACAAACTTCCGCACTGAAAATATTTTTCTTTAATGGCAATGTATGTAAAACAAGTCACTAAATGTACAATACATTTCTTGATTTAGGTTATGACTTCCTGATCATATTTCCCTCTGGAATTTTAGTTTTGTTATGTGGCAGCATTTAGAGGCTAAGAGTTTTCCTTACTAACGACGGTTGCACTTTCCTTTCCAACTCTGTTTGAAGAGGTGCATTCTTTGCACTGTAGAATCAGTATCCTTGATTAACCTGAAATCATTAATAAATATAATTATCACTAGCAGTGCTGGAACAGGGGAAGCTTTGACGTTAGTACAATGCCCTGGCAAAACATGTTTGACTGGATAAAAAACTTTAAGGAGATTAACACCCACAGCGCTGGCCTACTGGTAGGTTGTTGCAGGTTAATGGAAATGTGTGGCAACAGGTAGCAACGGTAGCAGGGTCTTTAGGTCTTATAAATATTCTCCTTAACCCCTGCTAACACCTCTGTTCCAGGTTTTTCTAGAAAGAATTAGGACAGCTAGCTCCATGGTTATTGTTAGTATTAGCATGTTAATTTCAAGGTTTCCCCCTTCCTTACTATCAGTTCAGAACTTGCCATCTTTTTTGACACTTACTTTGAGCCTGTATCAAATGTTGTGACTTGCTGATTGCTGCTTCATGTCTCTTAACTCAAGGAAGGGAAATTAACAGCAGATTCCTGGGTTGTAGAGAACTGACTTCAGAACATTTTGTTTGAAATGTAGTGCTCTATTAAATAAAGCTATGAAATGCTGAACTGAAGGTTCACACCTTTCTGTGCTGAAAAGCCAGTTTAGTCATTAAGTTAAATTTAAAAGCAGTATGAGCTTCTTATAATCATATACAAGTTTATTGCCCTTTTCAAGTCTTTGTCAGTTTCTCTGTATATTAAACCACAGAGACTCTATTCTTTAGTAGATTGAAAATGGAGCTGGGAAGGGGTTAAGGATCTTCGTTGACTGCAATTTCTCAATCAGCCTCAGGAAGCCTCAGGTCAACTTTGCTCATAAAACTCTGCACAAATATTTCTTTTTCTATCAGAGGAATTCTAATTCCACACACAGACCAGTGCCACTCAGATTATTACACATTATTAAAAATTAATTTAAAAAAATGGCTTGGTCTCTGTAATCTCCTGTAGAACTGGGAGAACCCAAGCTTTCAAAAAAAAAAATTCTTGTAACACTAAAATAAATACTAAATATAGTAATTTTTCCTGTTGTTCTTACTATTTCTGTTATCCGTGTTTTGAAACCTCTGCTCTTCTTCCATCTTGCACAGTACAACTGAAGATTTTACCTCTAGCTACAAGACTATGCTTATGGAAAAAAAATCATATGGAACTTAATAGGGATAAAAACCTGCTATAGAGATTAATAAGTTTCCATAGAAATTACTCTTAAACCCCATATAATTTGATAGAAGCTTCAATATAAAATGTGAAATATCACTCCCTCCTGTGGTAAAAAATGCAAGAGGGTGGGCTCAAGAGAAAAATACTTCTGTCGCCAGGAGACTGTTGTGTTGTGTGGCTACATGACTGGAGTTGCCTGTCCCCCACAGAATAGGCCTGTAACCAGAAGTATCCAAGCCAGATTGGTGGCTTGCAGGGAAAACACCTTATATCCTGCTGCTCCAAGGCACCAGGTCTCCAGGGGAGATACACCAAAGAGAAGTTGGTTCTTCCCCTGCACCCAGGTGCCAGTTTTCATTCATGTCTCCTCAGGACGAAGCTGACCATTGGAAAAATGCCATCCACCCAGCCGTGTCCTAGTGTGACGGACAGCAGGAGGGCTTCTTACATGCCTGTGTTGGCACCATGTCCTCTGTGACTGCAAATTCCCATTTGCAGCTGGGAGAGATTTGGGATGCTCAGCTTAGGGGTAGGGAAGGAGAGATGCAGGAGGCAGGGTGCCTGCAGAGAGAAGATGAGACAGAGGAGGGGGGAAGAAGTGGGGAGGGCAGCCTTGCCACATGACATCGACCTACAGCCATACTCCAGGCAGGAGTAGTCACAGATGGGTTATCCTCACAGGGGAGAGTGTGTGTGGTTTGTACTGCTCAGGATACTACTGACAGGTGCTAAATAGAGAAAAAGGTTGCTGTGGGTGAGAGGCAGATTTCCTCTTCAAATATCTTTTTGCAGTTGCCCTGTCCTCTGCCTCAGGTTGAATTGTGTATTTTGAGTTACCTTGTTCAGGTTTCTGTTTTGATAAAACCTAACTCTCTGGGGTATTTGTGTTCTTGCATTATAACAGAGATGGGACTGTCCTACCTCATGACTCTAGTGAAGTTGGGATCTCAAATACACCTGAATAGACATAAGCTTCTAAGTATATCTACTGCCAGTTCCAGCCTGGCAACTAGCTATGCACATTTATATGGGCCAAATGAATGCTGGTCCCAAGATGAGGATTATTTAAGAGACATTGTTTTCATTAACTGTGCCACTTCCTTGTTTTCTGTCAATAAGAAGTTGACAATTCTGACTGTATTCCACAGAAATCTTGTGTGTGTGTGTAAGAGCAGCAAAAGACTGATTTAGCATATCAACAAGCAGGTGGAAGTCCTCTACC
This sequence comes from Microhierax caerulescens, assembly GCA_035590215.1. NCBI lineage: Eukaryota > Metazoa > Chordata > Aves > Falconiformes > Falconidae > Microhierax > Microhierax caerulescens. The sequence goes on along the minus strand of JAVJGJ010000037.1, from coordinate 73,282,269 downwards.
CCTCTGAAAGGCTGTTTACTTGTTTATTTGTACACATTAATGTTTACTAAATATAAATATAAACAAGATTAATTATTAGCAATTCCAGACAGTTCTTTTAATAAACAGTTACTTATAACTTTATCCAATGCCAAATTTTTTGAAAAACATTTCCTGTACTAGTTTACCTGACACCTCCAGAGGAATAAAAAACAAAACCAGTTTGCTTATGCTAAAACATTCTGAGAGCCATTTCTTAGAGCAATGCATGATAGCAGTGGTCTTAGCCTCACAGAAATCTTTCCCTATAGTAGAATATAATAAAAATATTGAAGTGACAGATTTATAATTTCTTTACATTTATTCATAGTAAATTCTGATCGTTGTGCTAGTTTGGGTGCTCACCAGAGCAACTTGCATTGGAGACCAAGAGAGCAGAAAGGATGAGGTGGAGCAGAGCCATCAGCTCTGCAAAAGGAAGGGCGATACAGTTTCTGGGAGAAGTCTGGTGCTTTCCCGGAGAGAACCAATGCATATGTAAGCAAACTATATATCACTCAAAACTGCAAAAATGGGACCACCTGTTGACCACCTGTTTAGCTGATCATTTACAACATTCAATATTTTTCATTTGAAAGATGCTGTCAGATAACCTAAATTCCAAAAGAGTTCCTGCCCTGATAACCACCTGCATAGTAGTCAGCAGTTTGTGACAGTCAGTAGATTTTCACGTCAGGGTGTACACTTACCTGTTGGACTTTTCAATGTGTATGCAGAAGGTACTATGAAACAAGTCCTGTGAGGATTCAAAAAGCAGAAGAAACAGGTAGATACACTGTAAATGGTATCAGGTAAGTTGATGACTGAACAGTTTTTTTGCTACAATTTCCAATGCAATGTACTGAACACTGTAGTTTTAAATCAGGTGAGGAAATGAGATCATCTGAAAATGAAGCAAATCTAAAAGGTATGAAAGCTCTGTCACGTGACAGAAACAGGATAATGCCCAAAATTTATGTTCATATTGCAGAAGCAGCAGATGAATTCAAATTGAGTGTGTTCAACAAAAGGGATATTCTAAAGAAATTGCAATAACATTAGAAATGTCTCACTTGCGCAAACACTCATCCATTCACAAAAGGTTTGGAAAAAGATGGAGTCTAAAACATGCAAAAGTATGTTGCAAAATGTAATGCTTCCATAGCTTGTTCTCTTGGGAGTAAAAATAATGAAAAATAGATGCTGCTCACAAAAAAACCCCCAAACAACCACATGGAGGACTTCTAAAAATGGTGCTGGTGAAGACCTGCATATTTCCTGTATCCAAAAGAAGACAATTTCTATGTTGCCAAGATGGGAGTACAGCACAAACACATGTACTTTGATCATACCAGGCATAGGGATGGAAAAGACCTTGAAATAGTTAGTGCATATGAAAAGGATCATAAAAGACCACCCTTGCAGAGGATGACTAGCGAGAAGATGATGTGTGACAGATGACCAGGAGTCAGTTACTTATAACTCACACAAGAAAAGTACTGAAGTTGCTCACAAATATTGCAGTAAGATATTACCAATATTTTACATGGATTTTTCTTTACTTCTAAGGGAAGATGAGTATCTCTTATAGCTAATTTAGCTCAGTTCTGATGTTAGTCTGAATTTCTGACTGGCTAAAAGTCTTGCAGCACACAGAACCTTTCCAGGCCAGTGGGAGGGAATAAAGCTCAGTTATCTCTATATACATAAATATAAGCTGGAAACACTGCATGTAAGATAATTTGATCTGGTATTCCCATGTAATTTGAACTCTCAAGATATAAAAGATGATCATGGGCTCAGAGAGGACAAATATTCAAGCAGACATGAGAAAGACCATATTCTTAACCAAAAGTCTAAAGTATCAGATGAAAATACATATTGTCTCAATGCTATTATTTGCTGCAACATTTTTCAGAGGCCACTTTGGCATTCTGGATAACCTGATTTTAGGATTGAACTTTGATTATTACTACTTACATCCTCTGCCTGGAAGAGGGTCAGGCAGTAGAGGCAATGGAGCTTATGGTGTACGCGTAGCAAGCACAAAGAATAAGAGACATGGGTCTGGAGAGTAAATGTGATTAAAAGGGTATATCTGCTATATTTAATTCAGTTTCAGCAGAAAAAGGCAGTCCTTTCTAAACAATGTTTTTAGCAAACTGTATTTGCTTCTGTTAAAGGGCTGAACAATTAAAGTCTGGACCAAAATCCAGAGGGGAGTACAAAGAGAGCATTTGCTTTGTCTTGTTACAGGAGAACAAATGTGTGTTATACTTTGAGTAAGTATTACATCAGAACAAAGTACTGTTGCTGTCTCCACACTGTGAACTTCCCATCACATTTGCTTTCTGTCCTTAAGACTTTTTTTTTTTTTTCACTCCTATTTTCTTGCCTTATACCCCGCCCCCCCCCAGCCCCCCATCATTTCCTTGTTCATTGGAACTATTTGGTTTTAATTCACTCTTATCCTCTTTAGTGAAAGACAAGCTTGCAAAGCAATTTTTTAAAGTATTGGCAGGCAAGAACTTGATGCTGCTTTCACTAATATTTTCTGAAGTTTATCTGAACTAGATATGTAATTTGCAATTATAATTTACCAGCAGTAACTTAGTAGTAAAAGAAGCAAAGATCCAAACAAACAAAAACTTTTAGGTTCATTTTTCAGATTAAATTATATGAATGTAATTTGTGTGAAATAATAAAGGAACAGTATTCAGGAAGCGCAGATAAGTAGCTGTTAAAATTGCTATTTATCATTGTTGAATGTGTTCATGTGAAAATACAGGATACTTGTTTCTGATGTGGTTGCCTAACCACCGTATTTATGCACAAAATTATGCTCAAGGAGTACTAAAATAAACATTTGAACATACGTTTTACTCAGCTAGCAATGGATTTCAAGGAGAGGGCATAACAATTTAAAATGGGAAACTACAGAGCTGTATTTAATGTTCAAAGTCAACTATCTTTCCTTTGGAGGATAAGAAAATTCATTAAAATTTTTATGTATTTTTCTCTCCTCTTTTCCTCACTTTAAATTGTTCTTCACTTGTCTCCTGAAGAAATCACACTTGTATTGACTTTTTCAGGCTATGCTCCTTTTCTATAAAAGCCATCTAGTGGAGTAGGATCTTTTATTTAGACCATATAAAAAGGCAGATCCTTAGCTTGACTAAGTTGTCCTCGTCTCATTGTTGTCTACCATGCTCTGAAAATTTTCCCTAGCTGATGCTGTCCGCATTCCAAGTTTCAAATATTCAGTGGGTGTTCACTATGCTTTCTGCTCTGTAGGTCACTAGGTTATAATGAATAATTTTTATCTTTTGGGTTTTGGTTGTTTGGTTTTTTGTTTTTTTTTTTTTTCAGGAGATATAAAGAAATGACCAACCTGAGGAAAATTTCTGAGAGAGGAAGAGACGAGTGATTTGCTCACAGTGAATTGAGTGATTTGTTCACAGTGACTTGTTTACACATATGGACTCCATTGAAAAAAGGATGTGCTAGCTTCCTTGAAACCTTACATACTCATGTGCTCAGCTCCTAGCACACAGAGAACAAAGGGGAATCCAAGTGGCTAGTTAACAAGTGAAACACTGAAAGATACCTATAAGACCCAGGTTTCCCCTAGTAAGACAAGCTCACCATAGTTACATGCTCTAAGCGATAGCTGCAGAGAACTGTCAAATTCCTTTTCTTCCCATGCATGAGGTCCTTCCCCTTATGCATTTTTTAAGCTCCCTGGATCAGCCTGAGGGGTGGAGAAAGGTTTATCACCCATACATTGATTCATTGCTGTATAGCAAAGAACAAAGTTATTGTGCTTATAGTAGCAACAACAGATATTTTCAGACTAAAGTGATACAGCTATTTTTCCACCTTGGTGTAGAAAAAATTGGAAAGTTGACCATTCCAGTGAAAAATAGAAAATGTGAAAAAACATTTTAAAAGTCCAATCATTTTGTTACTGATATTGCTGGAATGGTTACAGGTCCTGCGGTGTTTTGGCTCCAACTTTCCTATTAATCTGCTGAGACTGAGAAGAAGGAAAGCATTTCAAGTGTTTCAGAGCCATATGGCTCCTTGAAGGCTTATAACCTGGAATCCATGGCTTGCCTAGGTCTCCCAAGACTTCTGGGATCATCTAACTCTCCCAGATCTGAACCAGTTCACGTGTCAAGGATGTCTCCAAACAGTATATCTCAAAAGACTCATGGCCTGCCAAAATTCCCAAAGGAAATTCAGGACAAAAAAAGTGCAACAGTAATGCTTTTCACTGTATTATTGTTGTTGTGGCTGTGACCAGGAAATAATGAAACATTATAATTTGTTATTACTTCTTAAGAACAGTGTGATTGGAGAAAATTAACTACTTTTGCTTAAGAAGCAGCAAGTAATATGCGCAACTAGGAACTCATAAATCAGTATGCAGTACCATACAGGTTTTGTGAACACATTTGGAAGATTAAAAAAAAAAAAAGAGAAGACCAGAAGTTAATATAAAGTGAGATAAACCCCAACATGTATTTCAGATTTACCTGATGCCTCTCTTTACAAGATGACTGATTTGATAATTTATGTTAATGCAGTAGATGCACGTCTTAAGTAAATAGCTGGATGTGGTGCTGTAAGGAAAAAACAGTAAAATAATAAAGAAAGCATTAGTACAAGAACTGTTAGGTGAATAAGGAGTCCATGAGACAGGAAACTACAACAAATGTAGTGTAGGGAAGCTATCAGACAGAAGAATACAGCACGAAATTACTCATGCTTTCTCAGAAAGAATGGTTTATGGACCCAGGCTATATAGTATTGTTATTAATGCCTTTGATGGCATGTGTTAATGAAATCCGCTGAAAACACACACAGAGGAGATATACCCAGTACAGAGAAAGACTGAAATACTAGGAGGGAGAAACCTGAAAAGTGGAATAATAGAATTAAACTGAACAGGACAAAATACAGTACAGGCAAGGAAGGCTTTATTATCTACCAGACTTCCCAATGCTGAGGGATTCATGTTAGTGATTTTTTCTGTGTGGGAATGTGGCAGATAAAGTTTGGTACATAGATTAAAAATCCTTGCCATTAGATTTATGATCTTCTAGGAAAAATTCCAGGTTTCCTGCTATCCCAGCATGTCATAAACACTCTTGAATACCTGAAGATTTTTTCTCTTTGGAGTTAGGAAGTATAATTAATCTCATCATAAGGCAGACATCTAGAACAGTGGCAACCCACTGCTTCTCTTTGCTTATCTGTTTTCCTGTGTAGCCCTTCCCAGTGATTCTGCATGTTGATGTGTACACCTTCTTGTGTGTGTGTGACTTCCACACATCATAGGTCTCATTCTGTCTGCCTTCCCTTTTGTGCCTAGGGAGTCCTTCACTCATAATCTCAGAAGTCCTAGATCTGGGAAGATAGGAGGAAGTTCATGAATTAACATCTCTTTCCAGTCATCCATATAAAATTCCTCTTGCTCCATGGGATTCCCCATTTAATATATTCTCTGAATTTATTCCACTCCACCATAACCCCCAGACTCTCTTACTAATGCTTTTACAATATTCTTGATTGCAGATATATGGCTGTTCAGCCCTGCGTGGTCACCTGGGACCACAGGAACATCTGCACTTTTCCAGCTATCTCTCCATAGCCTTCCCAGAAGGCATGTTTCCGGGGCTGCACCACCTAAAAGAGCTCTCCCTAGAAGCTCCTGAGATGTCTTGTCCAGGAGTTGGTGTGCCTTGCTGAATATTGGATGCAGGTGTTTTGTTGCAAGGCCCTGATGAGGAAGGAGATGAAGAGAAAGAGATAAAGACATTAAGCATTAAGGTACCCTCCCAATGTTACTTCTACTGTAGCCCCTTATTCTGGATCTTTATTCCTTACTCTTCACCCAGAGATCCTTATTGCCCCAGTTTGGCCGCTACTTTGTTCAGCTGTTATCCCTGGGCCCTTAAACGCCTTACTGAAAGAACAACAACCCTCAAAACCAAACTAAAATCAATTTTCTGGAGAGCCCTCGCCACTGTTGTCCATTTTCACCCTTGTGAAGGTCTTGAACAAAAGATCTCTTACAAAAAAAAAAAAAAAATGGAGAAATGTAGTTGAATAGTTGTGGGATCAACCTCAAATTGAGATCCTTAAAGGGCATTTAAATGGGTCATTCCTCAGCTGTCTTTTTTGAAGGGGACATCCTTCCTCTGCACAAGTTCAGTGATATACTGCAGTCATTACAATTACTGAATTGCAATGGGATGGGACAGCTTGCTTGTCCTCAAAAAGACTCCTCCCCAGAAGTAAGGGGATGAATTAATCTCATTTGAAGGTAGATATCTACATCTGAGCTCTGATATCTACATCTGTTGTGACTTCCTGTAGAGTACACTGCAAATTTTGGTAATTTAGGGAGAAAGATTAATTCAAATGAATGGGTGGAAATAAGATATTCTGGAATGATCAGCAATTTGAAGATTTGTTTCACAATGGGAGTATAAAAGAGCCTGTTTTGCGTTTTTTAAATCTTTATAAATATTTTGTAGGAATAAACACCAGAGAGGTGGAAAAACTGAAGGACAAACCCGGATGAAGAAAAAATGGGTGTAAATAAGACATTTAACCTAAGAAGTAGGTCTATAGATATCAGAAGAGTGAAGTTTTGGAACAGACTTACTATCACAAAGAAAAGAGAAAGACCAAACTGCCTTTAAGTTGGATGTAGGGAATTTTAAAAATGGAATTATAAAAAAGTAGTTGTCTGGAATAGTAGGAACTATGATGATTTAGGCTATTGTTATGTTCTTAGGAGTGCTAGTGAATAATAGGTTGCAGAACCACCACGCTACAAGATTCTAACCTTTCATTTCTGATCTTGGAGAAGGTCCAAGGAATGCAGAAAAATGGAAATATTTCCTAGAATAGGAAGTAAATTTTTGTTCTACATATTTTCTGCCCTCTATCAATATCACATCTGCAAAATCTTGGATAGCAAATGTATTGTATATTCTAAATGAACTGTGTAATCTTCTTTGTAACCATTCATTGGGTGTTCAGAAACCAGAGGAATGTTAAGCTCACCTTTCTGCTAGACTTTTGTCCATCAATCATCCCTGGGGTGTTCTGAAACAAAGTTAATCTTATGCTCACATTCAGTCCATTGTGAACATATTTATATAGTTTTCCTACAGTCTTTTTAATCTTAGTCCCCTCCTTCCCATATACTAGTCCTATTTCTTTTCTGTTCTCATATTATTGGTATGGGTGAAGTATCTCCTGCTGTTTGTTTTGATTTCCTGATTCAAATCTAACATAATTCACTTGCAGACCTTAGACCTGAAGCCTAGAAGTCAGGCTGACTTTCAGTGACTCTCATCTGTTCCCTTTCCATATTCAAATTAAACCTAGGCTATTATGGAGGACCTTGCATAGACTTTACACCTATTTTACAATTCCTTTTGAATGTGATTCTCTCTCAAACCTAATTATACCCTCAAATTTACTTGCTGTTATCAGTGATGATGCTGATTATGTGACACTACGTTCAGAAGGGAAATTTGCCTATAAAAATATAGAAAAAATATACAAGGTTCCTCCAGTTTTTGACACTGTTGTCACAGCAGTATCTAAGAAGTGAACCACGTATCTTCTGAAATCTGAGCGGTGCTTCCTCCACCTTTGCGTACCCCGTAACATGCACATTACCTTCTGAATTACAGGAAGAAATAGAAAAATTTACTGCCGTATGGAGCTGTGAAGACGGAAACAAATACAAAAAATCCAAAAAAAGAGAAATTTTTTAGAATTATATTGTAAATTTTGAAAATACTAAAACTTTATACTAATATGTTTAAATATAAGTATATACATTTTTATTTGCAATATTTTTCATTTTGTTCCTCATTATTGTGTAGGAAATTCAGGGTAATGCCACTGAAGTCAATTAAATTTGTCTGGATTTATGGAAAGACCTGGAAAAAAAAATTGTGCCTCTTTGCAAATATGGCCCTGTTGGTAGTTTGCAGTTCAGCTATATGATTCTTGTGGAGGTAGAGGAAAGACAATCTTTTTGCTTGTAATCCTGAAAATATCTAGAAACCCAAGATAAGTCAGCTTGCATCTACTCTCTATATTGCATTTACATGTTGAATTCCTTTGCACCTACTTATCATTAAATACAAATATATAATTTCTTACTGAATGACTATGCAAAATGGTCTCCAGTGTCAGTTAAGTGATCCATCTATAAAAACAATAATAATTAAAAACATGAAAATGCCATTAGTGGATTAACTAGCCTTTTTTTTTCTTTTTTTTTTGATGGTATCAAAGAAGAATAATATAACTTTTCACTCTAATATTACTGAAAATGTTTAAAAGTATGTTGTATGATCCCAAATAATAAAAAAGAGTATGGGGAAAATAGCATCATTCTTTTTTAAGTATAATTTCTCATTGATCACTTTTCATATAGGGTCTACATAACGAATGGAAATAATACAGAACAACCCTTTACAATTCTATTGTCTATAAGAAGGCAGCAATTGAGGCCAGAAAGGAATAGGATAAAAGAGGAAATAAACTTAAAAATAAAATGTTTCCTTTTGAAGATTACTCATTTAAGGAAAAAAAACTCATCTTTTTAGTTAAACAGTTCTTTGTACCCAGGGAGCCTTTCTTTCACTCAAAGAATGCTTGTTAGTAACAATTTCTTGTTGGTAAAAGTTAAATGTCTTTTCTTTTTGATCTTAAAAGTTTAATTCTTCTATATTAATCCTATTCTTAATCAGAGAGACTTACCAAGACTTAAGAAGGACACATGTATGCACACAGCAGGGAACAGACAAGAAAGGAAAAAAAAAAGATGACATCTCCTATTTATGGTTAAGCTTTGGAAAGATATAATTAATTCAGAACCCAGATTATTCAGGATTCAAGGGATGGTAGCTTTCTTTTCCTATCAGTGCAGATTTTAGCCCTGGACTCATGGAAGACAATTTGTTTTTTTTGACAGAAATTCTGGAGCTTTCACTTCTTTTCAAAGGCCTCCCATACCAATTAAAAGCTAGATGAATATAATTCTGGGGCTACATGAACGAAGCTCTTTGTGTTTTTGGCATGGTAGATGCTGAAAGCCAACAAAACTATGAGTCCATGCAGTTTAACATTAAGGAACATAAGAAAAGAAATAGGAGGGACAAAGAAAACAGATGAGTACATGTGAGCAAATGCAATGTTACACCCCTCCGTCAGAAAACGAGGCTTTACATCAGACAACATTCCAATCACATGGTCAGTTGTTGATCTGAGTTACAATGAAAGCATTGAAAAAGAACACCTTTTAATTTAATTTTTGATGAGTTGGTTGGTTGTATAAAATAATGTGGGCATTTCATGGGTCAGTGATCGATTTTGACATAATCAGTATACCTAGCTCACTGGCCCAGGCTATAGCCAACCTCAGCTCACAGTGGCCAGTCTCAGAAACCAGGTTCAAAATGTAAACCTATCATTTAATGATGCTTCATGCAGAATGTTTTCCTGCTTCTAGTGATTTGTGGTTTAGGGGTTCTTGAGAAAGAGATCTTGAGGGAGATCTCTTCCATGAAATTTGATCAGTCATCTCTTGAAATCACCTGAACGTCTGACATCTGTAGCATCCTGAGTCAATAATCAACACTACACTGTTCTTTGTGTGGTAAATTATCTCCATTTGTTTGTTTTCAATTTGTTAGTCATATTTGATGGCCCCTAAATGTTGTATTGAGAGGAACAGTGAACAGTTATTCTGTTTATATCTTCTGAGGCACACATGGATTTTATGGACCTCGATTATTCCCTCATTCCACTCCAGCATCTCTTTTCCAGACTTACCAGCCCTTACTTTTAGTTGTTCTTTAAAAGGAAACTATTCCTCAACTTTAATCACTTGCATTGGCTTTCTCTCTGAGTTTCCTAGTGTCTGGCTTTAAATATTGTTTGAGAGGGTGACAGACAATTATTTAATATGTAGAACATAATTTACAAAGTAGCATAATTAAGGGTTTTTTATTTTATCTTGTGTTTTTTTTTAAAAAATCTTTACTCTCCTACTGAAGTATAGTGACAGGTTTATTCTGCTTTAGCACAGATGTCAACAGAATTTAAATTTTATTTTTTCTGCAATTTAATTAACAAATGGAATGGTGCTTCTTATGTTTTCCTTGGCTATATACCGTATGTGTTAGCATAAATTGAATTTGTTCTACTGTACATTGCTTTGAGGACAGAAGAGGAGGTTCTAAAGCATTAAAAGCACTCTCATCAGACTGTGGAAAGTTATATGACAGTGTTGTGGTGCAGTTTTTGAACCAGGGACTGTCCAAGTAGTTCAAGTAGGACAGAAAGCCTTTGTCTTTACATACACACCCTGCTTCAATATATGCTGTCTCTACTGGAAGCAGTCACATGTGTTGACTCCTCTCTGAATGCTTGTAGTTGCTTTTTCTTAACCTGAACAACACTGGAACATACTGCAGTCTTTTCATTTCTGTTGGGATACCTACCTCAGGACTGGCAGCGGCAGCTAAGGGTTAATTCCCAATGGACACAGAAAAAGCAAACAGTCTGGGTGCTGGTTTGTAAAACGAATTTTCAGTGTGTAGCCCACAGACTATCATTGATTGTGGTAAATAAATAAAACCACTCCTGACTTTTATTGTTGTAGGGAGTAATTATAATTCACAGGGCCAGACCCTTTGTGCCACAGAATGCTTCATTTGTGGTTTGCATGAGCAGATACATTAACTTCTGTAAGCTCTTTTCATTAGAACGCTATTACTCATTGAGGACTGATCAATATATCATCTATACAACATCTTGAATGTGGATGTCTGGACCCATTGTAGGCTAGCTGATAATGACTTCTTTATTCAAGCCAGCTTGTAGGAACAAGGAGATAAAGAAAAGGGAAGAGAATTATAGCATATGCTCATGAAAGTATTCTAAAGGTTATAAACAGAAAGCAGGAGTAAAGCTACAGGGTAGGGAAAGCCATCATAGAGAAAAAAAAAAGAGTGGAAAGGAACTGGAAGTTGAAAAGGAAAAAAGGTTATAGTTTCACTGTATTTCTTTTCCTGACATTATGCAAAGCAAGCTAAGTTTTAATAAACCTTCTTTTGAAACTAGTCCTCCCCTTTGGGATTATATTGCCCTTTAGGTTTTCTTATCCTAATGCTCTGCTCATCTTGTGAGGCATTTAAGTATTCCCAATGAAAGCAGTTCACCATTTTCCTTCCCCCTTGCAATCTTTTATTTATCTTTTATTCTCCTCCTTTTTCACCTCCCTCCCTCTACCCCAGATAAACTCTCTGGGGCTCAAAGGTTTTATTTCTTCCATTAACTTTTGATTTCTTACTGTATTCATCCTTTTCTTCTGTTTCAAGCTTTTCTTATGCTCTTTATCAAATTTTGTATCACTTTATTAGAGCTTTAATGTGTAGTGTGACAAATTACAGCTTGATTCAGGCTCACTGCATTCTCCATATCTGGGGTACATTTTGGGAAATGGTAATGAATAGAAAATTATATATCCACAAAACACTTCATTAATTTATTTTAGCTTTTCCCATGCTGCTCTACTTTGGCTTCTGTTTTGCTGATGACAAAAGAAATTAACAGTCTTGTCTGTTCTGTAGATTCGAGTGGAGATGCCATGCAGCTGGAAGAAATACAGAAAAGGTTAGAATCATTTTCAAGGATGAGGAAAAAGAATTTATGAATGAATACATAACAAGAGAGCCATTGCAAGCTTCAGCCTTGGGGTGGGAAGAAAGGAAAACCCTTTTTTCTTCCTGACAGAAAACAAAACTAGTTTCCTCATATAGCAGGTCTTCATCAAGTAAGTATTTTAAGTACAATGTCAACAAAAAGAGTGTGAATTAACACATCTTTAGTGGGGCACGAAGTTAGTACCTGAATAATGCATATGTGAAAATGAAAGTCTTGTGAGTTTACTTCAATAGATTCAGCAGTTCAGGAGGACCATGAGAAGGAGAAGAGTACTTTCAGTGACAGAAAGTCAACATCTGGAAGTCAATAAGAAGTTCAGGTAATAAGGCAGCACATATTAGTTTTCTGAAGCTGACTGAAACCAAACAATTAAAGATCTTTAGTCATATTTTTAGTAAGACCTCAGAACAGCAATCTGATTTTGACTTCAATCCAGCAATCTAAAGGTGTTAAATAATGCAGTTCATGGAAATTGGGGAATGTATGTTCCCACTGCAGAAGACAATTGCAGATTGCTATCGGAAGGATTTAAATATTGCCCAGTATTGCTTCATAAGAGTAGCAGAGATAATCAGAAAAGCTCATTTTTATTACATGGGAAACAGCTATGGACAAATTTCAAATAAGTTCAGAGTGGGAAAAATTTTTGTAAAAAATTCTAGCTGTTTTGCCTTGGTGCTGCTATGTCTCTCTGCAACTTGCTCTTGCTCTTGCTCTTGCCTGCCTGTCCTGTGCTAATAAAGGCAAACCATGAGATTTTTCTTTAGCTTACTGGGCTGGTTCACATACCTTCTGTAACATGTTACTCCTCCTAAGGGTCAATAATAATATTAATATTAATGTTAATTTATTAAGTGTTTTGTAGAATAATGAAGCTGGGTTAATTAGTACTGATAATAAGCAGCTGTGGGCTGGCTTCAGGGGTGGTGGGTTGGTCGATGTAGACAAGGTGCAGCTGTGGCTGGTTC
>JAVJGJ010000037.1:73254461-73269414 GCA_035590215.1 Microhierax caerulescens | reverse complement strand
GTTGGGCAGCCAGTGAAGAGGGAGCAGCCGAGGGAGAAGAGGGGAAGAGAGAGGAAGAAGCAGAAGGTGAGAGAGCAAGAAGTGAGAGAGCATGCCCTGAGTGAGGAGGAGAGATGAGGAGAAGGCAGCAGAGGGACTGGCATGAAGAGTTTGGTGGTATGAGATGGTAAAAGACCTTGTTGCAGCTGGCTAGTTTGGAGAGTGCTGCAACAGTGCTTAATAAGTTAAACCACTGTGATCCAAAGGTGGAAATAAAAGAGCAGCCTCAAAGTCTTACCAGTAGGTGTTGGTTTGTTTTTTTTTAAAAAAGGCTGATAAAAGTGCGTTGAAACTCACCCTTTATCCAGAATGGAGAAAAAGATTCTTTGTAGCAAAGTGGGTAATTCTCTCCTGCTGGTTCTCTGGCAGGTGTGTTTGATGAGCTGTTTGCAGCGTGTGTGTATTTGAGGTGTGCATCTTTTACTTGGAAGCTCTCAATGATAACTTAAGTTTTCTCTGTTTTCTGAGGGTAAAATGGAGTTGGAGAAGGGGAAGAACTGAAGGTGAAGAAGTGGGGAAGGTGTGGACAAAGCCTAAAAGGGAGAGCTCAGGCTTCTCTTTGAGCAAGAAAATGGATAACCCTGCCAAATGATGCCCATAGACTGGGAGCAAGCCTTTGTCTAGAGGCATAAAAGAATCGTGAGGGGAAAAGCTTCTCTGAATTTAGGGGAAAATACTAATTTAGTGGTGAAGAACAAAAGAATGATCTGGAGTTTCTGTCTCTGACCACTTGTCACAGAGTTGCAAAACATCCTGTTCAGGGTAACAGTGATCAGGATTCCTTGGAGAGCAGTTGCATAATGAAACCAGAGCAGCAGAGAGGAGGGATCTGTTGTTGTGCATTTGTTACTGTCAACAGGTAACAATGTGATCGTTGAGTTAATCAGGGTAAACATGCATGGCACTGGTAGTAGGTGGTCTGGGGACTAATTCACAGTTAATAATTATATTAAGCAGTGTTTCAGACTGCTTTATGTATAATTTGCCTTCAAGACTCCGGGTTGATATCTCTGATTCTATGATCATTCATTAACTTTATTGTGCTTGTTTATAATTGGTTGTGCTGCTGAAGAAGGTTTAGTCAGATGTTAACAAACCAGTTTGTTTTGTACTTGGTTTCTGCCTTCTGCCAGACCTCTTGCACCTCTCAACCCTTTCTTAGTATGCCTAATATAGGTATTGCAACCTTTCATTGTGCTTGTATGAAGGAATTCTCCTCTTGCGTGGTCTTCTCCTAAGGTATTATTCCTGGCTGTGCTGTTCCAACAGTATTACATAAAGTAGATCAGGCTCAAGTGGGAGAATCAGTTATAGGTGCTTCATAGACCCCAGGAGTGTTTCAGCTTCTTAGTGTGTAACAGGACTTTAAATCTCCAAGGAGATGTTTTAGCCTGTCTTGGGATGGGGAACCAGAATGTCTCTTCTCATTAGCCTTACAGAGGTAGGAGGCACACTGAGCACTCAGATCTTAGCATTTGGTCAGTCCCAACTCCACTTTCATACAACCAGTGAGAAGCTAAACAGCTAAAATCCCTGCCCTCTGACATTCCTTCACTGGTGAGCACCCTTTGGTAAGTGTATTTCTTACAGTAAAACTTTGCTTAACTTCAGTAGGTCCTGAATAAACTCCATCATCTGAGAAGTGCAATTAGCTTCTTTGCATATCCTGTGCTCCACCTAGCACAAAGGAGAAATTCAAGCCTCTTATCTTTGTGTCTTCTCTGTCCTCTGCTCATTTCAGTGCCTTCCTGTTCCTTATTTCTTGTCATAATACCACCAACACACTTCTTACCACTGTGTGCCCCTTTTGGAACAGCTTAAAATTCTCTGCCTATTTACAGCTTGGAAATTAAATGAACTTGGCAAAATGATAAAATATTTTATGTTCTGTACCCTTTTCCTATTGCCTAGATGTGTGAGTGCTCTCACTTATTCTTTAAACACTATCTTTACACTTTTTTTCCTGCTAAGTGTAATACAGGTTCTGCCTTGCATAGAGTTCTTCCAAGTGATTTAGGAAGAAGTTTGTATTAAAGATACTGTGTCAAATGAATTACCTTCCAATATACTGAAAAAGAAGTTATACTTAGATCTTTCACTGAAAGAAAAAGTGTAAATTAGTGATAAAGTACTAAAGAGCACTTATAAATGGTTCATTCACAGAATTGGGGTTCCCCACAGTCCTAGGCTGAGTCCAGTTTTATTCAATATGTTAATTAATAGTTTGGAGGGAATAAACTCCTTACATTAAAAATATTTAGCTGAGGGGCTGTTTAAAGACAAGCACAAAACTCAGAAAAATCTAATCAAACTGAAAAATCTAATATGAAACCTCTCTAGTTTTCAGGTAGGAAGGTTTTATACGTAGACACGTGTCATCAGCTGTGCAAACGGGTAACACAGAGTAGTTGGCATTTTTGCAGGAAATGCTGTGAGAGACACTGAAGCCATAGCATAAGGGAATGGTATCGTGGGACTGCTAGTACTGCATCGAGAGAAGACAAACAGCGTGAGAACCGCAAGATGTATGAAGTGATTGTTTTACTTATTTGGGAAAATGTAAGGTCCTGAGCCTTGTAAGCATCTTTGGATGCTGCACTAAAAAAAGTTGAAGGTCAATTACAGTAAGCAGAAAGGACAGAAACAAGAATGATGAGGTGAGAAAACAAGCTGGAAAGGGAGGCTGAAACAGTCAGGGTTATTTAAGCTGAAGGAAAGAAGGTGGAAGAAATGTAATCGTAAGGCGAGGTGTGCAAAAGGTTGCTGTAAAGAGGACAAATTGCTGTCCAGGTGGATGAGACAAAAGAAAATGGGTTTATTTTGCAGTAACAATATTCCAGAACGTTATCCCTGTTTCCCAGCAGGACAGTAAGCAAGCCCTGGAAAAGGTTTGGTGGAAGTTATGGTGCCTACTTGATCTGTATAAATGCTGGATCTTGAGGAACCCTTCTATTCCAGTCTCTGTACAGAGATAATCAGTCCTATCAAAGTGGTTGCCACAGTTATTTGTCTAACCTGTTCTGGGGGATCTGCCTATATTCCCAGCTACTATGTATTCCAGGTCTTCATTAGCCTTCCCTTTAGGTGCCATTTTTAATGTCTTGCCCTTATCAGCGATGAAAAAAGAAGCTTCATGTATTTTGCAAGCAGTAATCCTTACCCACCCCAGCAAAATACTGTCCTTGTGCCTTACATTTGGTTCCTTAAAAACAGATGAGATAGCTGCAGTAGATACTACCATAGGTAGGGAGTTGACCTGTAGGTACTTGCTTAAGGTTCTTCCAAGCCACTTGTTTAGGTTTTCTGGATTTGTCACCAATATGTCTGTATGATGGTAGAAGAGGGTAACCTGCACTTGCATTAAGGATAGAGGTGCACAGGAATCCAAAGATGGATCTGAAACTCAGGTAACTGAAGCCAATGTCCCTTCAGATTTCCTATGGATATCAGCTGGAAAGTATTTTTACAGAAGCCTGGGTGAGCTTGGGCAACCTGTTCTGAAATCCAAGCTCTTCTGTGAGAAACATATTCCTGGGTTCTCCAGGCTGTCTCTACACAAGCTGCAAGCATATCCTGGGATTCCAGTATTGTGATGTAGCTGTTGGAAACTTTTGTTATCAAGATATTTTAATACGAAGAGCTGTCTTGACTATCCAGGACCTGCTCTGCTTCTTGTGACTTTTGGTGTGAGAACTATATACACTGTGAAATTTCTCTGTATTAGATCAGGAAAAAATTTCACTTGAAACATCATTCTTCCGTGCAGTCAAAAAAATTTTAGAATGTATTAACTTTACTCATCCTTAACTTCTCTGTGAGTGTCCTGTGAGTCCCAAGGCCTTGTATTTTAGAAGAATTGCATTATCTGAAATCATCTGCCACTATGCTTATTGAACCATATGAGTGAATCTGCAATACTTGCGTGTCCTGAGGGCCTGATGAGGTTGGCTGTTTGTTACTCTTCTAGTCAGAGACACTCTCATATCCTAGTAAGCAGCTATATCTATATCAAGTTTTATCTTTCAATCAATATTTGGAGTATATGAAGCATGTATTTTTGCATTTAGTATGGACCCTTATGACTACATGAGAACATGTCCTAAAAGATCTTGTGGAATATGAAAGGAAGATGAGTGATGTACCTCCGTCAGTCCTGCAAAACATGTAATTTGAGATTGCTATGGTGGAGGCTTTTTTTCATGTTAAGCTCCAGTTCTTGCAGGGTGTAGTTTATGCAATATGTATAGTATATGGGTATGTAACCCATGTGTAAATTTCTTCACATTGTGCATAGAAATCTTTGATGACTGCTCAGGTGGATAAACTAAAGGATGTGTCTGATTGCTTGAAGTATTAAAGCCTCAGTTATTATCATTCTTTGGAAAATGAAACAAGGCCACAAAGAGGTCTTGTATAAATTAAAAATGAAGCAAAATGAAAAAGTAAATAAGTCAGGAAAAATAATTAGCTGACATAGGTTAATTTTTAAAAAATACTTGTTTGTGGAACAAAGTGTAATTAAGCCCTTAGTGAGCATATGGTATGCAAATATTAATGCAGTTTATTAGTATGTATTCAGCAGAATATTTGGGCAGATCATTCACATATACATATAAAAGCAAGCTGAAAACTTGAATGTGAGAATGAGAGTGGTCTAAGCATGGTGAATGTTTATTCTAATGATACCTTTGGTTTCAAAGGAATCCAGCAAAATATAACCTCTATAAGGGACACAAACCAATTTTATTTTTTTAGTAAGGGTGCAGGCCTAGGTTAAGGGGAGGGTGAAAATAGCTGTGTTAACTAATTAAACCTTGCTTTCTTTTTTTTTTTTTATAATTTTCTAACACCAAGTAGTGAATTAGCTGTAACCACTTGTTCTGGCTCCAGTTTTCCGTACTGTGTACGCCCAGTCATGCTGAAATAGTTCCTTTCTTTCTACTTCAACCTTTTAAGACAAAGTCCTTTTGGAAGTTTTGTTCCAAGACCTGACTTACTGCTTTCTGAGAGAGATTTTGAAGTGCTCTAAAATCTGCATACGCAAGTTATTTAACATTGTGGTCAAATTAGCATTAGTTAAATCAAGAGAAGCTAATCAGAAGTAAATCATAAAGCTAATATAATCACAATACATTTTCTCAATGATGGCACAGAAGATGGTAAAAAAAAAAAATGTTCAGTCATTACATTATCTGGTCAAGACTTCCTAACGAGAGCTTCTCCTGACAGTTTTTATTGTGTAGAACCAGTGAGATGGGCTGAGTGAAGAAAAGACTATGGAGAAACAAAAATTAATTTGGATTTGTGCAGTGATGCTTGGAAGGGAAGGAGCAGTGCCTCTGACTTCATGACAATCTTCCTTCCTTATAGCTGTGCTGTCTCTGCAGCCACTCAGAGAGAATAAATGTAAACACATAACACATCTGTGTAAGATCTCTGTCTCAGATGATAGGCAGGGCATCAATTCCATGTTTTTTTGCCAGCAGAAAGTACAACAGAGCAGTAATAGGACTGTAGGGTTCTGCTGAGGTATTTACTAATAAAAAAATCTTATCCTAACCAACATGTTATAGATCCATACAAAAAGGAACATCCTCTGCATCTATACTACTTTAAAAAAGGTCCATTTGATAGCCCAGTTGTGGTAAATGCGTTTCTCTTGACCATAATACAGCTCTAGTTGTAACTTTTTAAATTGAATTCATAGGACGTCCCATCTTGAAAATGGCAGTAGTGTGTGAAATGTGACTGCAGAGCAAAGATTAAAGCAGCAGAACAACTGCTGAATATTGTTACAACATGGTTTCAAATAATAGGAGTGAAGAATGGTTTCTTAATAGTTTTAAATGCTTAAATATTTCTGTACAATGATGAAGACAAATTATTTGCTTTATTGTTGCAATTCTAGCACCTATGTGGTCAACAAAGGTTCATCACAGAGCATTATTGGAACTAGCAAAATGGAAATGTACTTTAAGACATGGAAGCATGTCATACTTCGTTTTTACCTCAGCTGATACAAAATTCACTGATGGTGAGAGCATTTCTGATTCTGCTGATACAAACCACTTTTGAGCTAATGAAACTACTCTTAATTTACCAGCAGGATAAGGTCTTTTTGCCCCTAAGTTGTATAAATTGCACCTGAGAAGTTGCAGACATTGTGAACCTTCAGATATAAAATAACCCCTTTCCTCATGTAAGTCTACAGCACTGAAAGTCATATTTCACAGCTGAGAACACAATACATTTGTTTTGGTCTCTGTTGCTTTGAAAGGAACAGCTGAGAACTTGAGACTCTTAAACTTGAATGTTGTGTGTTCCCACTGGAAGACAGTTTTTGGCTTTGCATTTGCCTTTCTAGTCTTGGTATGGTGTCTTGAGCAACTTAAAGCTGTCTGGCCCACCACCTTTAATTGGGTAAAGCATAGTCCATCCTTCTATATGAAAACCCCCACTATTTTACTATAAATTAAAGATTGATTTTAAAAATTACAGTGGAGTTTTGGTGCCATTCAGTTCTAATAGATATAAAAAAAATCTTACCCCTGCTCTAACTTCTCATATAAAGTGAAGTATTTTGTTTTTTTGATGATCCTGTCTTTACCACAATTGAAGAGTTCTGAAAACTGTGATTTTTATTAACTTTTTATATGCTTAACTAAGGATAACTTTTCTTTTCACTAATATTCAATTCACAACATCCTCTCAACTGAGATTTTTGTTAGATAGCTAAAGTAGACAAACAAAAAATTGGTTCAGTTAAATAGTCTCTGTAGTTCATTAATTTTTAGGATAAGCCTTGAGTACATCACAAAATATAGTTGTGTTCAGAAAAAAATAATATAAACCTCATCTTTTCTTTCATTGAAGTCTTACATGGACTTATAGTTGATAACCAAGCTTTAAAAGATTATTAAATTTTATAGAAATTTATATGAAATATACATTCTTTTGGTAAAATAGATATTTCTCAGATATCACAGCAGCTGAGATCTGAATTCTGGCTGATAGATTTCTGGATTATCAGTGGAGATTGTGCATATATATCACATGAGTTTAGAAAAAGTTACTGTTGTATTAAGAATCCATTACTGTTTGTATCGGCACTCTTCAGAAAATAACTCATACTAGCACTCAGGGTGTTACTGGCACAATTTCCCTCTTAATTTCGGTATTTCAGATCTAGATTAGATTATTTTTTTTTGTTGAATTTCAAATGTAAACCTACAGGTCTTTTACTGGGAATTTTCAGAAATCAATTTTCCTTTATTTTAAAGAGAATATTTTCTTGTTCCAAAACTTTGCATGTGTTTAAAAGAGAAAAGGATGGCAAAATAAGAGATTCAGGATGTTGCCATTCAACAAAAGTAGCTGACACTTAACAACTTAACATTCTGGTGTGGTGTTTTGGTTTGGTTTTTTTTTTATTTCATTATAATATTTTGGAACACTGTCCATACTTTACAGGCATCATTATAAGCCCCAGTATTTTACTGTAGTTGTAATGGTTTAAGAATACAGGCAGAATAAATTTTGTAAACAGAAAAGTATATTTTAAGACTAGTCAGTATGGTTAGGAAAAGTTGATCAGACTGTCAATTTTACAAGACTTTCAGTTGTGTTCAAGGTAAGAAGAAGGCAAGAATCTGAAAACTTTTCTAATTCTTCCAGCTATATCAGTAAGTCAAAAGTTATCACAGGTCCCAATAAACCTGTTCCTGCCTACTGTGATTAGTGACCTTTCTAATTTTGCTTTTGTTACTCATCATTATGTACGGCATTATTTTTCTAAAGAAAAGCAAAAAGGAACAGAGAGAGGCAGCATCTCATCAAAATAGTTGATGTAGCTGGGGAAAAAAGCCAAACTGACCAGATTGCAGATGTTCTGCTACTTCTGCAGGAAGAGGAAGACAGCCTTGTGTGGTGCCCTTGACTAGCTCGCAGTTGCACAGAAATCAGTCACAAAAGGTGACACCATTACAGGCAGTCATATTTTCTGTGGCAGGTAGAACAAACACTGGAAAGGGTAATTCCCCCACAGTGCTGCAATGAACTGGTTAACCTGAACCAATATTTGTGACATACACAACTGTGAAGGTAATTGCTGACTCTGATATGAAAGTGGAACTAGGTGAGGTTCACCAATATTTACTATTTTTGCTCAGTTCATTTCTAACTGGTCATAATAAAATTGTCCTAATGATTGCATAAGGAGAAAACAAGGAGTACAAGTTGTCATCTTTGGTGGTGGAATTGAAAGACACATTGTTACAAAACAAACTTTTCTTACTATTTCTTTACCTCTACATAGCTCTGATCTTAGTGGTTTGGCAGATCTAGATGGTCAAGAGGTTTCCTCCATCCCAGGAAATGTTCCAAAGAACCATGTCTTGACAGAGTCCTTTTATAACACGTTGTCTAATTTACGTACGTCTCACAATGCATC
The DNA here is from genome assembly GCA_035590215.1 of Microhierax caerulescens. Lineage (NCBI taxonomy): Eukaryota > Metazoa > Chordata > Aves > Falconiformes > Falconidae > Microhierax > Microhierax caerulescens. The sequence goes on along the minus strand of JAVJGJ010000037.1, from coordinate 73,260,926 downwards.
TGGGTGGTTTACTGCTATGTACACCAAATACAATTACCCAAAACCTCAGTGTATTCAACATGTGGTGTGGAGGGGTTTCATCAGAGCTGGATGAGGCACAAACAAAATCAGAGCTGAACATGGTAATGGAGAAGATATGTTCTAGATGTTCCTCAGCCAGAGTGCAAATATATGTAAAGGTCAGATGCTACAGGCTAAAAAGCACTTAAATAGACCCCAAACCCAACAGTTCTGCTCTGTGTTTGATTTTTAACTAGACATCAACCCTTAAGGAATGTGATTGCTCCCAATAAGCTAGATTCATATGTGACCTTTATATATATCTATCTATCCTTATAGCTTTGTAGAAAGATTAAATGCAGTGGATTAAAGCCCAAGACTAAAGTGATGGTATTAAAAGTATATAGGAATGTTTTCATATATGATGGCCATTTTGAAGAAGTTCAGCTAGAAAACATCCAAGAGGCAAATCTCAGCGGTTTGCAGAAGTAAAATTTCTCCACAGTCAAAACGGAAATGTTTCATGGAGAAGATTGCAGGAAAAATGCTTATCTAGGTAGGACAAAAGACGTTGAGTCAGACGTGGAAAAGATGGTGCTTCTCAGACCCGAAGCTCCTCTGCCAGTTCTTTTCAGTGCTGAGCACGTAGAGACTGGCATCTACAGGGGAAACTGGTATGTAGAATGAAGAATATAGAATGCCCTTAGAAGTATCTCTGTAGATGGTTTTGAGTACCAAACTTGCTGATTATGTACTGCTTGTGATTGGGAAGAGGCAGGAATCATCTATAAGGCTTACAGAGATCTTGAGACATCTCAGACTTGTTACTCAGTGTGCTTCTCAAGGTGCAAACAGAACTACTTTTTCAAGTTTTGTGACTACTTTACACCAACCAAAAAATAACTTGAACAACAAGTGTGAATCTGGCCTTCCAGAGAGTTTATTCTCTTTTCCTTAATGAATAACGCAGTCAAAAAGTAATACATTACCACTGGCTGCTGTTTTTCTTGGTTTATCTGACTAAAGAAGGGTAGAAACATGTGGCAGCTCTGAGGTGTCAGGTGGCAATGGGAATTTTTCCATTGGAAACTGACCTGACACCAACAAACTCACATGAAATAGACAAAAAACAGGTAATACTTGTTGTTTGTTGACTTCATGGACTGGTTTAATTATAAAGGGTTTGTATCCTATTATTAATTTTCTGAGAAGTCAAATCCTCCTCAAACTTTGTACGGAGAAGACTAAAGAAAACCCATATACGTGTGGTTTTATTTGTTTAAAGAGACAAAAATGTGCCTTTATTTTTTTCTGCAGTGCTCCTCTATATTATTTACCTGATTCCAGGGATTTCCAAGGGCAGGACACATCTTTTAATAAGGCCATGAACTGTATATCACAGCTAAGACTAGTAATAAACTCTAATACTGATGTTATAAAAGCCTTCTTAAAGCAAGGTTAATAACATGACAATAGTAAACACCTCAGTCAGCATAAAATGAAATGAAGCCTACAGTATTTTAAATGCATGGGCCCTGTGAAAAAGGATAGCAAGGAAAGACCTTTTGTTCATGAGCTTCTATATATAAAAAATTCAGTTTTCTGTTTGTGTCTCAGTTGAAGGTCATCTGTACACAAGCAAGAGAAAAATAACTACCATACTTGGCTGCAAAATCCTGGGATTACATAGAAAAGTTTACAATATCGCAAATACACTGCTGTAATGAAAGATTAATATTACTTAGGAAATTAGGGACATTCCATTAACGGGAAGACATGTATTGTATTTATTTGTATTTATTGCCTTTTGTTTCCCTTTTTTTCTCCTGAAAATAATTTGTATGTTGTGGAAAGTGACAGAAATACTATTCCTCTACCTCAGCTCTATGACAGAACTAAAATAATCTTGGAAAATGCCAACATAGTTAGCTGGCCAGTTTCTAAAGAAGCACTTTCTGTAGAAGATCACTGCTGTCTCCCTCATTCAAAAAGAAGAAACAGAAGGGTATCCAAGTTCAGGAATAAATTTACATTTTGATGGGGTCTTGTACTGCTGGTTGGAATGAAGGATGCTTTCTGAAATTGGTGCCTCACTCTCCAATCGGTTTCTCCCATGAGAAGGCATTTCCAGAGGGAGTGCATGCAGAATATTTGAACTAACAAAGCAAGACAAACACACTAATTTTCAGACAAATAATCACTTCGATCATTTTCAGCAAAGAACGCTAATTCCTTTCATTCATGAAAATTATAAAGAGTATTTGGAAGTCTTCAACACCATTTCTTTTCTTTCAGGAAGCAGAAAATGAGAATTATAATTGCATTTATCAGATAGTAGGCCATCACTTGCCTGTCATTTCTACAAGGAGATAAATCTGGGCTGATTCTTGTGAAAATACAGGAAATCTAATAAAAGTTGCAGAATGCAATAGACTATTTTCTTAAATATATATTCAAATATATAAATATATTGAATAAATATTATATCTCTTTGTTTAACAGTTCTTCCCATTTGCTTTCTTTTGAAAATTTTGCTGATCGCTTATTTCATCTCCCCACAAAAAAATAAAAAAGGTAAAAATTTCATGATATTTTAACACTAACATATAAAACCTGATTAAGCAGAAGAAAGTTAAAGTAGTTTAAGCCTTCATACTACAAATGTTTTCAAGCTAGTCAGAAGAGAATAAGTTATATTAAAACCACATGATAAATCTTCCTTTTAAAAGTTTGGAAAGTTTTTCATCTGATCCTTTGGATTTATCAGGAAAATTTCCTTTTTGAGTTCAGACCCTCTTAAAAATGTATTACTTTTAAAATATGGTATGTGTTATCATTTTACTTCACAAAGTAGCTTGTTAATTGAAATATAACTGGACATAAAAATTCAGTTAATACTAAAGAGTAAAGCAGCATAACCCACCTGTTATACACTTTTTTTACTCATCCATAAAACTCGCCACTCACAGAAGTGCAAACAACTGTTAGGACATTATGGTAGTTTGATATAATATTAAATGACAAACTCTCCAACAAAGGATGACTATTTTCATAGTGAAAAGCTAAAGAAAATACAAAACAGCAATTTCTTGAAGTAGGAACATGCAGCCATTTTTCAGAATACTTCTGTTTATGAAGGTGGCCACATCTTTTTATTTTTTTAATTTTTTTTTTTTCTATTAGATTTTCCACTGATAATTGGTTACCTTTCTGTGAATCACTGTAAGATCTGAAAACCTTATTCTCTTGCATGGTTACTAGTTTAGAGGATTCACTTCTTTTCCTCAGCCCAGTTTTCATTTACTAGTCTACATATTCAGCTCTTGACTAACACAATCCCTGGAGGTATATAGAAGAAAATACTAAACATAAGTTGAAAGGTCATATTATTTCTGCATGTAGCATTGGTGCTGCTATCTTTGGGAAGTTGTCCCCACTTCAATGTCCAGAGTTCAGACAGTCTGCTCATAACATTGCAAATGCCCACAGAAAGCCCCAAGCACAATTTAGAAACTTCTTATTCTGCCAGAGAGTTAGTTAAGAAGTATCACATCTAGGCCTATGGGTATTTAAGGGCAGCATTGATAATGGGTGCTTCAGCAGGTTCACAGATGTTCAGTATGATTTAATGAGTTGGAATTGAAACTAGAACAACTGAAACTCAGGCTTTGTTTTCAGTAATGTGGGAGTCAATGTCTAGGACAACTGTTCATATGTTGTTGCAGAGAGAATCCACATACCATTCCAAAGACAATTTTGTAACATTTTTTTAATCTGAAATCCGTGTCCTGGTTCAAATGAATATTTAGTTTTGTGCCAGGCTACAGCTTGACCTACACAGGCAGTCTGGGTGACCAGGATCTTCCCTTGTGTGTTAGTCCCACCAAAGCAATGTTCACTGTTTGTTGCACTTCTGTGGTCTCACTCCAGTTGTCAATGAGATGTCCTGAACATGGTATTCCACTTGTCCAGATTTCCCCACTCCGGGATCTGTCAGTATCTGTGTAGGCAGATCAAAATCACTGTGAACATTTTTGCTGCCAGTTCATATTCTGCTGAGTATATTTCAACATCACAGCCATCTTCTGCTACCAGGTATGTGTTTCTGCCAATGCACTTCATGAATATTGGTTTGTAGTTTTCTGTCTATAGCTCTACCTCTGCAGATGTAGGTAGTCTTTGTCACACTGGAGGCTGCAGGTCCTCTCACTGTGGAGCTGGAGGTTACAGTTGCAGAACAAGCTCTGGACATTACTTTCCAGCCCAGCAGGGTGCCTAAGCCAGTATCCAAACTTTTGCTTTCCCAGTACAGAAAAGCCAGTCTCAAATGACAGTCTGGTGGTGGAAACCCCAGAGAGGTCAAGTGAATGTCATCGCACAGCCCTTCGTGCACTAACCAGTGGAGGGGCAGACATCCCGTAGAGTGCTACTTAGAGATTAGAGGTGGCATTTAACATCGTGCCACGGACCCTTTGCCTGCTTCCTGATACCTTCAACAGCAGCTTGGAGGTACATTACCTTTCATTATCAAATGCTTTAATTTTTTTCTAGAAGGCACAAAACATAGGTTACGCATCCCCCAGGTAAATAGAAGTTGTTCCCAAGATCTGACTAAGAGCTGTGTGGACTTACCAGCTCAGGTCTTGGTGAAGTACTGTCACAGAGTGCTGCTTTGCCTACTGCAGGGCTGCTCAGACCTGGTTAGAATATAGAATACCAGGTGGCAAACTGTCAGACCTCAAGAAGGGGTCTGGAGACAACCTGTGGCATGTTATGAGGAAAGCAGTGATGCTGTGCCAACATGTGAGCATGTGCCAACATGGAGCATGTGATGCTCTAGAGCCAACACTTGTCCTTGAGGACCCTCTACCATCAGCCAGTAAGGAACATTCACAATGCTGCCTCCCACAGCCGCCTGTTGTAGATGGAAGGGATGCATTTTCAGGGCTGTACCAGGACGTGAAGAAATAATTATAATAAAAGAAAATAACAACACACAAAGCAATGACATATCACTTAATGGTATCTCCAGAGGCTATTGGTATAACATAGTCCAAAATGCAATTGTGAGACCTTAAAATTAACTGGATCTAATCCAGCCTTCTGGTTTATTTTTGGTGTTTGTTTTTTGGTGTTGTTTTTTGGGTTTTTTTAGGTTTGGGTTTTGGGTTTTTTTGTTGTTGTTGTTCTATCAGCTACATCAGAAGTCCATTACTAATTCCATACAAAAGCAAATTTAAGACATGAAACCTGAGTCTAGGGTAGCTGACTCTCACCTGTGCCAGGACTGTTCTCACGTGGCCCATAGATCACATACACCAGTAGTGAGTGCAGCACAGTGGTGTGAGGGGCAAGAACTCAAGCTGCTACTCCAAAGTAAAAAATAAAGCTCCTAACGGTAGTCTTGGACTCAGCTACAGCAGTTCAGATACATGAAGATATGACTTCCTTCAGTCTGAACATAATATCTCAACATGCACCATGGAATGTATGTTTAAGCCATTAAAAATGAGTATTTGAAAGAAAAAAATAAAAGAAGTAACCCTTTAATAATGTTTGGGACAAAGCAGTCATTTCCCTGATATATTAAAAAATTGCAATGACAGAAGACAAAAGCATTGAACAGGGTATTAAAGAGAAACTCTCCTTCTGCTGTTTGCTTTAACAATCTAAAATAAAAAGTGGTATTCACATACATAACCTCCAGCTTTTCAACTCACCTGGAGAGCTCCCCTACCCACAATGCACTAAGTGGATGATTAAAAAGAAATGGGGGCTTAACTGAGGGGTAAGCGTGGGGTCTCTGGAGCTTTGCAAAGCACTGAACCATGCAGCTACAGCTGTCCTCCAAACAAGCCCAACATTCTTTATTTATTTGTTATGAAATATTTATGGATGTTATGAAAGGTTTAAAATAATGTGTCTGTCTCTCTCTCTCCCCTCTTATTTTTGCCCTGGCACAGTGTTTTCTAATGCATAAATAATTCTGGCCTGTGGACAGTGGGACAGCACATTAGGTGGGATGTATCCGCTGTATCACATTCTTTCTGCCTGAGAGAAAATATCATTCCTAGTAATTTTCTACACTTATACAATCTGCGTTGACAGTAAATAATTGATGTATGAATTTAGGACTAAACTCCAACACAATATGACTTTATGTCAAGGGTTACTCCCAGCAGATTTTAAGCTAAATCATCTTGCAAAATGGATTCTTTCAGTGGAAAAAGGGGGAAAAAAAGCTTTTTGAAATTATTTTAATGGAAAGATGGGACCTCTGTGTAGTGCTTTTTTTGATGAGGTCTTGCTTTGCATGGCTGGTAATAAAACCAAGCAATCTGCCCATTATGAGATTGAAAATGTTTCATTTGTGATCACAAATGTATTTTTTTTTAGATTGACATAAGCAGGTTCTTTTTTGTCCCTTACCTTCCCTTCCCTTCCCTTCCCTTCCCTTCCCGTCCC
>JAVJGJ010000037.1:73241802-73253237 GCA_035590215.1 Microhierax caerulescens | reverse complement strand
CTTTTCTTTTCTTTTCTTTTCTTTTCTTTTCTTTTCTTTTCTTTTCTTTTCTTTTCTTTTCTTTTCTTTTCCTTTCTCTTCTTTTCCTTTCTCTTCTTTTCTTTTATTTTCCTTTCTCTTCTTTTCTTTTATTTTCCTTTCTCTTCTTTTTAGTTTTTTTTCTCTTCTCTTGTCTTCTCCTCTTCTGTTTTCCTTCTTTTCTTTCCTTTTTCCATTATTATTTTTTTGTGTGTGAGTGATAGGAGAGTTAGCATGTGATAGGGTGCCCTCTGCTTTCCATGCCTGTATTTTCTGTACAAAGTACAATTATTTTTAAATTACAAGCTGGATATATTTGCAACTTAAAGATATATAACTGGAAGAAAGGCTTCACATAACAGCTTGCAAATTTACTCCTAGTGCCTCAATTAAAATCCTTTTCATCGTGAGAAAGTGGTTACCATCAGACAAAAAGGAAACAAGGAAAGAAATGGATTAGAGAAGGAAGCTTTTATGATAGAGATGGAACTGAAATGTTCAATACCTATATATATCTTATTAAAGACTAGACAGGAAGATCAAAGAAAAATCATTGTATAAATATCCCATCATAAAATGCTCTTATTTAGAGGAAGGGAATTCACAGAGTGGGGTGGGGAGTTATTTGTTTGGGTTTCATTCTTTTTTATTTCATGAATTAATGCACAGCAGAAAAAAAATATGTATTTCCTATTATACTAAATATTTGCACCTCTATTGGTGCACTAGTCATATACAGTTTATTTTAAATTAAAACATCATCACAGCCTTTGAACAAATATCAATATCATTATCTCTGTCAGTGACTCCTCTGCTTAAAATCCTAATGACACTTGTTTACTTATGTTAAACTTCCACTTGTGGAAAATTACTGAATTTGTTGTGATACATAAATTGAATAGCAAGAGAGCTTTTTGTTAAAAGGACAAAGCTGTCTCCTGGGACAACAGGGACAAAACTCTCTCTTATTTCTCAATGTTCAAGTAAATATCTACTAGTGACTGTTCTATAGATGGCACTCATGCCTCTAAGCAAGAACCACAGATCCTAGTTCAGGTGAGGAATATTAAAAACAAATACTTTGATCTGAAGAAAATTGCCTAAAACAGATTGACAATTGTTTGAGAAATACCAAAATGTTTTTTCCTCTTATTTATAGATTTGGCATCTCAGACTGTAAGATAGCAATAAAAAGATATCTCTGATAGAGAAGTGGTTTGCAGTAAACTACTTTCTTGTGCCTTTGCTTAAGTAAGTTATGTATGCTATGATTTTCTGGAATAAGGAGAGGGAAGCTGTGAGCAAAGGCTGAAAGCAGCCATGGTTTTAGTTAGAGAAGGTGCAATTGAGGCATATAACATTATAGAATTTTCTGTAATTTCTGCAGGTTAGTCAAATCGTTCTTTAGGAGTGCTTTCTTGCAGGAGTGTTGTTTGGCTTGGTACAAACCTAACTGCAACTTCCTAAAATGTTTCTAAGATATGCAATGCATGTAACTTCTGCAAGACAGAGTTTAAACTGAAGTGCAAACCATGTATTTAATAGTTTAGCAGAAACTGAAAGTTATTTTTAACTGAAAGCAAGTAGAACTTGGGAAGTTCAAATGAAAAAAAGCTGCCCGGCAGGTATCTGTCATCTCTAATAGCAGCAAAATCTTTGGCTGAGTTTTGACTGAACTGGTTACCAGTATCCTTAAATATATAAAACTAAGTAACATTCTGACTCATGAGGAAGCTATTCTATTTTTTCAATAGGCTGCTCTGCAAAGCCAGAAAATCAGGATCACTTTTCAGACTATTCCAACTTGAACTCCAAACTCCTAAATGCTACACCCTGGAACAAAGGGGTCATAATTCATATTATCTCAAATATTCTGGCACAGTCCCTGTAGAAATAAGCCTGTCTTGGCTAGCCTTTTAAGTGATGAAACTGGAAAAAGCCTCTGTGAAGATGAACTCTCAGGTCTTAGGGCACCTGGCATCATTTGGCTCTGTTTCAAACTTGGTCATGAAGAATGGAGATCCTCTCTGACAGAAGCATTATCAGGGGGCTGTAAGTAATGTAAGAAACATTTAGGAATTTAGAGTTGTTCCCATCACTTTGTGTGGTATAAATGTAGATCTGAGAAAAAGGATTGTTTTCTGCAGTGCAAAAGGAAAAAGATGGGTTTACTATTCCTACTGACTTAAAAGAAACTAGGTTTCATTCACCAACCTCGAATTGGGCCCATAAATATAAAATGAAATGCTTAAGAAGGACAAAGTGAACCAAAAAGATTAAAGGATTAACACTGACAGTTGTAAAATTGGCAAAGGTGTCAAAAGCTGCTCTCATTGTTCTGTCCCTGGCAGTAACAGTAGCAAATGCTGAGGAAACTCATAATAAACCAAAGTAAGTATAGTTTGCTCTTTCATTCAGAATGACCTCTTTACTTGTGAGGATCAGGTCAGGGACTTGCTGAGCCAGAATTTGAAACAATGATGTGTCCTTTTGTTTTTGACAACATGCACACCTTTGGCATCTGCAGCACACAGTGGTAGTGAATTATGTGCATTATTCTGTATGTTCTACAAAAAATAACTATGCAGTTTTTTAAATGAATGTTGGTTTTTTTTTGTTTTTAAGACTTCTGTCTGATTCTTGTATTGGGACTCTCCTAGTTCCTCTGTTTTATTAGAAATAGTAAACAACTTTTCTCCATTCGTGTTACTGGCATCTCTGAATATTTTACATATCTATTGAGCTTCTGTCTGTTTTGGTGTTGTTTTGTTTTTTGGTTATTTTTTTCCTCATACTGCAGAATCTAAGAATATTCAGTTTCATCCCATATGGGATTCTGGATCTCTGATCATCCTTATCTGTGCTGGTCCTTGTTCTGCTACATAATTATCCATATTGAGTGGCCAACATTGTGAGCGATTTCAAATGTAAGTTCTTTGTGATTTTATGCAAGATGGATTAGTGTAATGCTATTCTTTTCCAGATATTTCTTTATGTTCTACTTCTGGTTTTGGTGCCACTGAACACTGAGTTGGCGTTCCCAGAGAATGATCCACAAAGACGCCAAGATTACTTTTCTGCATTTAAATATCTAATTGAAAGCCCACAGCTGTATGTATATATCTGTCTATGAGTAGATTCATACTCCTCACTACATACTATTTAACATTTATCAAGACTGATTTTAATCTGTCATTTTAATACTTCATCATTTGGTATTGCTAACACTTTCTCCAGATCCTTAATCAATGATAGCTTAAAGTATCCTGAACAGTACTGTGATACTAGTAAACTCTTCTGTTTCATTTATAAGGTTCTTGAAAGAATTTCTATAGGATTTAGGGAGTCTAGAAAGAAATTGATGCTATAAAATGTGGTACATAGACACATGTTGAAAATGCCATTGGCACATGTCCATTCATGTTACGCTGGCCCTTACTCAGCTTTTATGAGGCTCTCATAGGTAATTTTCCAGTTCTTCCATGTATTGTTGCAGAATTATTTTTAGAAAAAAAATATGCAGTGGGAAAAAAGTAAATAATAAAAACATATTCCACAGGTGCTTATACTAAATCTTGTTTCTTTCCCTGAAAGTAAAAATAATACTTCATGGTGGAGGCAGCAATCAATGCAAGAATTTACCACAAAGTAGAGGTGAATTTCTAGGAAGTAAAGATGAATCAGGTGGACTGGTAGAATGACCATGGCAGACTTTGAAGTTTGGATGGCAAAAGTGTTTCATGGGCGCCTCAAATAATTTTCTGCTTATGGAGTCTGCCCTTCTCAGGGATAGAAACTGAGATCAGTCAGTGGTATGGTATTCACAGGTACATACACTGAGTTGACCATAGAATATATTGCACAACTGGCTGTACCTTACATAATTCACTAGTTCTAGAAATTTATTGGGATGCACCACTCTACCTTGCAGAAGGAGCAAAGAGGCATGAGAAGGAAGCATGCTACTATACTATGAATAGCTTTCAAGACTTGTGGAGTCCCAGTTCAGAGTTTGAAAAGCTATATATCCTTATATAGGATCCGGTGAAAAAGATATATAGTATTTTAAAGAGAATGGAGCGGAAAAAGGATTATCAAAGAGCATCTGAGGCAGAAGTTTTATAGATCATAGTATTATTTATTTACAGGGCATAGTATCAGAAATATATTGTGTTAACCATTCCAATGTATCCCTGATTTTGTACTTCTAATGTAAGATTTCAGCTAGCTGAGGTTTTCTTATATATTGCTGACACCACATATTCAGAAATCAAGTACAACACCTGAGAATCTGAAATCACTTCAAGTGCTATGAACTGTCTGTTTCTTTTCTTTTACTCAGTTTCTGGAGGTTTTTGAACCTATGTGATTATTTGATGTTCAAAACTCAGCCCTGAATACAGGTACAAAGTACAGGCTCATTGATCTCTGGATGCTGCAGGACTTTGGTTATCCTCTTTTGATCCAGGAGTAAGAAAAACTGTCAGCTCTCTACACAGAAAGTGAGAAATGAAAAATTGTTACTGCTTTCCTGATTTTATTTCCTTTAACTTCCTGAATTCTACAGTCCAGTGACTCTAGATCTTTTCTGTTGATGACACCTGACAATCTGGGAAGCAACCACCATCTTTGCCTTTTCTGCTCGATGTCAGTGCAATTAGTAGTCTCCAACTTGGAATAGCTGAAGCTGGGCTCAACACTAGGATAGCAACAAGCTGTAAGGGGAAACTCCAACTCTTGCAAACAGTTAACCCAAATGAGTGATACACGGTCCTAGGCTATAAGCAGACATAGAAGACCAGCATGTGGGCTATCTTTACATGAAAATTGCAATCCTCAATGATTTTAAATTTATTTTCCTTGTTTCCTATCTCCTCCATCTCTTTACTGCCTAGGCAGGCCATTTCATCTCCTGCATTTCAAAAATCTATCACCTTTTCTCCCTGTCACATCGTGACTGAGGATCTCCCCAGGAGCATTAAGAGAATTCTGGATTTGGTCACACTTGAGCCAGGATTTTACTTCTGGCAGCATTAATCCCATCTCAAAGAGTTAAAAGTATGTCCCATGAGCTCCTTTCACCATCCTTTTCCTTCCCAGACCTTCTTGTTTGACAGCAGTCTAAAAGGGAGGAAAAGTCCTAGTCTGGAAACTCAGTCCATACTAAAATTCAGCCTTAAGGAAAAAATGTCAAAAAGGCGAATTTGGAGAGTTAGCGATGTTGTCACACTACTTGCTTGCTCATAAAGGCAATTATACATGCAAGTGAATTATGTAGGCATTTTTAACACTTCTTTCTAGAATGAAACGCTCATCAAACATTTTCAGCAAAGCCAAATATTTTCTATACTCCTGCTTCATGTTTCATAGCACAAGTTAATGAGTTGGCTGGCACTTTGATGTTCAATGTGTTAGGCTTCATTGTAGTTCAGAATCTCAGACCCTGCTCATTTATGTCATTTTGTGGATTTATCAAAGGACAGGCCTGGTGAGGCCTGCTCATGGGCTTCCTCCCACACTCCTCTCCGCCTCCAGCATGGTTGAGTGCAGCTGCTGTAGTGCAGTGAAGTGCAGCAGCACCTGAGCTAACTTAAATTAGGCCTAGTGGTCCCAGGTACGCTGTGAGTTCAGTTCTGCACTGAGGAGGGGGTGCTGAGCTGTGCCAGGGCTGGAGAAGAGGTGCTGGTACCCGAGTTCACTCCTTCCCAGCTCACTTGGGTGTAAGAGCAATCAGCCAGAGTCATGCCTTCATCTACAGTGCCTCCAGACCCCTCTCCATTCTGTCCTAAAATGAATTAACTTCTGATGGGGTACTGAGTGACGAGGGTGACAGGGAGTCACAGGGCGTCATACTCTTCTGCTATATCTAATGCTAGATGAGTAGTACTGCAGTGTTACGAAGATAGTATTGTATTCTAAACACATCTTTCTTGCTTTTCTAAATTCCTCCTAGAGCTTTTTACCAATAGATTTTGCAGGCTTGTTGGTCCTGCTTAGTCCCATTTATACATGTAAATCTACTGTCCACAAATTCTTTAGTCCGAAGTACTAGGCTTCATGATACAAAATTTATTTTGCCACATAAGATTCCTCAGTTTTACTCTTTGTCAGAATTGTATCCCACCAGAATATAGCTGGATGGTTCTTCCCTATTCTCCTCAAGGTAAACATTCTGATTATTTTTTTTTTAATGTGAAACCCAGATTATTGGAAATTTGCATTTAGAATTTCTGTTTCCATTGCCTCATGAATGTTACAGGTTGAATGGCTCTAGTATCTACTCCCAGCTGTTTCTTACAATAATAATTGTAATTAAATATTTTTTACAATAAAATAAAATTTATAATAAATAAATTGTAACTAAAAATACTGGGAAGGTATTTTTTGTGATGCATTTGGTGAGGCTGGTACATCACTGGAAAAAAGGTACACATGTGGACCCCAATATATAGACAAAAATGAAGGTTTAGAGTACATCATTTCTGTTTATTCTCCACCATCCTAGCCAACTTTTTTTTTTTTTTTCAGATATTTCCCTTTTTTTCCAGAGGGGAAAAAAGCAAATACTTTCAATGTAAAAGCAGGCTGTTACAGAAAATCAAGCTTTAGCCCTCTGAGTGCATACTTGGGCAGATAACCAAAACAGAGAACCTTCCAAACACAGTTGCTTGACTTCCAAGTGAATCATGCTATTTGTGTTGGCAAGACCAACCCATTTTTTTTCAATTTTTTTCTGTATACTGAATTGAGATGACTAACTTTTCTCTCTGTGTATAGTAGTGAACACTATTGTCTGAGATAGAAAAAATGTAAGTAAATCTTTTAATAAAATGTTGAGTTCTGTACTGCATAAAGCGAAAAGAGAAAGCTTCCTTTATTTTAAGAAATGCACATAGAATAATGGAAATACTCACAATCAGTCTAAATTTCCTTCCCTTTGACTAAAATTTTAGTATTTTATCTTCTAAAATGAAAATGAAAATAATTCCTTTAATGCATTTTTCTTTCAAATGTAAATTATATTTGTGTCCAGTCTCAAAGGTGAAAGCCAATGGTGCTCTAAGTTTCTGCAGATTTCCTCTTGGCCTGTGTTCACTATTTTTGTTTTGACAAGCAATGTCCCCCTAACTTACAGATTTTATACACAAAGGGCTGTGGGGAATGGTGTGAAAACAGGTTTGTAGATTAGAGAGTTGGTGGCAGCCTTTGGACAGGTGAAAATTATTAAAAAGGACTGAGGAACTGGACAGTGAGTTTTTGTTGCCAGATTATTCTCAATCCAGTAATGAAGTTACAGCCTAATTAAGTTCATCTCTTTTCTTTCCACATGAATGGCTAGAGCACAGGATCAGAGCAGCTTGACATGCAGGTTTTTTTAGAAAGTGACCCTCCACTATGGATCGTCTTTTTACTCTCTGGCATATCTTTGGCATTGTTCTTGTGTTCTTAGTGATGGTGCAGAAAAGAGCAAAATCTCCATGTCCCTCCAGCCCAGTCTTTGCAACACTCCAGTCTGACATTAGATATAACTATAGGTGCAGAATGCTGTTTTGACTAGTATCAAAAAAGTTTGTTTTCAAGACTTCTCTCTTATATGTGTAGGAGATTAAGGGAGGAAAACACATTGAAACAGAAAAGCGAACATGGAAAACAAGAATTAAACAAATATTTGATCCCATAAAAATTTAAACCAGCATAACTAATATTTAGGGGAATATTTACATGTTGGGGAAAAAAAAATGCAAAAACTCAAAAGGCATCTATTTAAATAACCGTCCTTTCAAGAGGTTAGATCAGCATATGCTGACAAGAGGCTTGTGTTGTGGGTTTTGTAGTACTCTTAGCCTAATTAACAAATGCATTACTGGCACAAGTGAGCCTGGAACAATTGCCAGTCAGAACACTCAGAGAGAAGCCACCAGGGAACACTGGATAGCAATAAAAAGCTATGGCTGCTTATTTTTAATTCTTTGGAGGACCAATTCAAACAGCAAATGTAATTACAATTCTGTAAATAGAACACCCGAAAGCACTCCTTCTGGCATTAGTATGCATATCTTTGATATTTGTTTAACAAATGATCAAGTAGCCCTTTCCCTATGTTGCTTCTTATTTAAAGGGTTTGCAAATTTGAAAAGCAGTGCTGAAAATACCATATAGCTGTGCAGGCTTTCACTTTCAAATGCATTGGAAAATCACTGATTTGGCTAGTGAAAGAGCCTGAATGTTACTTTCTACTTCAGGTACAATAAGTAGAAGAGGTAGGTCTGCAAATACCTTTTGTGTTGGTATTCTTTTATTTGAAGACCAGAGCCTTATTATGTTGGAGCATGGTAAAGCCAACATTATTTCAAAGGGAAGTGATAGCATTTGAACATCTAAATGCTAAAGTAAATGATGTGTTCCTGCTCTATTTTCACTTAGCACAACATCAGGAGTCAAAATAGAAAGAAAACTTTGTTGTCCTATAAATGTGGCATACTTTCCCATTACCTGACATAGTGAGTGTCTCAGCAGGATGTTATCCTACTTTGTAGTTTTTTGTGCAGCAGGCAGGCTTGCTGTGGTAGGTTAATTCAGAGAAAGAGCAAAACTGGCTAAGGCACAGCAAGATGTGATCATAAATTAATAATGTTCAATGGACTGTGACTGTGAGAGCTACTATTGGTGTTTCAGGTCAGGATAATCCCTAGACTCTGTTTAATTTAAAAAATGGCAGCCATATATTTCATGTGCAAGTGGAAGAACACAGAAGTCTTGTGGGGGATAGAATGCTCTTAGAGAAATGAAGGCAAGTACTGGAGGGAGAAAAAAAGGAAAAAAAATAATAATATCAAAGTGAGGTAAACTATCCTACCATGTGTATATGAGTACTTGATAAACACAGTCACATTAACATGATTCCTGTATTAAAGAATCATATGACCAAAATCTCAGATCCTTGCTTCCTTGTACGCTTCCTTGTTTTCCTCTGACTCTGAGAGTTAATTAGCAGTTTTTTTTCTACCAGCCAAATAGGTGTGTGAGGAATGGTATCAGCTGTTGTTAATATATAAAAAAGGGGAAAACATCTTTAAAGTTCTTTCTTTCTGTGCCCGCTCCAAATTCCCTGCCTGCCCTAGTTTCATTGTTTTGGTTGCTTTTTAGGAAACAGAAGCCACCTGTTTGGCTACCAAAACTCATATTCATCAATTCTTTAAATTTGATTATTGCTCAACAACCGGTGCTTGACATTGACTTTAAAAGACACTGCTGTATTCTCAATAGTTAGAATTATGCCAAATTATTTGTGCAGCAGGAACAAATATTTGCCTTGTGTTTCTAGGTGTTTTTTTTTTAAAGTCAGTCTTGCTGCTGGAATGTATTTACATTTCTGAATTTATGACAGAGAGGAAAGCTCTGTAATTTGACTGCTTCCAGTTTTCTTTAAAAGCACCTGTTCTTTCAAAGTGGTGTGGTGGGGCAGAAGGGAGTCTGGCTGCTTGTTTATCATAGCTGGTGTGTTTCACCTCTGCCCAAGCCTTCACAGGAGGAGGGAAGGCTGCTCTTTCATGACAACAAACAATCTGCTCTGTCAGGGATGCTTTGGGAATGCAGTGTGGGGCAAGGCAAGAGGGTGGCATCACAGGATATCCAGTTTTGTTACTCAGCAAGCCACCTTCAGAGCATGCACTTCCTTAGCTGCTACCCTGTGGCCATGCTGTGTATGATGGCTGTGTTCATTTTTTTGTGTGTGTTGCAAATCAATACACACCAAACCAATGCAAGTTAAAAATAACCTTTAAAAAGGTTGTTTGTAACTCAGCCACTTCAGAGAGCTGGTGTACAGTGTGGCCTCCAAAACTGTTGTCCTGGCACTGTTGAATAGGCAGTGAACTGGTGTGTGAGAACAACTGCTTGGGAAAAAGAGCTTTTTAATTTGGCTTTGCTGCCAGAGTCAATATATCTTGTACTCATGTCCTCAGACAGACTTCAAACAGGGTGCTTGAAGCATGAAAACCAATAGGAAGACTTCTGAAAGGAACTGGAGAGACCTCTGCAGCAAAGTCCGAACTCCCAGCCCAAAGGCTCAAAGCTGATGGATGGCAAGAGGCTTCCCTAGGGACTGCATGGGACCACTGTAGCTGAAGAAGCCAACAAAAAGACTGGAGGGAAAAGTCAATTCTCAAAAAGGCAGTGTACAGACTTATTTTTCTAAGGCTTCATCTCACCTGTTTCTCTTTTTCCCAGCAGAACTGAATGTTCCCCATTGGAGGTATCACTTTGTTCCGCTTTTCTTTGTTGATAGGCTTAAGCTTTACTGGCTCTTGGTACACCCATGGTGCAGGGAGCAGATTGCACCTCTCCGTTGTCATCAGATGGGATCTCCTCACAGGGGACTGCAAGAGTTCATGAAGGCTGAAGGTGAAGAGAGTAGTCTGCAGCAAAAGCTAACCTTGACAACACAAAGTTTTTCTTCTTCTCAGGTAGGTAGGTGGTAGTAGGGAGGAACAGGATCTTTGTGATGGAGAGGCCAGAAACTGGCTGAGCTCACCCACGGATATTAATACAGCTGTGACAGGGCAGCACTGAGTTTACAAAGGAATACTACTTTCAGTTGTAAAGCTAACACAGCAAGACCCTTGGGTTAAGGCTGAGCATCAGAGACAAACCTCCACTACCCACCTCCCAGGCTCAGAAGTTTTGAAGTTAGGGGAAGTGATACCAAATGAATCTAATCTTTTATTTAACTTCTGGATCTTGTCTTTAAACTCTAATGAAACTATGTATTCCCCAGCTTGTCTTTCCTGTAGAGCTGAAGCAGCTATGTGGTATTGTTGTGGTATCTTCTGAGTTTCGATCCATTGCTCTAGTTTGTGTCACAGCTGGAAGTGGAGGTGGTGGTCAGAGACTGTCAATCAACTGACCAGTGGTGAAAGCTGTCACCCCATGTGTGAAAGACAGGGAGTCAATTCGGTCTTGAAAGCATTTGAGCCTACTTGTTCCAGCTCTCATATGAATGATTTAACTATCCTTAGGAGATACTCTGGAGGTTCAATTTGTTTATTTTAGTATTTCCCATCTTTTTGTATTACCCATAAGTAATAAATCCTTATTGGTTGTAATTCTACAGAGCAGTGGATGTAGCAGATAACGTGTTTCTAACTCCTGCTTCTATCACTGACATATAGTGCTTTCATTGATGAGTGGATGTGTAACAGCTAAGTGCCTCCAGTATACAGATTCATCAAATATATCCATTTAATTAGGACCTTACATAATGCAGGCGTTTGTTTAGATCTGACCATGGCACAAATAAATGAGCAACAGATTTTTAAGAGCTAAAACCAGGTTTTGACAGAATGCAAAGTAGGACAACGAATATTTGATAGTAACCACATACGGGAATGTAGACTAGGGGTGGGGGTGGGGGGGTG
>JAVJGJ010000037.1:73103786-73241702 GCA_035590215.1 Microhierax caerulescens | reverse complement strand
CAAGAAACTACAAGAGTTACAAAAAAATATCTCCTTCTGCCTCCCAAATCTTGCCAGTACATCTCCTCTTCTTCCTGTTTGGTCTGATTTTAGCAACATTTCAATGGAGTCCTAACTTGTAACTGTGTAGTTTCCTCTAGTCCTTATGAAAACTCTTCCCTATGCCTCTATCCCCTTTAAGGTCTAGGTATGCATCAGATGCTTTCTTACTTTCTCTGTCCCCCTTTACCTCTTAAAAATTCTTTTAATCACTTACACTTTCAGAAGCTTTGTTTTATGCAGATTACCACAACTATTACAAGAGCTTTCTCCTCTTTTGCACAACCATGGCCTTTCAAAGCTGCTGAAGCAACATCTCATGAGCAGCAAATACAAAACCAGCATAACCAGTTACCATGTCTCATTGTTGCTTCTGATTTGTTATTTCAGTCAGGATCTCTTCAGAAGGTAAAACTTTTTTCCTCAACATGCAGTCTGGCCACAGATCTCATTATGACTCTTTTTCAGCCTAGCTTGATTTACTGGGATCTGGTTCTCTGAATCTCTTCTCTTCTTTATCACAGTCACCACAGGAGAAAAAGTGTAAGATCAAAGTGCCCTGTCCTGTTTGCCCTTTTCTAGCAGCTCTAGGAGTGTTAGTTGGCCTTAGACCTGCTTCTGCTTCCCGTGGCCCAGATGGATGCTCTGATGCCACAGAGATCACCACAAACTGCAAAAGCCAGCTTAGAAACAGCCTGTCCTAAGCTTGGTGCTACAGGTGTCTGAGCTACCTCCTTCACAGCAGGGTTGTTGGTATAGATTCAGAAGCTCAGTCAATGATCAGATTTTCCATGTTTAATTGTATAGGATAAATATTTTCCATCAATTTCCTAAAGCTTTGGTTTAGGTCTTTTTCTTTCTTCTCTAGCAGATGCATGTTAAAAGTTTTATCTAGTTTGAAAGGCTTGCCATTTTAAGGAAAAAATTCCAGAATTCTGACCAGGGGCTTCTCTTGAACTAGTTTATAAAAAACGAGACAGTGCTTAACTTTTAGGTTCTTTCTTAACATTTGATGACTGAACATGGAAAGGTTTTCATTATTTCTGTTAAAATAAAGCATAAAATAATAAACAGCCAACTTCATACGAATGATATGTTATCTGAGAAATAATACACAATGGTCAAAAGCTGATTGTGCCTCTAATTCATGAAAATATGAGTGGGAGTAAATAAAAGAACATATACATCCAGACAGAATTCTGCTCAGTTTCAGTGTTTCCACTAGTTCCTATTATGTATAAAAACACACAGTTATATTTTAAATGTCTGTGGACAATTCATAGATCCACAGCACATTATTTTATGCTGACCTTTTACATATTTTTTTTCTCTGAGGAGAAATATGACAAGTATGTGATGTCAGGTAACAAACCTGTTTTTACAGAGCAACAGCCTAATATGCAGATGTGACACTTTTGACACTTTTGCTTAAAATCAGTGGTAAGCTTTTCTTTACATTATGCTTCATGAAAGATTGCTTATTTTGTTTTAGAAATGATTCTATCAGTTTAGAGCTTGGGGTTTTGGGATGACATAAACTGGAGTTAAAATAAACTGGTTCAATCATAATTCTTTGGGCTCCCCAGGAAGCTCAAGCTCCCTCCAAATTCTGAGTAAGTCTGCATGGTTCCCTTTTGGAGCCAGATCAGAAAACAGCAGCCTGCTATATATATATATATATATATATATATTTTTAACCTTTGCAATTAAAATGTAAAACCATAACCAGCTGAAAAACACCCATGGTTTCTTATCCCTAAGACTGTGTTCCTTACTTCACTGTGGCCATTTTTGTCTGTGTCTAACGTTCTATCAAACATTTCTCCCCTGAAAAACATTAAATACTTTAGCTGTGTGCAGACATTGAAAATTCCTAATAATCTTGGGCTCACTGAGAGCCAATTCAATTCCATCAGAATTGAATCTATGCTATTTTTTATTATTTATTTCCTAATTTCAAGTTTGAAGTGTATATACATTTGGAGAAGCAGGAAGTTCAATTATCCCTTACAGAGAAGACAACCTATGCATCTGGAGGAAGGAGCAAAAAGACTTGGAGAGGAGATGTGTCATTCATTGGAGAGATGCCACAGCAGTGTAAAAGGACTTTAGCAGCACGCTGCTTTAATTTAACTATATGGTGTGCTATAGCCACAAAAGTGTTGGGTTGGGAATGCCTAGATGTATTAATTTATGAGGATATTTCTCTGCTGCAAGAAAAGGCAACCATATAAAAGATTTTCTCTACTTGCACGTAAGTTCTTTCAGTGCAAAATAGTTCTTTGCAGCTGTGGCTCCACAATGCTCAGGTGTGGGGTAGGACACAAAAATTCACCTGCATGGTATTGCTGGCAAAGTGTTGGAAAGAAGCTCTTGGGGCTGGGGGTTGGTCCTGGCCAGCAGTGCTGCCTGGACACCTCTGCCCATTGTCAGCAGGGGTGGAGCTGCCCATGGCTGCACTGGGGCAGAGCTGGCCCTGAGCCCCTTCAGCCAGACCCCAGGAGGAACGGCGTCTTTTAGATCTTTAGACCTTTGGGCCAAAGGATGGAGGCACCTGCTTAAAATATTAAGACCAGAAGGGAGAGATGTTGTGGTCAAGGGTGCTAATCACTCCCAGGTGACCCAGGAGAGCTGCAGGCTAGAGGTACCCTCACGACAGAGGTACATCTGTCAACCTGACAACCCCCAAAGGCTGGAGCTGTTCATTTGTTATGCTTCTGGCTGGAGTAGCTGTGTTTATTCCTGTGCATGAAGAGGCAAGGTCAGATGTAAACAGAGGGCTGGTAGTGGCCAGGGACCAGCCTTGTATCTTTCCCTTTTCTTCAGGAATGGCTTGTCACCCATTAAGACAGATGATGACCATACTGCTGTTGTTGGGGATTATAGATATTTGTGAAAGTTTGTCTAGCTAATTTCATCAGATACACACAGCCTCAGTGGAAGACAAGGACTGAAGTTTTTTAGGTGTTGTTTAATGGCTCTCTCACACGCTTTTACACATCCTTATTATGTGCCACACTAAATGATCTGATTTTCAAAGTACTCAACACACCCTCAGGTTAATGACCAAGGCTATCTCTGAATTAGTTGTGTTGCAGAAGGCAAGGTACTTTTTTCCCCCTTGTTTTCTGTTTAAAACAATGAAAGCCGTCGGTTGGCTCTGCAAGACAGCAATTGCAAGATTTTTTCAAGGATAATGAATTGTAATGATTTTTTTACATTTAATTTTTCAGTTTTCTGAGTGTTTGAGATTTTGAGGTTTTTTAGGCTGTCCTTTCCATCCATCCATTCCACACACACACACCCTTTTTTTTATTTTTTACATAAAACCTGTCACTTGTCTCATCATCTCATGACTAGAATATCCTGGTTTCCCATACAGTATCCCTTAACTATAGGTTAAAAAATATCAAGGGCTACCAAGAAATGGCAAAACTGAAGCTTTCTTTTTCCTCTGGACTATGCTGATCTTGCATAGGCTCACTCTTATAAATGGCAGAATTTGGAAAGACTAGAAGATTCATATAAAGAAGCATTTTCTTTTTCTCTTGTATATTTCTTACCATGCTTCTCTAAGAATTCTCTACAAGTATCTGATAACAAAAAGATCTACTTTCCTACACTGATGTAAGAATGTTTAAGAAAGGTAAGAGAAAGTAGTTGTTGCTTGAAGCATCTGACTTGGTTGTGCCCCAAAGCATAAAAGTATATATAATGATGAGTGAAGAAACACTATCGATCATAGAGTATGGTGTTAGTGTGCTCAGTGGTTGTAACCTCATGAGCTACATCAAGCAGGTGAAGAGGGACATGTTCCCTGTCTTCTGCTGAGGATTTGGAGAGGCATCAAACAACCAGGTAGCTGGTTCAAAAGAGACAAGAGAAGGTGTTTCTTTTGCAATGCATAGTTAAATGTGTAACTGATTGACACTACTAATGCTTTTCACACATGAAATCAAGAAACAGGTAGAAAAAGTAATGTAAGAAAGTTCACTTAGATTAATTATATACAAGGTTCATCCTTCCAGCTCAGGAAAACCTCAGCCCCCAGATCGCAAGACCATTGGAAGCCTGTAGCTACATGATCTCTAGAGTTTGGGAACCCTTTGTTTGTTTCCCCAAAATTGGAGGCCTTAGAGTCTTACCTAGGAATGCACAGTTTGATTTTGTTGTGGATGGCTGGGCTGAATGGGTTTTGCTTGTGACCTAGTGTGGACATTCTTATGACCTTAACAGAATGTTTATCAAATGTTTCATTATCTATCCCATGTCAAAGGAGCATGACTGATGGAGACTTTTCTTTCTGATTTTTCAGGGCCAGATTTTGCTGTCCCTTTATTTTTTTCTTATTTACCTCGTAAATATAAAATGCATCCTGAAATTTCCTCTTTCATAAACTAGAAGGTGACTCCTGGTCTGTGCAAAAACAAAGCTGCCTTTAAAGAATACCTCATCACTTCTCACTTATCAAGTATATAGCTGCTCTCCTGTTTTGTTGTTGCCAGATAACATGTAAGTGACATGAAAGGAGCGAAGTGAGGAGGCACACACAGAAATAAACTTCTTGTGGGGCATAAGAAATTTCATTCATCCTTCCCTGACCATAGAAGCAAGAAAATAAGATGTAGAGGAGAGGTTTGCATTTGGAACAATCCTTAAATCGTGAATTCCACAGTTATGATTTCCTTTGACTGTTTGTGCATGCTTATTGAAAAGAAGGGAAAAATACTCTATTTAAAATAAAAAAGTAAAATTCCATTTAAGATATTACTAGCCTTAGTTGCAGAATGGAAGAAGTAGGGAGGAAAAACTAAAAAGAAAAAAAAAAGGCCACATGGTAAAATTATATGAAAGTATATGAAGTTCATTTTTGTCTAACGCCTATTAATCTACAGGAACTTGGCATGCTGATGTCCTAGGGTGTAACTTCCTAGTTACTCTACTACTTGGTACCATGGCTAGCTAGCAAAAATGAAAGAAAACCTAGCCATAGATCAGTCTCACAGCTACAGTACTTAGATAAACACAAGGACAATGAAGGGTTGGAAGTGGTTTTTCTTGTGCGTGCTGGTTAAATTGATTTATATCTCTCTGCCACTGAAACTCTGTTTTAAAACTAATGATTGTGGCTTCACGTAGAATAGTTGATATTCTGACCCACATCCTAAGGGCCTCCTTCAGGCCTTAGCAAACAGAAATAAAAATGACCCCAGGAGCTAGCAGCTTCCACTGAGGTGGTGAATCAATGATATCTTCTTTATCCTATCCCCCCCTTTTTTTTTTTTAAAAAAAAAAAAGCATTTGAGCTTTTTTTCCCTTTTTCCTTTTTTTTTTTTTTTAATAATGCTTGAGGGCAAACTCTTCTACCCCTTCCCCTTTTGAATGTTGCTGATGTACCAGGTTCTTTCTAAGCTCCAATAACAGGCCACTACAATATAACTGGCTGGGCTTGGCTGCCAATCTATAATGTTCTTGGCCATGATTAATCTGATAAATAATAAATATATCAATCTAGTCTTTTAGACAAGGACAAATTCTTACCAGCGGGGAGGCACGAGGCCTCTTTTACAGCTGCCTGTAGTGCTGGAATTAATTATTTAATGCTTAATTCTTCAGGAAATGAGAAAGTTTTGATTAATGTTGTCCAGTGTCATTTCTTGCTTGTTTGATATGTGTCAGATAATTTTTCCTCAGCAGTCGCTCTGAAGAAGCCAGAGGCTACTGTCACTGGGATCAGACACTGAATTTCTAGAGATTAATTGAAGTGAAAATTTAGAGAAACGCACCATAAGTGCTTGCCCAAGATAACCTTTCACAGGCTAAATTTAGCTTCCTTTGGTAATGTTAGCCTCCTATTGCCCTGGTGTAAAACATTTATTTTTAATGCTGTGAGAAACCTATTTTGTTTCTTTGGATTTTTTCCCTTTTTTCTTAACTCCATGTATGTCAGCATGATTAAAATATTTAGGGCTAGATTCTCCTCCCATTTACCCCACGGTAATTCTGTGGTTCCATGGAGACCAATATAATTCTTACTAGTTTACTACAGAAGGGGATGAGTAGCTAGAGTCAAGCCATAAAATTAGAACTAGGTAAGCTTGGTATCAGCACTACCTGACTACCTGCAGATTATGTTAGCTCTAGCTCTGCCACAGAGTAAGTCTGAATGCTAGAGTCTAGTTTCTCTTGTTGTTAATGTCAAGGCAATTCAACTAGCCTCGTCAGATTTGCTGATTGTATATTAGTGTGAATTAGGTAGACATCACTCCTGCACTCACCACATTTTGTGCAAGATGAGGTTTCCATTGAAATACATATACATTTTGGGAAATTCTTCCAGCATCTTTGCACAGCAACACATTTCTTTTTTAATCTGGCCCTCAGTTTGTCTGAAGAATATTCCTGTGTAGGTTGAAATTGTGGCATATGAAAGGAAAACATCTGTTTTCCTTCTCCTTAAAGTTATGTGAGTATGAAATTAAGAGACCAATGCTCTACACGAAAGTTGTATGCTTCACAAATATCATTTCTCCTCCTTCCTCTAAATCTGTCAGTGCGATGTAGTTAGTTTTGAAGAATCTCATTGATACAGAGAACCTGATACTGTTGTGACTGCTGCGAGTACTAAAATAAAGGACACCACACAGTCTATGGTACTGGACGTTCAGACCATTGTCTTCTCTGTAGCTCAGCATCCTCCAAAACACTTATTCTTATGCTGGTTTTCCTCAGCCTTTAATTTCCTTCCATTACAGTCTCCCTTTGCTGTATTAATAAGGGCTGTATTTTACCTTCCTGTCTATTTTACTACTCTCAAATCCTGCAAGTGCTTGTGTGTACTACATCCTTTGAAGATGAAGTTATTTAAATGTTAACACATTTTATCATATTTTCCTCTCACAAAAATATAGGTACATGTAGGGTTTCTTGACAGTAGATCTGTCTCAAGGATAATGATTTTTGGCTAGTTAGGCATGTTTGGCTGGCAGCTGTATACTTATGATGTATGACTATGCCCATTACATAGTGCCAGTGGTAAAATATCCTTCCCCTCTACTCAGCACTGGTGAGAACATGTGTACAGCACTGTGTCCAGTTCTGAGCTTCTCAGTACTAAAGAGACATGGACGTACTGGAGAGACTTTAAGAAAGGGCTGCTAAGATGATAAAGGGACTGGGTCATCTCTCCTGTGAGGGGATGCTGAGACAGATGGGACTGTTCAGCCTGGAGAAGAGAAGACTCAGTGGGGATCTCAGCAATGTATATAAATACCTGAAGGAAGAGTGCAAAAAGGACAGAGCCAGGCTCTTTTTAGTGGTGCCCAGTGACAGGACCAGAGGCAATGGGCACAAACTGAAACACAACAGGCTCTGTGTGAACATAAGGAAACACTTTTTTGCTGTAAGGGTTATTGAGCACTGGCACAGGTTGCCCAGGAAGGTTGTGAAGTCTCCCTCCTTGGAGATACTCATAGACTGTCCAGACATGGTCCTGGGCAACTGGCTTTACATTGCCCTGCTTGAGCCAGGGTGTTAGACCAAATAATCTCCAGAGGTCCCTTTCCACCTCACTCATTTTGTGAAACAATCTGTGAACTATTTTTATAACCTTTCTTCCTAGTTTGTTACAGAACCACATTTTTGGTATGCTGTAAGAGTTTTTATTAGTAATGCTGGGGCTATTTCACGAACTCACTTGTCCACCCAGGTGCTGCACCATTTAGATCTAAGGCATAGGATGGAGGAGGGAAATATTTAAAATATACCTGTAAATCATCTACATGTTCTTTTCCAGGCATGAAGAAGTATCAAGCTAAAATGTGTTGACCTAGGCACCTTCACAGCTTTTGGCAAAATGTGCAGAGCTCTTGTGTCTGGCCTGGCAGGGAAAGGAAACAAATAAACTTTAGAATTGTGTTGCCTGTCTAGGAAAAAAAGAGAAAAAAAATTCCAAACTGGATATTGTTATTCCTTTTAGTCCAGAAAAAATAACTGTTGCAAGGGAATTCTAGCTTAAGAGTAAAATATTCTAAAATCTTCTTGGATTTTGTTTCTTTTGTTTTCAACATCAGCTGTTTGAAGCTGTGTGGGAGTTGGGAATCCTAGAATTGTAAAACAGATTATTAAGCAGGTGATGGAATTGCAAACATATAATTAATTGCATAAGGTTTTGAAAAATACATTTACCAGTTCTTCCAATTATTACATGGGAATCATGCACATGTGCACATTCACAGAGAGACTTGCCCACATTGAGTATGAACAATTTATATGAGGATGGATCCATTAAACAGATATTTTAAGCTTGTGAAGGGATATAAATCATCACTTTATGTGGATTTCTCTAATATCTAAGCACAATTTGAGCATTTGAAAGAGAGGCAATATCAGGAAATAAGCCATCATATAAAAAACTGCATTTTTCAGACTAGTTCTTTGAATCTCAAGGGAATCTGATATTTTATTTCACTTGTTCTCAAAAGAAAACAAAAAATGGTTTGAACTAGTAAAAATATGAAAATGAAAACTACAAAAATTTTGACTAATTCTTGCTCACAAAAAAACTCCAAACAACCCAAAACTTAACTAACCCAAGATAAATGCAAGGTACAAGAGAAACGTTTTACAATGTGTGAATGCAACTTCAAAAGTTGAATATGTTTAGGGAATTTGTATTTTCTGCTTCTTTCTTCAGGAACCTATTTGCATTTTAAATAATTAAAACATTAAAACTGAAAAATTTATAAATGAGAGCTGCAAAGAGAATCCTGCTTGGCAGACAATAGAAAAGAAATTATTACCCTGCTAGGTTTGCTTTAATGTCATATCTGTCACTCTCCCTAAGGTAGGTTCATTACCATACCAAGTGCACCTCCTGCCAACCCCCCCCACCCCCCTACTCTTTTTCTTCCACTCCCTGCCACTTAAGGACTCTGGATCTCTAGGGGACTTTGATCTCATTGTACACACTAACCCAAACAGAACCTCTGCTGTTCTCAATAATTTTTTCCTTAAAAAAAAAAAGAGAGGGAGAGGGAGGGGGGGGAGGGGAGTGAATTTGTGTGAAGAGTGACAGAACGCTTTGTCCAGCGCAGCTTTGGCTGGTTGTAACAAGCGTCAGGACATTAGACGCAACAAAAGCTGGATTGGCAGTATCATCAATCACAGCTCTGACAGTCGACTTCAGTTTGTTTGTTCCACTCTGCATAATAAGTGATTGGATCAGGTTTAATTAGATATTGGGTAATCAATCATTGCCAACAAGGCAACCCAGCTTGGGATCTAGATGCTGCAAAGGGGGGAAAAAAAGCAAATCTCATCCAGGGTGCATAAATACTCAAGCATATAAGCACACAGGGTGAAGCTTCAGAAGAAAGGTATAAAGATGTCTGCAAGATGGCACATAATAGAATCATTCACATCTGTACTACTTGTTACCAGACATCTGCAGTTTGACATTTTACTTTCGCTGCATAATTACTTTTCAATATAATATAATATACTGACCTGAGGGAGAAAGACAAAGCAATTAAATTATGCATAAGATCCTTTCCTCCCCAACCCTTACCAAAAAGACAAAAAAAAAAAAAAAAAGAAAAGAGAGAGAGAGAAAAAGTAAGAATAGAAATTAACATTCTTACTGCTTTTTAAAGAAAAGGACAGAAAATTCTTCCTCCAGACTGCTATGATGATGAGTTCCACTGCATAACTTGTAAAATCAGCTACTCTCACTGTAAATGATTCTTTCTATCTTACTGTGCAGTGCGTACCTATAGATTAAGGCCCATGCAATGAAGTAAGAGGAGTGATAGATGGAGCAAATTAATCCCATTACCATTAATTAATCCCATAAATTGAGAGAAGAGTTTAAAAATTCTTTTAGAAGACCCAAAGGGAAGTGTACTTGCATTTTTTATAAACACATAATGCTGATGTAAATTAACACAGGATAAGATGTATCACTCATTAACAAGGACCTCATTATCAGAGCCCACTATAATGCACAAGGTAAGGCATACACAAGGTATGTGGGAGCAATGCAATGCCTAACTCCGGTGTTCTGCTGTCTAACAGTGCACAGTTCACAGGTGAATGCATTGCACTTCTATACAACATGTGGGGAGAGCTCTGTAAGAAAGCATGTTTAGGGAAGCTGGTGAGCTGGTAGAGCAACAGCAGCAGGAAATGTTGAGAGTCAAACCCCATAAAATTTCACTAAAGACAGGGCGAGTGTCCTACCCACCGGTATCTAGTGTTTTCCTTCTTCTTCTCTTCCACTGAATATTTAGGTACCTTGTAGGAATTCCAAGAGCTGCAGCAAGAGAATCTGTATCATAGGGTACAGGATCAGGAAGGATTGCTGCCTACATCCTGGATAAAAGTTTCAGCTAGGGCTGGTTTAAGTGGTTTATTTTCTGTTTTATCTGGCCTGGTACTTGTATTCGGACAGCTGTGCACTCCGAAGATGTCTATGGCCTCAGTTACGCAAGACCCTCTGCTGGGTAGATACTATCAAAGGAAACTGGTGGTACTGAAAGGACCAGTGTGTTTACAGGATGTGACAGTAACTGTTGTCCTTTAGTTCTTTAAACATAGCTGGGCAAGAAGCCTACCAGAGACCTACTAAGACCTCATATAGCGAAAACGTCAGTTTGCATTTCCTTTTCCACAGCTCTCATTGCCAGTTTTCAGCTTTGCAGTAGGAGTGGAGAAAAGGTAGACAATACGGCCAGGCACGGTACCTCTTTGTTGAAGATCTGTCAGTTTGGAGAAAAGAATTCAAGCTTTATCAATCCAAAAAAGGGGAAGCAAAAACGGGCATGTACAAGCAGCCTAGCTGATTAAAGCAACAAGCTTGTAGATTTGTGGTATGGTCTGGAATTTGCAGGTGTTTTCTGGTCAGCACGGAAAAAATATCTGAGCTTTTATATTACGGAACCAACTATAAAAAGGAAGGAAAAGGAAGGCTATGATAGAGACTTTGCTCAGCTGTGATGTGCTACATTTAACAATGTTTCATGTTTGACACACACTTTAACCTGACACCATTGTAGTGATAACCTGAGTATGTTGTCCACTGCAGAAAGCTTTTATCTTGATTTGTTGTATTATGTATTGCACATTTTATGATGTATCTGGATCAGCTGCCATAATTCCCAGACCTGGGAGTAGCCATCAAATTATCAGTCAGCCATCGTGTCATTCTAAAGAGATAGTCTTCTCTGACTCCTCTTCAGTCTCCTCAGCTGTAAATCTGGGATGGGCCAAGCTTTTCTCAGACACTCTGAACACCTAATATATTTTCCTGCGGTGACTAGTGAGATTGGACTCTGTAATATTTACAGTGTAACTTTCTAACATCCAAGGTGCCCTTAATTTGCTTCTCTTGATTATCTTCAAACTCACCAAGTTTGAAGCCAGAGCCAGTGGTGCTTCTAGTTAACTTTGCTTTTATTGCAGGATATTGTTATATCTGATGCAGCTTCCCCACACTGAGTGATAGATTCCAGCAAAGTAGACAGCTTTAACTTGATATAAGAAATATGAAGTTAATCATTCTGTTAATTGAGTGACTGTTCACTGGCAGCATTTACAATAAACATATACCTGCTTTTGTTTATATGGTTTGGATTTGGATTGCCCTGCAGAAGAGGTAACAAAAAATTCTGAAATATGCCTTTTCCCTTTGTCAGAACAAGCACCTAGATATTTTTTAGAAGGACCATAACATCTATTGGCATATAGGACACGATCAAGGAAGGGAGTTCTCAGTCTGCTGAACCTCGTCCCCTGCTCTGGTAAGCCATCACGTGCACTGCTGTCATGTACAGTGAGTGTGACCTCCAGCCCTACCAAAGCCTTGTAGCAAAACTGTCCAGCATCTCTGCCTACCTCACTGGAAATGTAGATTGTTCATTCATGGGATATTAGCTAGCTGAGGATGTGTAGAGTATTATGGCCATATGAAACCTTTAACAATTACTTGTCTAAATACCTGATAATTTTCATAAAACCACTTAAATTATACCTAAAAGTAAAGAAAAGGTCTATGATTTTGCATAGTACTGACATTTTGTGTTTCAGCCTGAAGTCCCAAACTTCTTTAAGTATAGATGTTCATTAAATGTCCTCAGCTGCCTAATAGTGTCAAAATATTAAAGTGGAATGTTTCAGTAGTTTTAAAACTGAGTCTGGTTTCTTTTCTGAAATTTCTTCTAGGCAGGGTTATATAAAACAGGTTCTTATGCATGGATGGATTTTCATCACTGCTCATGTGCAGAGCTGCCTTTCCTAACCTGGAATCAATTTACAAAGTGTTTTACATGACTTGGAAAGATACTAGTGACTAAGAAGAGGGAGAAACTGTGTTGAGAGGCCCAGTGCAATCTGCTTGGCAGTCCTGGAAATCTTTTGAGTATATCGTGACATGAAAACGTTTGCCAGACTGTACAAGACCTGAAGATCCTGGGAATTTAGGCTGCAGATCCCCCATCAGACTGCCACTCAGGCTTCTGAGGAGTCAAATGGATAAGCAGGCATAAGAGACCTGACTGAATTGGGTTCTAACCTCATCTAATTCAAGCCTTCTCTGTGAAACGCTTGTGCTGTAACCAGTCTAAGAGATCAGTCAGTCAAAGGGAAACACAGCCTTTTGAAGAGCTTTTCAAAAGCTTGTTTTATTATCACCAGCATTACTACTAGTGCAACAAGTGCTATATCATTTGTGTCCCAGGGCTCAAATAAAGACCAGCAGCCCATTTTGCTAGGCTCAAGACAGATCTCCTAGGGCACATGCTGCCTCTTTGCACAGTAACTTTGTTGGAGTTCATACACAGTACCACAGATAATTGGGTCTCTAATCCATCTGTTAACTGTTCAAATTCACATGACTTCACGTTATTCAGAAATTCTGCAACAAAATAATCCGTTAGCTCATCTTAGACTCCCTTTATTCCTTGTCACTGTGTAGAGATGGCTTCTTTTTCTCTTCTTGCTGCTCCACTGCAAGTAATCATACAGCCTGTGAAAGGAGCTCTGCCCACAGATTCCTCTGATTCTTATTCCCTTTTCCTGAAAAGGACTTTCACAGCTGTAAACTCAGAAATGGCACTTTCATTGACATTTCTCTGGCAATATCTATTCGAATACATGGGGAAAAAGGCATTCATGCAAGGTCTTCTTGAAACTGACATTATTGTTTTAGTGAAAGAGAAAATAGATGAAACAGAGTATGGACAAAAGAGTGAATGCTTGTTAGAAAACAAAAATAAAGTGAGGCAAAATATTTTCATAATGCATTTACTAATTCAGTCAACTTAGACCTTACTGGGGATTGAATTGTAGCAGCATTCTTTTCAGGGAGAAAATTGGTTTTTTGTCAACAGCGTCTCACAAGATGATTTTACAAACATCTTGCAAATAAAATTATCATAATTTCACAGTATTTGAGAAACAAGGCACAGGGAGAGTTAGTTAATTGTCAAGTTTTTATAACTCTGGCCTGGCTTTCTTTAGCAAAGACCTCTTTAAAGCTCTGTACTTCAGTATGTTTTACAGTGAAGTATTTGCAATCCCAGGCGTCTTACATTTTGGTGATCCCCTTAACTACCTTTTTCCTATTTGCATTTATATATGTCTTGCTTATGTACAAATCCAGAAAAAAATAACCTGAGTTGGCAGTGTGTACACTTCCAAGAGATTCCCACTTTAAATATCTTCCCTCTGGGCCATATGGTTTAAAGATATCTCTGACTGTCCTCAGAGCTCATTTTCTTTAATCCTGGATTAGCCTTGTTGCCCTTCTTTACCTTTTCAAGTACTGCAAAATCTCTCCCCCACCTCCCCCCAATGCAGTAAGGAGAAAAGAACATAATACTCAAAACGATTTAAATTTTGACCAAAGCAATTCATAATCTCAGCATATCCTCCCTGGATTTCTAAACTTGCCTAACATTTCATTGGCCTTGGCAGGAGAATGCTTTTTCTACAGCATCTTGACATTTTTAGAGAGATGACAATTGCATCAAGGTCTTTATGGTGTCTCCAGCAATCTTGTCTGTCTTGAACGTTCTTGTATAAAAACTGACTTTATGTCCAGTGGCCATGTACACAAACAATAGCAGTTCATTTGTTTATACAGACATTTATAGCACCAAGCTGTAGATGATGTAGGTGTAACACTCAGAAGTCACTTGGGCATTTCCAAAGATTATACTGAAGCAAGATCTTTGGCAGCAGAACAAGTGTTTCTTG
Organism: Microhierax caerulescens; assembly: GCA_035590215.1. NCBI lineage: Eukaryota > Metazoa > Chordata > Aves > Falconiformes > Falconidae > Microhierax > Microhierax caerulescens. The sequence continues at coordinate 73,227,410 of JAVJGJ010000037.1, read as the reverse complement.
TTTGCGATCAAGAAAAAAAAATGTAGTAAAGGGTCTTCAAATGGAGATGTGTTATATAATGCTTTGTGAATGCCAGATATATTAAATGGAATTTCTGAGGTTTTATATTCCTTTTTCTAATCTAGAATAGTAACGAGAGGATTAAAGATTGCTTCCATAAATCCTACTTCTTACACTGACTTTAAAAATACCTTTTAAAAAAGCATTCATCTTCTCCCTGCGAGTGCAGAATTGCTGAATGACACTCAAATATTAACAAGCAACACTTTCAAATTATGTGGCTCCAGCTTAATAATGAAGACCCTCAGATCATGAAAAATCACTGGCAAAACAGAAATCATACTTTTTCAAAACCATCAAAATAACTGTCAGTCTGCAGTGGTGGTGATGGCTTGAGCAATTATTTTTAATGGAAGATTGTAAATACCTGCCAGAATCCTGCATAGCAGTGAACACCCTCTCAGAAACAACTATTATGCTTTTTTAAGGAAAAAAGAAAACACCAAAAAACAGATGCAAAAAAAGAGCAAAAATAGCAGCATTTAAACCAAATTGACCAGTCAGGAGAAAATAAAAAAAAATCCTACATGTAACACACAGAACATGCCTTCATGTCTGCTGTTACCTGTGCATATGAAATTACATTCAGTGTTTATAAATGTTTAAATGTCTTGACATATTTAGCCTGATTTTGGTAAATATTACTTCATAATGTGGATGGTCTCCTTGCTAACTGCCCCTCCCTTTATTGAAGTTTGCTGGAAATGATTTCATGATGCTAGAGAGGAGAGCAGGGCTCTAAGGTGTAGGTAAGTGAGCAAGAGAGATGTGAAAAAGAAGAAGCTGGGTGAGATTTTGCACTCTTGCCACCAAGCCAGCAGCTGGCGTAGATGAGACAGTGTTACAAGTTTAGAACAGCTGCCAACTAATGTTTGATCAGGGATAAAATATGCCGAGGTGACAACATCTTGCTCCCCTGCATTTCAGGGACTATCATTAAAAATGCAGCAAGGCTCGTACAGGCCCAGAAGGTCCTATGTTCTCTCAAGATACAAGGGAGAGAGACAAGTTCACAAGATGTCAAGAACAATATCCATTTGTGTTTACTATGCAAACCCGCTGAGTAACCTTTCTATGCATGTTTGTACTAAGGACCATTGAGACTTTAGGGGGAAAAAAGGGCTGCTTAGAACGAGAGAGGAGAGGCAGACAATGAGGAACAAATAGGCAGAGAGACGTGTGTTTGGGAAGTGGAAAGACACCACTGCTGGGCAACTGGCTTCTGTGGGGGGAAAGAAAGGAAGAAGAAACGCAAGCTTAAAAGATGTATGTATTTATACACAAACACAGCTAGAATATCTGCAGCAGGACTACAAGGTAGTGTCCGTGGCCCCTTCCCTCCTTCCCTTTTAATAATATATTGATGTAAGCAGCTTGCGCATGCCAAACAAATTCTCTACATAAAAAGTCAACTGTCGGAAGGAGGCTCATCAATCTGGCAAAGTGCACTCAGGTAGAACGCCTCTCAGGGAGCCTGCCCCAGCAGCCATGCTGCTCGAGGGAAAGGCATTGCTCCAGCTGACGGGCTCATAAATGTTCATTAAAGAGTCTTTCCGCCAGTTTACAGAAAAAGCAGCTGTTTTTCAGGAACACTGGTAATTTATTTCTAAGTGATATTATGGAAAGCTGTAGTAGATAATTGAACTGTAGGATGTTTTGCTGTTAAAATGGCAGACAGCTAGCCAAATTCACTCAGTCAGCACCTCCTTAATAGTACAGCAACCATGGCAAATCTGGAGGTGTTTATTTTGGGATCCTTTGCTGCAGTTCTCTAGGAGGCATGTTATGTAGTGGTTCCCACATTTCTTACATTGTCTCACAGTTTCTTCTTCTCCAAAGTGGACGGAGAAGAGGAAATTATTTATTTTTCTGCTGCAGCTATGATTTCCCCGTGGACGACAAAAGGTTAAGCAGATTTAGGAGTGCTATGCAAAGTTGTCAAGCAACTACAAAAGGCACAGTTAACACAGCTGAATCAAGAAACACATGTTTTATCTTTAACTATGATCAAAAATCACTCCTCTTACTAATTGTGGGATTGCTCTCCTTCCATTGAAGCTAGTGGTGAAGATTCTATTTTCTGCATAGAAGATGTCACATGAATTAACCTGATATTTTCCCTAAAAGTTTAATGTTTTAGTAAATGAGGTCTGTGCTTTGGTTTTAACATTGTAGAGGTTGTAGCAGTGTTTTATAGCAAGAACTTTGTGTGTGTGGTGGAGAACAACCTTTTAAGTAGGAACTAAAATAATAGGTTGGGATCCTACTTTCTTTTTTAATAGACTTCTTAAAAATAACTTTTAACATTTTTATAGACTTAAAATAGAGTGGTTAGCTTAGTAAGCCAGTTAGGTAAAGATTGCAGGTTCACACGAATGGTTTACCATCCACATTTTAGGAAAAGAAGCAAAAAAAAAAGTTTACATTTGTTTTTTAAAAAGAATACTGTCAGCGAAAGTGTTTCCATTGTAAGATGGTTACTGTAAGAACTATGGTAAACCAGCATGAATGCTAATAGAATTATTAGTTCTCAGGGAACTACAAAAAATCTTTAACTTGATTTCAAGAGTTGCACCAGCTTGTGCTACAGAGGACGATGGTCAAAGGATAAGTCCTGAGAAGACTATTTCAGAAGATTAGATTTCCAAAACATAATAAAGAATCTGCCACAATAAAGGTCACCTAGTTTGTTATATCATAGCAATTTTCTGCTCTGAAATCAGAGAGGACATCCCTTTGATGTCTTTCTTTACTAATGTTGAGGGATTGTATAAATAGGAGCCTTTTAAGACTCCATCAGCAGTGTGATTTTATGTATAGGTGGGTGACTAATAAAAAGACAGTACCAATGTTTTACTTCTGCCTAAATTAGTTGTAGGGTGGTTTTTATTTTTGATATGGTTGTTTAAGGAGTTACTTGAAACCAGGTATGTCTGGTTTAAAATGAGTAAGAATATTAATACATGGTCTTTTTAGTTGGTTTAGCTGAATCACCTTTTAGACCAACAAAAATCCTACCTGTCAACCAAATGTAAATAGAACATTTTACTGACTGCATATGAAACTCTGAAGAACTTAATAAATAAGCCATTTTTCACAGCTTGGTGACATTATTACACTCAGAAAGTAAAGAATCTGTGAAAGATATAAGGTAGCTGCAGCACATTAAACAAACATCCTGGATACTGTGATGTCAACATACCCCTTCCACTGTGAACCAATGTTTTATTAAGAAAAATATCTTGATAGTGCTATCAATAAAAATTGTGCCTTGAAAACTCTCAACCTCTCAGCAAGTTCTGCTTTTTCTAGAGGTAAATCATAATGAACATTCTGAGGCCTTGACTCCCATTTTGTTTGCCCCTGTTATTTTCTATCATACAGCAAAAGCAAAATTTCTCTAATTTAGCCTAAATAAAAAGAACTCAGATTAAGGCAAATAATTAAGGTACATATTAACAGAGAAGCTGGTATGTATTTGGACAATATCTGAAGTATGGGTCAGCAGTCAAGTCACTTATCTTACATGGAACTTTTAAAGCACTAATCCCATTTTCTGACTTATTTAGAGCAAAGAGAACAGTACCATGTTTTAGAGTAGCCAAAAAGAGGGCAGCGTAGACTGATGCAGAGCTCTGCTTCTTTGGTTTCCTTTGTCTGAGGAGAAGGGGACAGAGATCAGTCAGTCAGACAGGGAGATAAGTCACCCATATTTAGGCATTGCATCCCCCATTTGCTTTGTTCTGATTCCAGGGTCTCAAAGGCAAAGAAGTATTAAGAAATACTAGGAAAAGCCACGTAGGTGGAGTGTAGCTGTAAAATGGTCCACTGAACAAACTGTGTCTACCAGTTCTGTAGCATGAGAATAACAACCCCAACAGCAGAAATCAGCCTTTTGATGGAGATTTAGCAAGTACTTACAGAGGTGTAAGACTGCACAAATCTAACTCTCTTATTTTTTTGTTATTTTTCTGTGTATTTTGGGTATAAGTGTACATTCTGACTTTTTTTCCTTTTACTGACTACTTTCTTTAATGCATGTTGATCATAGAATATAATCTTTATGAACATACTATTTACTGGTTTCCATCCAAACTGGATATTTTTAGGTAGCAAATTGCCAAAGTCTGTGCTCTAAATACCAAGATGGAACAACTGTGTGTTTGGGTTTGTTATAATGGTGTTTCATATAGTGGTCAAACATCTGAAACTACTTTGTGAGAGTGGTAGCCCCACAGTGTGGGAAGCCAACTGGCTTGACTCACAGTGCTGTGGAGAAAGGGAATCTCATCATCCTACCCTTACACGAATATCTAAGCCACAATCATAGTCAGGTCATTAAAGTTGCTGGATATTAAAATAAAAGAAAACACTTCCCAGAGGACTTATTCCTTTACTATAAGCATATCTCTAAAGATCTTTGATGGTATTATTATATTTAGTGTATGAAGTACATCTAATTATGATTATTTTTTTTTAAATAGGCCTTTATTTTAATACAGGCATATGCTAACTTGAAAGACAGAGTGTGCTACTCTGAAAAGAAAGTCTAAACTTTTTATGCTAAAGTGGCACTAGCATTCTTATTCCTACAGGAACCAGGAAAAAAGTCAAGTAAACTTGAAAAATATTTAACTTTTATTGAGGAATGAGAATTTTTGCCAGGGCCTTACTATAACTTTTTTCAAAACCAGACATCATATAAAGGTAGAACTAAGTTTTAAATAAAAGCAAGGAAAAAAAAAATAGAAAAGGAGAAATTTATAAAATTACTATTACAAACCTTTCCAAGTTTTAAGACTTTGAAAGATCAACCAAGTATTGTGTGGAAATGTAATAAGTTCCTGTTATTGATCTTTTTCTGTAATCCTTTCATCAAGCTTTCAGGTAAAGTAGTTGTTGCAAAAAGCTATCATTTTCTGCTGCACACGTTCTTCCAATTACTTGAATGATGTCATGGTCCAATATTTGAAGTTTGATTGTTACCTCTGTGATGAAGAATTTCAGTGATGCTGACAACACTGTGATATCATTGAAAATAATTAACATGAGCAGTAAGTAATTATAAGAAGGACACCTATATTTCCACACAGATACTCTAGTAACTGACACTTTACTTATGAAGCTTCAAACTTCTATGTGGAAATATAAGCATTAATCACATTGTCATGTGAGTGCAAAAATAAATGTTCTCTCATGCTTGAGAGAACAAATCAATATTTTGGGGTTTTTGGGTTGTTTTTTTTTTTTGTTTACATTCAACATGCTTTGTTTCTTGGTATGATCCTCATAATTCTGCCTTTCTTCCTTTTACTACGTTCTTTTTCTCCTTCTGTCTTCTGACATGCATTGGTAGTTTGCCAAACCAGGCCAAAAATTTGGATGCGTGCAAAGAACAAGCCTAGATATGGTATTTTTCTTGGATTAGAGGGGGAATTAAAACATAAACATTGTCTTTCTACTAATGAGACTGAGAACATTAGAAGCCACTAAAGTGTTAAAAAATGTCTAAGGATTGTGAAATAGCAACAAGTTAGGTAAAAATTAAAAGTGTTTTGTGTATAAAGGCTGTCAATTCTTGTAAGATTTTCACAAGTTTTTGCTAAAAGTCCCATCTCCTAAGCCCTGATGATAGTGTTAGATTCTCAGCATCCATTCATATAAATGCAAACATTAAAAGATTTGTTCTCATGGAGGAAAAAAACCTACCTGGACATGTCTTATAAAGACATCAAAGACTTCCAAACAAATACAGAAAGGCAAACTGAAGAATGGTGTGATATAAATATACATTTTTAAACCTCATATTAACTACCCTTAGAATTTAGGATACCTTGGGTCTTAGCCTCCAAAGTTGGATGGGGTGGCACAAAACTGTCCATTGTCTGTTATCTTAGGGTCCCCCATTGCTGTTGCTGCCCCTTGCTTTCTCTCCATGTTGTTCATACTCACAGCAGTCATTCTATTTTGCCTCCATAGTACCATCTTGCCCTCCTCTTGCACCACTTCTAATGATTCAACGTTGTTGAGAAAGTCTTCCTTCAGTCATGTAACAGGTGATTAGCATTTTAGTCATCAGTATCAGAGTTGTCTTCACTTCAAGATGAACAGTTCTGTAACAGCTAGCTTTGACCCCCCTCACTATCGAATGCCACCTGCAGCTGGTGTCAGTGGCATGTACACAGTTCTGGCACCCACACAGACAGAGGTGGAGGGGTTACATAGCAGGAGGATGTGCTCCTGGCCTCCAGCCCCTTCACTGTGGAAACCAGTTCAGCATTCAGGATGGGCCCAGCCCAGCCACATGCTGCAGCTGGCAATGGAGAGCCAGCAGGAACAAGGATAGGACCCAAAGTTTTTCCAGATTCCAATTTGCAATGCATCAGAAATATCTGGAGTGCTTTAAGCTCAGAATAAAATCAGAGAGCTAGTTACCTCACTGTTTTATTTCTATCAAGTGGGTTGTGATTTTTAATTAGCTAGTGCTAGAGCAATATGTTCCTGACAAACTTGGAGAACTTGGAGTTTTTAAAGGGGAGCTTCTTCATCATGTGGGGTTTGCAATGCTTGCTTGTCTCTACTAATTAGAAGTGTTTATGAATTAATTATTATCCTGCCTTACAAACCAGTAGGAGAATAACTGTGTGGTGTTCTGGATATGATTAAGATATAAGAGCAAAGAATTTGAAAGCAAACACAGAAAGAATTTTTATTGACTAGCCTGTCTTTTAGCTTTTTTCTTGTGAAAACAGTTTTCCTTTATAAGAAGATCTCCTGCTCTTTGTTAAAAGAAAGATGTAAGCTTCATTTGCAAGTCAAGCTATGACTATTTTAAAACAACATTGCAATAAAAGCCTAAAGTATTATTTTTTTTTAAAAAAAAGAGGAGAAAATATAATATGCAAATACATACATCCTTTGCTTTCAATCCAGAGAAGAAGCAAGTAAAATCACAGTTAGTATATAGCCTCAGGAAGAAGTGTATCCCTTCCTGGAAACCACTGTGTTTTACTGTAGTGGGACAGAAGGAGTTAAATACTGTTATATCGGATTTAACACCTTTCCATCTCCACCTCAGTACTGTCTTGTTCCCAACCTGCCTTACAGCTGGAATTGCAACACCAACTTTTTGTATCATTTTATCAATTCATCTTCATTTAACCTATCTGAAGAGCAAAACATCTAATACACACTTGAAATTATTCTTTCTATCCCATTTACAACAACAGGTGCTTAGAAGTCCTATCTCAGTCGTAAATAAAACCATAGTAAAGGCATGAACAGAAGACAAAGATTAGAATAGTCAAGAAGAAAAATAAAACCAAACAACAACAACAAAAAAAAGAGGCCTATTATACATGTGACCTTTCGGCTGTTTGAGGTAGTCTTTCATAAAAACAGGGGTGTGGGACCAGAAAGTGCAAATGAAAACCAGCTTGTTAGGAATGGTCAGTACCTTGTCATCTCTTTTTGGTTTTTTATTTTGATTTTTATTGTTGTTTAAGAATGTTCAGAAGAAGGTAAAAATCAAAGAACTTGCAGTAAAAGGGAAAAATCCGTGAGTTTCTGTTTCATTATGACACTCTGCCTTTCCTCAGCATGTTGTTAAAACACCACCATCCTCTCTGAACTATCCTGAAAAAATGTGGACTCCCCTCTGCACACCTTTTCTTTCCATGTAATGTTTTCCGTGCCTTTTCCATCTGATTCTTATCTTGTCACTTAATCTAGAGGCCTGCTGTGTCAAAGGACACCAGCTCACTGATGCTACCTAAATCTGTTCTTCCTGGGCCTAAATAGACAATAACCCACCCCAGTGAAGTGAGCCAGAGTACAGAGCATCAGCTGTACCTCTGACCTGCTTGGTGAAAGGCATCTGTCTTTGACTGGCTGTCTACCCGGTATTCTGAGAATGTCAACAAAAATACATATTCCTGATCTCTACTCACTTTTTTCTCTTTTGGGACTTTGTGTATTTTGTCACATTTAAAACTGAATGACAGAAATAACCTTTTCCTTGCACTAAGAAGGATAGCTTTGACACAGAAAATTGACCTGAAGTCTTCTGTCTGAAGAAGAGACTTTTTGATGAAAAAGGGATGGTTGGAAAACACATTATGCATTTTTAAGTTTTTTTTCTGCTTTTCCAAACTTTGTCATGAATTCTGAAATGTTTGACTTGTTATTGATGAGCTATGGTTTCTAAACTTTTTGTTGTACACTAACAGGTTGCATCATACACTTCTGACTCTCTGGTCCTATGACTCACTGAAATGAAAGAAAAGCACAAATACTCTTAATTTTCGCTCACTGTGAAGATGTGAAGCATACTTACAGCACAATGCTGCTTCTGCCACAACCTTTCCTTCTCCACAGATACACTGCCATCTACAAAGGAGTGGAAATGCAAGACTGTAGGGGATGACCACCATTTTCAAGAGCTATCTTCTGGGGAACTCTGAGCAGATGTTCACAATCTCATGGACTGATGTGGGCTGTGTCTGGCAATATTTCTTATGAAGCTATGGTGCCAGAGTGCTCATTAAGGGCGTTATTGAAACGTGGAAGATTTAATTTTTTTTTTAATAACGTTTTAGCAATAATTGGGTATTGATGGAAATGCACACCTATCAGTGAAGATGCTCTTCATGGGGGCTTGGCCAGTAGTTCCTGAGAATCTGTATCAACCAACATTGCTTTAATATACATTTTCCACGGTCTCCAGTCTCGGTTCACGAGCTCACATCTCTGTCAAGCACACATTCACTGAACAAGTCATGCCTATGTTAGTGTGCAGTTTTTACTATGATCTTTAGATCTTCTGAATTCTTAAGACAGCCAATTTTCTCATTTCCACCTGTCTTTGCAGATGCCATGTGAGGTCTCAAAAGGATTTCATAGTTTCTTTTTGACTTTTGATGTTTAAGAAGAAAATGTTTGCTCTCTGGAGAAAAGATATGGCCACAAAGTGAAATTCATGGCTGTTTTTCCTACCTGGACTAAATTGTGTGTTAATATCACACTACTGTTGGCAATATTCATGTGTTGCATGCTTTCTTTTTTGAGTGAAAGTGGTGCTGAATTTTCCTGAACATGGTATGTACAGAACAGCACACACTGTAACAAAGGTTTCACATGCCAGTTTTAACTACTCTGCTATTGAGTACTGTTAGAAATTTTGATTAACTTTCCTAAGAAATTTTGTATATTTTATTGTGGGAGTATTGTCTTTCATCTCTTAAAATGATTGTCCAATTCTGCTTTGTTTTTCTTTACAATTTTTTTCATTGCTTCACTTTTACTGTTTTTCTCTGTGTCTAAGTTGTATACCTACCCCCAGTTCCTCTTCAAAAACCTGATGAGAGTTACTCGTGTTTTGTTTAAAGGGTTACCTTTTCTGGCATTCGGTAACAGTGTTATTTTCATTTCTTTTCAGAGACCACAGTGGTGTTTTGTCCTAATTCCACCATGATTGTTTTAAGTTGTTCCTGCATATTCCCTACTTCCTCATGGTTTTCACCACTTTTCATTTTAGCAATGAACTTGAGCTGACTTAATCTGTCTCTTAGGGAAAGAATCTTCTTTGAATTTTCTTCATGCGTGAACACTGTTAATGTTTTCAGAAGTGATTGGAAGAGAAAGTGGTGACTTGTAATCCTGTCACTTTACAGACTTTTTCTGTATGAGCTGAAACTAATTATCATTTTGCCATAGGTTTCTATATGAATAGGTACTGACTGAAGTCTAATATGAACTATGTGAATTTAATATACCCTGCTTTTAATTAGGGAAGATTAATCTACTCTGTTGTTACTCTGATGATGCTTTGAACACTTTCTTCCAACACTGACTTTTTTCTTCAGGAATGTCATGCAAACACATTAGGTTTAGACTTGAGAATTTACATTTGCCTTTTGTTTTGTGCAGTTTGTCAGGAAGATTTTTATTTGGATTTTTTTTTTCTTGCTGTTACTGTCATGGGAGTCAGAATATATGGATCATTTTCTTTGTCCAAGTGCTTAATTTTTGATTTCTTCTCTTTCTGAGTAATTTCAAGCATGTAGGTACAGGGATACAGTACTGGAATATGTATGTCCAACAGATAAATTCATCACCTGTTATCTGTTAGGTTTACATAACAGTAATTACTGACAAACATTATTAATTTCTTTCTTTGCAATCTTATTTTAAAAAAACTGTTGTGTTCTTACATATTTACCTCAGCAGAATCACAATGATGCAAAGACCACATGAAAAATTAAAAGATCCCAAGCACATTATAGTTTCAGTTTCAGAGTTTCATGTAGAGATGTGATAGGAATGGGTGACTTGATAATTTTGAGCATTTAGATTTGTAATATTAAATGCAGCAAGCATCAGTACTAGTTTTGCTTAACGTCACATATCTACAAGTATAAATTCACCCTCATTATGCTTCTGCTTGGGCATCAGACACTTTTATACATTAATTTTAAGTATAACATTCTTTCTGCACTCCTTTCTAATTATGAAGTTCAACGGAAATGAGCAATCTTATAATTCTACTCATGATTTATAATTTCAGAAAACCCTAGGTGCAAACCTACATTCCAAATACCCTCATTTAAAAATGGACTGCTGTAATTATATGATCATTTCATTTCAAATCTGCAGGGGACAGTAACTCAACATAAAGCAAGAAAAAATTAATGAGAAGCTTAATTATAATAATATCATTAAACCCTAATAAGAGAAAAAGTCTATCTTTGCTTTATTTTAGCTTGGACACCTAATATAATTTTATTACAGTACAGTAGTGATGTTTTCTGAATTTTTAGAGAAACTAATAGTGTAATGGCAAAGACTGGATAATTTTAAATTTTCTTCCCCTTTTTTTCTTTTAAGTATAAGCAAAAAGGAAAAAAAGAAAACCTCTTCACAGTGTATAGTCATGTAGACACAATCTAATACCATTTAACTAATAACAGCCATAGATTAGCACTTCACATTAGCACTTCACATTAGCAGAAAATTTTAGCAGCCTTTGCATAATTTTTCAAAAAAATGTAATTGTTTTTTCTCAAATCAGGGGCTAAATATCTTCATTCATAGTGGCTCAAGACAGGATCTCTGAGGTGCATTACCTTCTACTTTAAAGAGCAATGTACAAATGATAACAGCCAAACTTCTGTTACCATAGCTACAGAATGGAAGTTGTATTCATGGTTTATTAATATTTAGCAGATATTTGAATTTCCGTACTTTTTCACATTTACAATCCAGATACTTTACAGAAGTTATTTATAAAGAGCACAACATTCCTGAACACACAGCCCTGCTGGTGACAAATGTTTAATGTGAAGTGCATTAGTTTGGCATCAGACATTGTCAATAATGCATGCTCACCACCATTTAATTATTTTGAAAACATCTGTTGAAGAAAAATATGTTCCAGAGAGGAATGAAGAAGGCAAGTGCATTAGTGACTGTTAACCACATTTCAGTCTGTAACATAGAAAACCCTAAAGGGAAGACCAGGATTCAAGGACATCAGGAAAATGTTAAAATTCATCTTCACTTTTAGTCTTTGTAGCTAAGGAAGTGGTTTAGCTAAGTCTTTTGTGTAGAGTTGGTTTGCCAAGAATTTTTAAAATAGGGCTAAAATATTGTATCAGAACATGTATTGGAAATACTTTATTTTTCCCATAATATACCCAAATGTATGCCATTTGTCTTCTGAGCAATCCTAAACAGTTACTGATATAGCATGATGCCATTCTACAAGTAAAAATTACTTTACTCGGGTCTAAGTGAAAGAGATGGTAAGCTTCCTTTTACTTAGTCCTTTTGCCTTCACCTCATACAGTGTTTGGTTTCACTCCAGAAATAAATGATTTATTTATTTTTCAGCGTTGTTTTTCCTAGCTGACTCCAACTGCTAAAAACAATTTAAAAAATAAAAATTCTTCCATGGTTGGTTTCAGAGCCTGACGTAAACAAGTGTATGTATGACCATTTAAAATGTATTCAGCTATTAACATTTCATCGTAGCATCTTTTGCTGATTGTTTAAAGGAAGAAATGCAGGATGCTTATTGAGATGTCATCTGACATATTCCACTTGAATAATTCTCATCATACACTTTTTACGAACAACATCGACCATCACTGTCAAGTTAAATTAGTGGGTTATAATTAATGGTACAAGGAGCTAATAGACTTCTGGTCAGGGTGTGCCGATACAGATATGCCACAGGCAGTATAAGGCAGCAGTCTTAAATTACGTGGTCATGAATTCAGAAATGGGCAACATATTCGTCTAACCACTGCATAGAGAGGAAGGAGCCAAATAATGAATACAGCAGCCCAGCATGCCACACTTGGCAATTAAACTTCCCTGGAAATCCCCAGACCTTGCCAGTGAGGATACCCTGGAGCTTCCAAAGAACAATGTAGAAGGACCAAGCAAAGGTACTCACTGGCGAGCTGGCAGCAGCACCCAGTGGGGAGCAGTCAGTGCTGACCTGAAGGGATCTGCGTGTGGCTGAAAATGCTACCAAAGTGGAAAACAAAGCTGGACTAAAAGAGCAGCAAAGGGGAGGTTTGTGAAGAACAGGTGATACTATGGTCACGGAGAGAAACTTCCAGTGTGGGAGAAAGTATGATGTTCCAGGGACGAGGAGAACTCAGGCTGAAGTCAGCAAAGAAAAGGAGGACAGTACGCTGCACCAGAGAGGCTGCAGGGTGATGTCCGCCGGGGTGCCAGCAAGCAGGGCCCGGTCTGTAGGCAATCCGTAATGAACACGGCCCAGGGCGATCGGCTGCTCCCGCCCAGCGAGAAGGCAGTTACTCTTCCAGCAGTGTCTGAGCCCACTTAGGATGTGATTAATTTTCCAAAGGGTAAGAATGTCTATCTATTGACTGTAAGGGAAACGTGGTTGATGAGATTCCTAACTGAGGCCCTGTCATTAAATGTTCAAAGTTTGGTAAGATGAATCCAGTCTGGGAGTATATGGGGTTAATGGTCCTATATCTTTATCTCAGCAGGCAGCCAGTACTAGTGTTAATAGGGGAACTCTCTCAAAGCCATTAGAGGAATTCTTGGGAGCTCTACTGCTTCATGGACCCTTTCATCAGCCTCTTTAGTATGACAAATAGCTTGAGGCTGCCTACCAGCCAGTTATTTTTAAAGGTGTGTGAAAGTGGCTGGAAACATCTGTTCCAAGCCACCATTTTGAACTGTCTTTTCAATGATGTAAGAAACCTGCCAGACTAATTTAAGCTGAATATGCACAACAACATTTTCACCAATAGGTTTTTTTTTTTCCGTTTCTTGATTTTTCACTTGGAAAGCTCATTGTCCATATAAATCGGATCTTCAACCAAGAAAAAACACTGAGAAAGAACCTAAGTTTTCTGTGTACATGAGTCTGGACTGCACAGGTGATAATCACCCATCTCTAATTCTAAGTTACCAATGAAAACTATCCCTTTTCTCTTTCACCAGATTTTTGAAAATACAAGAAGTTGTGGCTAGAATTTTTACCTTCTCCCTAATCCCCTCTGCAGATAGCTGAGGATGTTTATTTCACCACAACCTTCTGACCATCACAAATGAGTCAATACTAGAGAAAATGTTTATACCAAGCAAACAAACACTCCATATAAAGATAGTGGCAGGGACTCCAGTATGGCATGACACAAATTGGTGCATTGAACTAAGTCCTAGTTTGTGCTGAAAGAATGTTTCTAGGACAAAGCTGTTGTATTATGCAATCACAAAGCAGGCAAAGAGATTACTGTTTTATTTACATGGTTGTGAAAATGATAAAATAGTGTCAGCAATACTGCAATTCTTCAGTTCCTGGACTTGGCATTTCTCTTTCATCTTTTTCCAAATCTCAGCACATTGTTTTCAGAAATTAAATCCATTATATTTTTGTTGTACATACTATAAATGTTGTAGTCACATACATATGATGCAGCTGGTTATTTTCAGCTGTTTGTTGGGCCTTCTTTATGTTATTCCAACTTCTGAGTTTTTTTGGTGTCATTTGAAATATGGAGGTTTAGCAATAGTTACAATAGAGAACTGGCAGCGTACAGTGTTTTTTCCTACTCCTTCATATTGAAAACATACTGTTTGTTATTTAGTTCCAACTTTGAGTTCTTTAAAATGAAAGTCAGAATACACAAAAGTTTCTGCCTTCCAGTGAGTTCTTTCCATACACAGTCAGTTAAAAAAAAAAAAAAAAAAAAAAAAAAAAAAGAAAAGAAAAAGAAAGGAAGTCTGCATATTTAACATAATTTAACATCTCTACAGCCTGAGCAATTATCCTAATAGCAGGGAACCAAGGCCTACTGGTAAGTTTTATCCTCCCTTTGTCAGGCTTGTTTCTTTGATATTAGTATCTAGATGCATACCACAGGGTGAAACCAGGCTTTATTAAAGGAGGGTCAGCATTCTGTTAATCTAATTTAAAAGCATTAAGGGGAGTAGAGGAGCATTAATTGATTTGTTGGGAGGGTTCTGACTCCAGCCAACCTGATCTTGCTGTTTACATTCTCTTCATTTAGGGTATACTGAAGAAAACCTACTTGAGCAGTAGTACAATATATACTGTGTTTTGTCTTTAATTAAAAAAATCCTATAGCAAAGGTTGACACACATATTACATAGCTATATATCTTTATCAATGAAGTGACTGAAATGATTTAAAACATCACATTCAGTAATCGGCAACGAGCCAGTTTTAACATAACAGTAATAACTCTGGAAAAAACTAGTTTTTAGCACTAAGAAATTAAACTGGTTCAGTAGCATGGAGCAGGCTGCTTGCAGAAAGAACTACATGCCATGGCAATGTAATGTTACCAGGAAAATCATGAAACAAATGAAAAACTATATTTCTGGAATTGCCTGGATATTTTTTGGATGATGAATTGAAAATCACAAGCTGTTAAAATTGTTGAAAACTTCTACATTTACCAATGAAATTTTTACAGTTCAGATTATGAAGAATACTTGGAGGACATGCTTCTTTGCTTCATGATTTGTTTTTCCCCACGGCTCCTATCTCCTCTCAACCTTCTCTTTTACATGCAATGAAAAAAGCTAAAAGAACAAAGGGAAATTTAGTAACTAACACCTGGAGAAAAAACACAAGTATGGAAGAAGATCGGTGTGCATAAAAAGAATGGCCACTCATTTTTATGGATTCATACCAAAGATTGATGAAGTTGGCATTTAAGGCGGTGCTGTCTCTGATGGAAAATGTGATTGAAGTTTTCCCACAGTGGGAGCCTTTACTGGATTCCCTTCTGTGTGGATTCTTTCCACGTGAGCCTTTTCTTCAGTGGGGACAGTAATAAATGTCCACCGATGTCTATTTTGACAAGGCTTGTAGGAGTTATTCTCTCCAGCAAATCTACTCCTCTGTCATATTTGGGTGACTCCGGCCAATGATTGAAAAATTACCAGAGGGAAGACAAGCATGCATATTTACGTGTGACAGTAAGATCTTGTCAGGAGAGAAGTGAAACACTCAAGTATTTCTAAAATCTAAATTTAAAAAAATAAATATACTTTAAAATTTTTTAAAGAAAAAATTATCCTGGTAACTTTTGACTGTATTTGCAGTGCTTCATACCAAGATCATAATGAATTATTTTTAAAGACTTCTCTGCAAGAACCTGCAAATGCATAAATCACTTTATAGAATGCAAGCAGTTAAAAAAAAATAAATAAAAATGCAAAATTATTTCACACCTATATGTGATCAATTCAATATACTAGAGGATTTGATTAAACTCTTGATTAAACTGATATGTTGGCTGCAGTTAGTTAAATGAGTGTGAACTCATAATGGTTCTTACACTATATACTTTGTGTAATGACAGTAATTCAGGTGTCCAGAGAATGCGCCTTAGATTTAGCCTTGCAAAATACATCAGCTGAGAACATGTCCATGATTCTGAGAGCCTAAAGGAAGGAAATAATCCTGAAAGAACTAGAACCCTTCCTAAGAAGCCTCCAGGTCTATAAAGATGAGGGATTGTTGGCTGTGTGAAACCTAAAGGAATGGCTCCTGTGCACAATATAACCCCCCCACACACACACTTACATTGCACTGGGTCACCAAATCTCTGAGGTACTTAAAGTTCCACATATAGAGCTATAGTGGAGGAGCCCACACCCACAAGGACTGTGAAAGGAAACACCTGTGTCACTTTAGATGCATGGCATTACTGACAAGAATTTTCCTGGAGCTTGATGTTGACTTTGTGGAGTTTTCTACTCCCCATATCCCTAGCCAAAGCAATGCAGGGTACAGAAAATCAGGCACTTGTGAAATATGATCATAATGACAGTAATTCATTCACACCATGTGCTGGCTATGGCAAAGCACCCATCTTCCATACAGCTCTTCAGTGGTCGTAGAACTTGAGAACCCAAATCTCAGGCCTGAGCTTTAGGCACCACCCTTCTCAGGGAGTCCTGAGGAGCTGTTGAGGTTCTTCTGGTGATTTGGGGACGAACAGAGAGAGGGTTCGCAAATATTTCTCTGGAAACCACAAACAACTTAAGGAGAAGGTCAGATCCCACACCTTCTGGCCCAGCAACAACTAGGCTGCTTCTTTTTGCCCGTACACTGTTAAGGGCACGGTCGTCCATCCTTGTTGAGGGCAAGATGAGTGTTTTGTTAAACACATGGTCAGCCTCTGAGGCTAGCGCGTCCCCTTGCTGCCTGGCTGCTCTGGGTCTCAGCTCTTTGACGTCATCTCCCACTGCATGACAAAGACAATGTCCACTAGAAATGCTGCCCCTTCATGGGAGATATTAATCTGCCCCTCTTGCCATGGGGTAAGAAGTTTTACTTCTTTTCCAGCCCTCCTTTACAGAACTGCTTGATCTGGAATTTTGGTGACTTCAACCAGTCTCAGTAACACCTACATTAATACAACAACAACAACAGTAACAACAACAATTAAATAATGAAAATCTATGCTGGATAGAAGACACTTTGGGAATAAATGTGAGGATCCACTCAGGCAGGTGTCTCTTCAGAAAGTAAGTTATGTACCAGCAGTTGATATCCTACAAAGATTTATTTTCATTTAATTAACAGTTTCCTAATTCTTCTCCAAGTAAAAGTGTTCTGGTAATCTCTGTTTTTTTCATCTGATTTCTAAGTAATTTGGAGAAAATTTAAACTATAGTGTGATGAATACTAAAACACGGCATTTGCAAACACCTGTTTTAATTACATCAGTTTTTCAGCTTTAAACAGGTCAGTTCTTATTTAAATGTTGAATCTTTTTATGTCTGCCTTAATACACAACATTTGCTTTTCATGTTTATGTAATGAGAATGTCACTGCCAAATAAACTGATAAAAAATATTTCTTTTTGATTTTGAAATAGTTTTAATTTGTTTTCTTAAATGTTTTCACATGTAAAAGAAAGCAAAAAGAAGGCAAAACTCTCAGCTCGAAACCTGCTTTCCTGCAGTAAAAGATGGAATTTGTCATGCTAAAAACATCCTGAGGTATCAGGCATGTCACTTGGAATGGAGATACCGCAGTTAGCTAGTGCAGTTCAAATCCTTAGATCTTTTGCACAAGCCTGCTATTCCATTACTGCAAACAAAATCTGTGAAAGACACACTTAAAACCCCCAAATCCATCCCTGAAAAAAGTGGTGTATTTTGGAGATCCCGCCACACTTTTTTTTTTTTCCTCTAGAAGCTATGTTTCTTCAATAATTCAGGAGGTGCAAGAACCAGCAGATCTTACAGCATATTTGATGTGCCAGCAAACAGACTGGAGATTGTTTCATTTCAATTAGCCCCTTTGTTGCCAACAAAAGACTGACAAACACACTGAGAGAGGGACAGGCATATGGCACTTTTGCTTTCCACTTTGCTATTTATTTGATGGTAGACCTCTTATCACAGCCTCTTGCCAATTTCCCCGCCTTGTGCCCGCTTCCTCCTTTGCCATACTTTACCTACTATTGTTCTCCTTGTATCATCTTACTTGGGATCAAGTGATTCTCTCCAACACAAAAATAAGAAGACGTATTCTTTTTCAGGCTCTTCTGATCTCCCAGGCTAATTGGCTCAGGTGTAAACCAAGCCAGCAGGGCTGCCACTTTGATGTGACACTTTAGAGCGGCGCACCTGGTAACATCCCTGTTTGTGTGTCAAATACCAGCCGGCCTTGCCTGCTGCTCAAACCCAGCTAATAAAAACGCTAGTAATCACGTTGTATTACAAGGCTCAAATTCATGCTGTTACTTTATTGCAAGGTTGTCATTAATTTTGCAGGGTGAACCTGGAATCTGATCTGACCTGTTTTTAATAAGTGTGGGTCTGTGGGCAAGTGTGTAAGTGAGTGACAGAAAGGTGACTGCCAGCTGTTTCTTCTTTACATATGGTGTTACCCTTCGCTTTGATCAATAATGCTGTTACACTTTAAAAAGAAACTCATTTTGTAAGGATGCAGAAGAGGGGCCTTCCTACCTCCCTTGTCCCTGTGATTTATTTGTAAAGCCTACGCAATTAGGGAAAGGTCAGTCAACAGTAAGAAATATCTTACTGCTTTGCTAGAGATTGTTCACCTCTTCTGCTCTGTAGAGCTGCACAGTTGTTGAACAGTTGCCTTATTACCGTTGCTTGTAATGGTATTTGGTAGAATTACAAACATAGGCAAAGCCTGGGAAAAATAATAATAATAAACCCCAAAAAATAATTGCAAAACAAGGTCACATCTAAAGTGAATAAGTCAAAATTCTTCTGAGCCACAAGCACTCTTTTTAACTCCAGTGCAGTACAAATGTAATTGTACTTGCATATTATATATATAAAACTACATGTATATATGTGCATATGCATCTTTGAGTTTTAAAAACCTAAATATTTTCACTTTTCTTGTGGAGAAAATGTTAAATCTTCCAAAACTCTGTGTAAATATAGCTATAAATCAATTCCATATTTAACAAAGATGTTAACAACAATGAATTTATTGTCTGATCAGCCAGGAGCTGCTAGAATTTGTATTGGTGAGTTAGGAATGTGGGATAACAATAAGGTTTTATTTTGGGATATAGAATTTTTATCAAATGACTTTTGAACATTGCTGTTACTCCTTTTGGTCACAGTGGAGAAATATTTTTGAATGTTGAGAGATAGAGACAAATCGTACAGAAGCTAAAATGCATGAGAACTTGGAATAAGGCAAGCAACTAAGTAATTAGCAAAACAGACTAATGGCCTTTTTGAAATTTAGTGAAGATTGCAACTAATTTCTGGAGACACTGGCAGGAAAAATCTAAAACCCCTGAAATGAAAGGGAAAAAAATCATTGAAGGTGGAGAAAATAAGCATCAAAAGTTATTTTTCTTTCCTTTCTATCTTTCCTTCCCTGCAATCCCCAATCCATGGAACTAGATTTTAAGCTTTCAGTTTTACAGCAAGTCCAGGAGTCCCTAGAAGAATACTGAAAATTAGCAGCTTAAACTGAACTCCTTGGCATCACAAAGTGAGCCATTTAGTGCTCTATCTGCACTGCAGGCACTCTGCTATCTGCAATGACTAATAAAACCCAGTCAGATCTTCCCATAACAGAGGTGCTTTGTGCTGCCATAAGTAAGTTTCTGTAAATTAAAATTCACTATGTTTACAGGGAAAAGCTGTAAATTCACTATGCCCAAAACTTGAATTATTTAAATATGAAAATAATAGTAACAAATTTTTCTAGTATAAATTTTCCAGATTTTACAAACAGTAGCTTACTGTCAGGCTTAATTGTATTTAATGCTATCTTGAACGGTCTATGCAAAAGGACTGAAAAGCACATTAATGGTACATATGGTGAAACAAACTGAAAAAACCCTCAGATATTTTCAGCAAAAACAGAGAGGGTGTGGTAAAAACACTTTACATCACCTTTATATCATCAATACACTTATGATGTAAAAAATGCAAGAGTGAATCAATCCACCTACTAAAAAAAATAATCCAAAGTTTATTTAAATATATAGCTAGTAGAAATCAGAAACCTGAAAAACATGAAATGAGGCAAAAATGGTTTAGCACATTTTTTAATTGTATGCTTAGAGGCTTTTGCTGCCTGTCCATTTCAGGTGACTTAATCTGTAGCATTACATCCTTTTCTGATCACTTCATTATTAGAACTAGAATGAGAGATTGGAGGTAGCTCAAAGCAATGAAAAAAAAAAAAAAACCCAACAAAAAACCCCAACCAAAACCAACCAAAAAACCTCGTAGATAGAAATGACTGATTTGCAGGGCAAATTTACATGTCAGAAGCTTCATGTCTTTATTGCAATAGAAGCTTTTAGGGTTTGCATTTTTTTCCTGTATTGACTTCAGTGACAATACTGATAGACTCACAGAAACAACTGTGAATAGCTGGCAGGCAAAGACCAGAAAAGTCACAATCAAGCATATTTTGAGGAAGTGAGAGCAAAACATTAACTATTACTGTAGAAAGTGAGATCAAAGTTGAATATAAGGAAAATATTTCCTTGCAGTTTGGGATTCACACTAGCGAAAGTGCCTTCACCTACACTTTTGAACCTGCACAGAACAATACAAAGGATCCCAATGATGAAGAAGTAAAAGTGGGACATAATTTCTGACCCACTTTCCTGACCCTGTAAAGGTCTGGGACCACTGAAATCAGTCTTACTCCTTTCTTTCCACTTAGAAAAATTCTGTGCCCTGTCTTTAATCCCCATCCTGGAAATGGTTTAAGAAACTGTTTCTTATCTACCTCCCAAAGTCAGAAGTGAAGTGAGCCTTCCCTTACATAAGTAGGTTTTCAATGTTCTCTTGAAATAACAAGTGATACTGGGAATGGAAATCTGAGAAGAGATACTTAGACCACTAATAAAAGGCAGTTTGAAAAATCACATTACTGTTGTCTGCTGCAACAAGTTATAGCATATATGTTCTTTTGTCTTTGTTGTTGCTGATTGATGAAAATGTAAAAACAAATCTTCATTGTAGTCCTGCTCCCTGTCTCTGGGCACAAGGCTGTAAGAGGCTTTTCTCTCTTTTTTTTTGTGACTCAACCTTGTGGATGTGTATATCGCGCTTAAGGCAAGTTTTGAATTGGGAATTAGCTTTCATGGCAGGCAGAATCCAATTCATCAGGAAGACACTACATATTAGCTTTCTGTAGTGAAACAACTATTACTTAGTTTAATAATGAGAAAAAATAATTTCTCAATACTTTCAAATTTTAAATTGATGGTCAAAGTCAAGGTAGAGGTAGAAATCGTATAGCTGAACTGTTCTTGTTCATCTGATTAATTTCTATTAGTGCTTGAAGGAAAAATATCTAAAATATGACAGTTTGGCCTGTATTTTGTGCCTTCTCGTTGCCTTTTTTTTTTTTTTCCTATTTTTTTCAAGGCATAGATACTTAAAAGTTCTAGTTTTCTCTTGGTTTTGCAAGTAACTAGGGTGGTTATTTGAATAAGTAATTTAGATTCTTATTGACATGGTCCTGAGCCTGCATTTTTTTCTGATGTTCTTTGAAGAATTACCCTTGTGCACCCTTGACATTTTCAGGGTGGCAATGAAATAGTGTGTCTTGGAAGAGTTTCAAAACCTGGCTTTTGGATTTTAATTATTACTGAGGGTAGGAAAGCCTGCAGAGGAAGAAACTATTTTAACTATCCACCTTTATTCCTCAAAACAATATTAATTAACAAAATGAAATTAAATGAAATCAGTTTGTCTGGTAAAATAGGAACAGGCTAAAAGAATGTGTGAGACATTATATACATGGTTTATTAAAATAATTATGGGCCAGATTCTATCCATTACTTAGGCACTTTATTCTGTAAAGAGGCTCAGTAACTCAAGCAAGGGCCAGACACCTGCTTAGGAAGTTTAGTATCAGGCACTGGAGAATTCATATTTCTGTGCAGCTGCCCCTCCTCTGCCTCCTTTCTGTAGTCTTCTATGATGGAGTAGCTTCTTCATTATCAGTATCTGTCTCTCTTGCATGCAACACTTCTGCACGTGTTCCCTTCTAGGAGATGCTTTCTCACACTGCGGAGCAATGCATAATCTGCATTGCTAGTCATGAGGATGCCAGTTTATCATTCTGCACAAAGTGAACTTCCTTAAGCAATGGTTCATATGTATGTAAAGATCATTGTAACAAGCATCATCACAGCTACTATTGTAGTCACTAACACCCAAGAGAGGTGGGAATCCAAGCACTTACCCCAGGCTGGAGCCCCTCTCCCCAGCACCACCAGCAGAGAATGTTTTGAAGAGCAAAGGTGAAGGTCACTGGGGTATTGCCTGTGAAATATTTTATAAAACTTTTTTTTTTTGTGGAGAGTGGAAAGAAGGATTCCCTTCTTATAACTCCTTTCCTTGTTCCAGCTAGGTGTATTTGAAATCCTCACAGAACATTTCTGGAGAAACTATCAACATAGATTTTTTGGGTGTTATTAAAAATATTGTTCAGTTATCTGTTTTCTTTTTGTGATGGGCATGAAGTCTGATCAGCAAATTTGTAACAACCATAATGGTATAGATTAATTATTTATTTTAAAAAGAATACATTAAAATTGTTTTTTTTCAGACAGCATTTATTTCTTTCTCAACACACAACTGAGTAAGTAATGTCCTCATACAACTTTCAGCCTCTTTCAGTATATATCTTTGGATGACATTTCACACTGAAATTCTCAACACTTGTCAGAACAGCTGTGGGATGTGTGTCATTGAGAAGGGAATCCCAAAACAACCAACTACAGAAGATTGCACAGTATAAGCTCAGTGATGCTATACTTTTTATCTTTCTAGAGGAAATTTCTGAAAAGAGTGTGACAAACTTTTAAGATGGTGGTAATATACATGTGAGTATCTACTGAAATAAATTTGAAAAAAGTTTGGGGAGTAAATGTATTTTAATAATAGCTATTCTGCCACTCCAGCAAATGTTCAGTCCTACCCATTCTTTACAAGCATGCTTTATTATATTATTTGCATTAATCCATTCTTTCTTTGTTTGTTTTAATGAAAAACCTGCCTCACTGCTCTCTCTGGAGCAAGCAGCAGAAACAAAAGAAGCCAGCCCTGCCCAATTTTTCTGGTTAACTTAAATCTGCAAGGAGAAGCTCCATTCACTAGTACAGAAACTCCCTATACAAGTCAGAAATGTACACTTGTGTAAGATTTTCTGTTTTGCTTTGCTTTTCTTGCTTGCTTACTTTTTCTTTTTTCCTAAAGGTGAGAAACTATTCTTGTCTCCCGTTTTTGACCTGGTAGCACATCTTTGTATTTTCTTCTCTGTTTGATTTTCATCATTTTCACTTATCTATTTTACAAAATATATGCACAACCCTTTTACCCTTAAGGCTAACACAGCAGCGATCTACCCAGTCTCCATAGAAATTGTTTATTTTTGATATCTTGGCTCTGAATGCCAGCCAGACCACTAAGCAGTTAGACTGGTGGTCATGACTATGGATGTTGACGTAACCACAGAAAGGTTTTACCACCATTCTGTGATGATCAGTATTTCTGAAGATTTTCTTTCTATTTCTCTTATGCTCCTTTAAATGTCTGGGTCAAGTGTAACCTAGAGATGCAGGGAGAGACTGCCTCTTCCCTTAGAGAGCAAATGAGCTTGTTGGAGCAGAGAAGTTTGGAGACCTCAGGGTGTGGTGGAAATAACATAAACCTGGGAGTGTGCAGCTCCTGCAGAGGGATTGAAAGACCACAGGAAAGAGCAAGGATCAAACAGGCAGGCTTCTGAGGGGATGAAAATAACATAGCAGGGCCCAGAGGGGACAAAGGCAAGCTTGCTGCAACTCAGAAAGCCTCAGAATTGCTTGCTTAGGAGAAAGACACACTGTGCAGGCAAACAGCTGATCGAAGAAATCATGTATGTTTCCATTTTGTCTTCCCTGCTTGCTTTAAGTTAATTAAGTAAATAATGTTTCTTACAATTATTATGAAAATTATTATTAACAGTGTCACTAACAAAAGCTGTGGAAGACTTTTCATCTTTTTTGGGACCTCCTTTTCAGAAGTGATGTAGGTAGGTCCATCTCAAGATTTCAGTCAATACAAAGCCCTGCTACTAGAACGTATCAGACTATGTATGGATGGTAGAGAGAAATTAATATCTTACCTAGTTTCAATATTCAGATCTGTTTCTTCTAAAAACATCATTATGTTTTTATCTGTTTTGTCTTGTGCAGCTCTTAATATTCAGATGAATCATGAGTTAGGTTACTGATCTCCATCCCAAAATTTTTGAAGAATCCTAAGAAATCATGCAAAGGAGTAAGGTGACCTTATTTGGGGACAAGCTCTGGTAAATAACTTCTGACTTGAATGTAATCATGGTGTATTCTACATCTGGCATTATGCCTTTTAAGAAAAAACAGGTAGTGTTAATTGATTTCTTAGCTACTCCTTTCCTGTTTCTATCCTGATGACCGATATGGCTGTGCTTGGCATTTTTCTGAAGAACACAGTGTTTGTTTTTTGTAACAGAATGGTTCTGTCTTTAACTTGCTAATGGAACCATCTTGTGGGTTCTTTGAACTCTTTAATGATTGTAGCAAAGCTGTGCATAGTCTAACTGTCCCATCATGTATTATTTTATTATTCTTTTAGTTTTCAGGGCATAATTCTGCCTCTGACATTATGAATCTCATGATACTTTTATAAGTTATTTATAACTATCAGCTGTAATACTAAGTTCATTGAATAAAGATGATGATGTTTCTTTTCAATATAAAATGTAATTAAAACCCAGGTTTCATTTTGGGATTTTTTTATAATTCTTGTATAGCCTCCCATGCATCCTAACCCTCATGCTTTAGTATTTGATGCCCAGATAATCTGAAATTATTTCCTTCCTTCTTTTTCCTCACCTCCATTTTTGTTCATCCTGGACTTGAAGCAATCTTTAGTTTTATATTCTTTGCATTTACTGTTTTCCATAGCATGTGGAAATTCACCCTATCCCTTGGAAAAAGAGATGGTTTAGCTGCTGCTTACCCAAATAGTGAACAGGGTGAAGCTGTGACACAGTACTGTTTGTCAGAGAACCTGGAAATTTCCCAGATACATTGTTTTATTTTCCTTTTATATCTTTTTCCTTTTTGGACTTTTGATTTCTTATTTTACATTCTGCTACTGTGACTCAGTGACTCAGCTTGTACTTTGGGTTAGTTTTGTGTGTGTCTTTTTTTTTTTTTTTCTGAGGATATTTGCCCTGTTTTGTTTCTTCCTTACATTTAAGAAGTCAGTTTGTATTTCCTGCTTCAAGAAAGTCCTTAATAACATACATTTCCTTCTCTACCCTAAAGCAAGCTATGACAGATCATGCAACATTTGTCCCCATCTGCTCTCCAAAGTAGTTTCTTAGTTGTGGTACTATTTGTAGAAAGGATTTAAAAGTTTATAGACACAAGAACACCTTAGGATCTGAGAGCATTTTTCTTTGCTTTTCATAATCATATCCTCTGTTCTCTCAGAATTCTCCAGTTTTATTCTTCCACCATCACATCTTTGATTTAAAACACAAATCTGCTGTTACTTGTTTGGTTTTAGTAAGATTTTTCTCTGTGCTAAGTGCCTCTAAGTAGGCTTAAATTTTATGAAGTTTTATCTCTTTAGAGATTAATTCAGCTAAGTTTCTCTTCTGTAGTAAATGCTATTTCCCACTCTGATAGCTGGCTGTAGATGGCTCTGTATCCATTACAATATTCAAGTGTATTCACTCCTTTCATACTTATGCAATTAGTTGTGTTTTTTTTTAATGAAAGCTAAATCTTTTCAATAAAAGGTATTTTGTTAAAAAATGATCTTAACTTCCTATAAATCAGCCAAAGGCATTTCATGCTGTCCCTTGCAGGGTGCTCAGTGTTTTCTGTCAGTTCACCTTTACTGAAGTTTTCATTCTGTGGCTGTTTTCATTTGCAGCACATTTCTTTTTCCTTTAACTTTCCCTGCAGATTAAATACTACTATTCCTGTCTTGTGGATTAAGACTTTGAAGTCCACAATGGCCTTTTTTTTTCTTCCAATTCAAGCATCTGAAGAAACAGTATGAAGCTCTTTAACCCTCTAATTCTGCTACGTCTTTATTTCCATGCATAGTAAGGTTGAGCATACAGCTATTGGTAAAGGCTATCTCTCCAGAGTACAGTAAAACACTAAGTTTTTGTTTTTTTCCAATTCCATTCACATGTGTGCATTGTGTTGAGTAACAGCCATTACTGAACTCTAAGCTAAGATCTTCTTGAGCTACTCAAACTAAAATGCATCTTTTCTTGTCCTGATGTAATTAATTAAGAAAGCATTATCATAAGAGTAGTTACCTTTTTCTGTAATGTATATGACATTGTACTCATTAAGGCTGATTTTAATTTTCTAGTTCATTGTTCCTGATCACTTTACCAGATTAACTTGTTCCAAATATTCAAGTTCAGAGATCATTGTAAGGATAAACCTGAAATATCTTTGTGGTATCATGCTTCTCTCCTTTTCCAGATCATTAGAATACAAATGAGCAGTGCTGATCTTCAGGCAAGACACTGAGGCATCTTGATTTCACTCTTTTCCCACCATGAAACTTACTGTTTATTCCCCCTCTTCTTGTCAATGGTGTTACTTGCTGCAACACTCTTTAGCAAGAAGACCTTTCCCAAAGACTTTGTGAAGGTTCTTAAATGCTGCCTTAGGCGGTTCTCCTTCATCCGCTACTTTGCTGATACTTTCAAGCAATTTTAATGCATTTTTGTACCCCTACTTGTACCTCTCCTCATACACACATGTTCTATATTAAGTCATGCCTTACTTCGCCTAGCTACTTCCTAACCCTGGTTTCATGCAATTACCTTCACAAATAGACCGTTTCAACTCTCTTTATGCAGGGCTTCTCTTTTGTTTTCACCTGGCCTTCCCTGACCTGATCTCATTGAGGTCAAGAGCTGTTCTGAAATCCCATTAAACCCAGCCGAGATTACACCACATCTGGCCATCAGCATTGGGCTAGCTGCTGTCTTCAAATACTGCACGATCGACTCTATAAAACACCACAGAAAATCATATATATTAAGGAGCCTGGAAAAGCTAAAGAACACATAGGCTAAGATACAAGTCTTTGCATAGTTCATGAGCGTCAAACTTTTTATTTCCACAACTTGACTCCCTTTTTACATTCCTTCCCTCAAAAATACCTTGAGATAGCATGATTTTTGAAAACACAGCTTGAAGTAAAATATTACAGTAATCAAGATTTTTTTGACAATTTACAAAACCCATTATGAATTCCCTAGGCTTAAAATATTTAAGGGTAAACTTAAAGAGAAATAACAAAAATCTTCAAGAATATAAATATGCAGTTTGGTCACTCAGGCTACAGTAACTGTCTTTTAGTGAAGTCACAAGGATGTTAATTTTGAAGACATGCCAGGTTATATTCTTTTTTTCTTTTTTCTATTTTTTTTTCATGGGCCTTTCACTGGAACTAAAGCAGGAGAGTTACTCAGAAAAATTCTTATTTTCAGTGGGAGTTAAACCAGCTTGCCTTGTAATATCAGCAACAGAAAGACCATACTGAATAAGTTTCTAAGAATTAAGAGAAAAAAGGCATTATGTATCAAAATCTTTCACTAACAGGAAAAAATGCACTAAATCTACTGACATCAAGTCAATATTTACCATAACTGGTTTTTCTTGGAGACTGTAGTATTACAGAAGTTCATTTGGATCATCTTAGTAACTGTTGCCCACTTCTACTTCCAAATTCCAGAGGAAAGCCGAGCTGCTCCATTTAATAGCTCTTGATGAACCTCTTTTCCCATGAAGTTGTCTAATTGCATTTTAACTCACATAGACTTTTGAAATGTAAAACACCTTGTAGCAGCAAGCTTCAGGTTTGTAGGGGAGAGGTGATCTCTTTTTTTAAGTTATACATGTCTTTGGAAGATATACTTGGAGGAAATGGACAAGATAGGTTTCTGAGTGGAGAGACTTTTGCTCTCACAGAGAAAGGCAAAGATATACTTACCTTCAAAAGTTAAAAAGAAACTCAAAAGTTGGCTTTTAGAAGCCACAGATCTGAGAGGAGAAGGAGGTTGCCACCAGGTAGACCAGGAAGTTGGGAAGAGCTGTGCAAAAAGCCACATACTGATTGCTTTTTTACCCCTTTTGTTTCTTCATCAGAAATACTGTGATAAAACCAGTCTTCTTACATTGTTACTTACTATTTGTTGCACTCTGGTTGGGACAATTTTATTATTTTTTTTCCAGATTCACATAACTGCATCTGGGCAGAAAACAATCAACTCTGCTCTGCCTTGGCTTGTTTATTGTTATGGAAGTGTCATGCTCACAGAACAATTCCCGGAGTAGCCTGTTTATAATTTATTTCTCATCTGGCCTGCTCTAGTTTAAGTATGGAAGTCGTTGGATTGGTGGGTGTGATGTGTTTGGGGAACTGCTTGTGTGAATCCTAAAAGATCCTATTCCCTAAAACCTTTCCCATAATCAGTAGAAGGTATAGTCTGCAAAAATGCTACCTGGCTTTGTTGCTATAACAAGTATATTTCACAAAGGCTTGTTTCTTAACCAGATAGGAGCACCAATTAATTTTTTCCTTCTATCTGCTCACTGACCTTTGACTTGCCTGTCAGGCACAGCCCATACTGATGAGGAATATCCCACTGAATTACTTTTATACTCAGTGAAATAGAAGAGTTTGTATTCTGCAGTGGAAAAGGATGGCAAGCCTGGATTAAAAAATAGTCACAGCCCATGCATTGTTTTGAAAAATAGGTCCTTAAATAAATGAGTTATTTGTTGGCAGTGAGAAACTACTAGCTTCATCAGATTCTCTGCTTGTTTTTAGGAAAAGAAAAACAACAATGAAGTGTCCTTCTTCACCTCCACCCCAATCCAAGAAGAAGGAAGAGGTGGAAAGGTCAGGCAGAGCACATTTACCACAGAAAGTGCCTATGGCCAGCACATATTTCTACGTGCTTTTTGCAGGTAGAGCCAGTAGCATGAGAGGTAAAGGGACCTTGACTCTGTGTGACAACACAGAAATAGAGTTAACTTGTACAGATAACCAGTTGGTAAGCATTGACACCGTTATACTTCATCTAAGGTGAAAGTTGGTCAGATGGATCAAGAAACATGAGTCGGCCTGTAGACCAACCCATCAAGTTAGGAATTTCTTCCTTTTCTTTCCAGGTGGACATGGGAAACACCAGTATCCTATCTCCCAGTCACATGCTGCAACCATGGCTTCTGATCTTTCAGCAGATGCTCCAGACTGTCTTTGTTACTTTCCAAAGTTCTTGCAAAAGGCACCATTGCTAACCTGCTACCCATAGGTACAGGTAGCTTACCCTTGACTCCTCAGGTAGGTAACAAAACACCAAGTGGTGAGGAATCAGAGACAAGACTGGCAGATGCAGAAGGAATGCTGCATTTTCCCCTGGCACCTTTTATTTCAGCTCTGTAGTCTCTCCCACGAAGCACTGAAGAGTCTTAATTACCACATAGTAGGTAGAAAGACATCATTTGATGGCTTGGTATTACAAAGAAACACTGTCAGATTATAAATCGTCAACAGTACTTTGGAGAGCTTCAGGGGTCCCATCTTCCTTTTTCTCATCCCCTCAGCTGTGGACCAAATAACCTACAGTTGGCATGAAAAACGATTGGCATAAACTACCTCTGACTGAAATAAAAAGGTAATGAGTTGTACCATTGTTTGATACGAAACTTCCTGGAACAGGATAAAGGAAAATTGAATGAAGTATATTTAGAAAGACAAAGAAGGGCGTATTGCAAGTGAAGTATGAAAAATGACTGCCTAGCCAAGTGGATGCATTACCAAACTTGAATAAAGGACTGGAAAAAATACAACAGATGACAAACCAAGGAACTTGTAAACTCTGCAGACTTAGGAACATGCTGACCATCAAGAAGCTGAATTCACCAGAACCAGTTCCCGAGACTGAACACCAAGCTGCCAAGATCTTGTTACCAGAGTTGTGTGTGTCTCAAATAAGCTTTTAGAAGACAGACTGTCTCACTTGCTGCCTGCTTGGTTATCTGCTATCTGGATGTATCACTCTAGCAACAGATTTGTTGTCTCTGAGTCATCAGCAGAAGTCAAGCAAACTGAGATGGGTAAAGCTTCTACAGCCTTCCAGTCCACATGGGTAAGTGCTCACTGTCTTTTTCATGCAATAAGAACATGTTATTTTTAAACCTATCCCCTTTTCTGTATCAGAAGATGTTGAATAAAAGACAGAGCAATAAAAAAAAAATAATGTATTTCTTTTTGTCAGGTGCGGCATTGCAGCAATTTGAGGCTTACCAAATAGTATGCCAGCAGTTAGAAGGCTGGCCAGTGCCAGCCAGAAAAATGTCTAAACCTAAAGCCAAGATTAAAATAAGAGTTCCATTTCAACACACAGAGAATTTCTGGTATTCCAGTATTTTTGTCTCATAAAACTTTTAATATATTTGACTTTATTTTAAACAGAAAACAACCTGAAAATTTGAAAAAGGAATGCTCTGAAGGAAAGCATGTGTCATCCTGGGAAAAAAGTAATTCTGGCTTTTCAGCCAGTTGTAGCCTTCCTTGTTCTCTTTGTCAGACCTTTGCTGTGTCACTGGGTGATAGACACTCACTTACTCCTGTCTTGGCTGTATGAACAAGCACTCTGGTGCCTAAGCCATGCTGCTCAGTGCAGAGATCCCTAAGCCACTGTCAAGTGACAGCATCAGAACTAGTGTAGCTGTATCAGCAAGACAGGGCAGTGGATCTGGTCTGGGTCTAGCACCACATTAGTGTGGCTGTTCTGATTCTGGGACCTGAGCCTACAAAGCTGGTAGTGCTGCTTCTCTTTTTCTTCCTTTGTTAACAAAGAATCCTTGGTCATACTCATGTTTCTCAATTGCCTCATGTTTACTCTAACAGTTCTGGGGACTTATGTCAGTCTTCTTGCCACTGATTTACTAAAATAAATTCATTTTGTACTTTTATCTATGCTTTTAAATACTTGTCTTTATAATTAAGTCCTCATCATCCTAGATTTCTTTCTAAAAGTAACATGCTGTTGTTTACTCTTAGTACAGTTAAATGTACGTCTCATGAAAATGTCTGCAGGCTTTAGAAATACCTTGTTCACTAAATCTGGTAATCTGGTGGGTTGATTTTCCTCTCTTTCCTATGAAGGGCTGTTGTAATCAACTGGGACTGTAGTAATGGCATCTGCATTACAGAAATCATTTGGACAGGTGCAATGTGCCAATTAAAACATAAACAAACACAAAATGCTTAGATTCACTCCAGCAGTTTTATTATTTTTTTTCAATCCTAAAGTCAATTTGCAATTACTTTAATACTAAAGCAGAAATGACAGATGATCTAATTGTTAACGTGGTACAAGTTTAGAAAGACATTAGAGTACCATTCTGGAGAACTGTTGCACATAATTGCTCAGGTGTTCAGAACACATTTCATTCCCCCTGCTGTGCAAGGACTTCTGTTCCTGGGTTTTCTTTCAATGGTTCCCCCAGAAGTGGGATTAAAAATAGAAACTTAATGATAATGAATTGAATTGTTCACATCTAAAGGGGGCTGATTGGCAGGATGCCGGAGAGAAAGAGATCCCTGACGATGGTTAAAAAAAACAAATGTAATTGGATTACACAAAGAAAATAAGATAAACATTCATTAAAATTACAGTAACAGACTGTGATTAATGAGCATATACAAGTGCAAGCAATGCATATTCTTTAGGCCCTGCAAGGCCCGCATCCAGTGGTATAATTAATAATTTTTAATTGTTTAGTAAGTAATTGTTATGTGCTTTCCAGTTCAAAAGACGTGAACTTGTTTTCCCTAATCTGATTTTATCTATGACTACTATGGAACCATCAAAAGTATTGTAATTGGTAATGATGTTCAGCCTGCCCTTTTTTTTACTGTGAAATTTGAGTTTATGTGGTTCTGCTTGGGAAAGTCTTCATGGAACTTGAAGAACTCACCATAGAAGAAAGTTTCACATATCTGTTCTTAACATACGAAAAAAGTATCATGTTTGGATGTTGGTGTCTACAGCTATCGTGAAAACAGCTATTTTTGTACCTTAGGTGGAAATTTCAGCTCTGCTGGTTACATGACCTTTTTCAGCTAGAGTCTGGTAACTGATTCAAAATATTCTGTTGGGCTAGAGACAAAATCCACCAAAAGTGTAGTTTTGAGTTTTGCTTAAGGACTAAGAACACCTGTTGTAGTTTTTTGGAAGTTCTCAAAACGCTTTTATTGCTATGGCAGCTGTAGTTCCAGGCCTAAGCCATAAACTGCATGTGAGGGGCAAGCTGGCAACTTTCTGTCCTTTGATTCCAAAATCCTTAATAACATGGTTCAAGAGCTCCCAAACCAAGAGCAAGACAGCAGGTGTTGTCTATGTATCTACAACACAGAGAAACAGTGACCGTTTTAGGGGTCTTGAGTGCTGTATCCTTCATAAGCCTTCTGCCTGAATGACTGCTTAGCAGGCTGCTTACAGGATCCCATGCTGCTGTGTTTAGGTGCAAAAGAGCCCCGCAACATTCTGGAAGTATTTCTGAATAGATGGGTAGTGCTGGTAGGAAAGAGCAGTGAGTTTGGGGAGAATAACAATAAATGGTGCTTGCAAATTTGGGGACCCATAGGAGAAGCTCTGAAGAGGAGTATATGCGTCTCCTGGAGTCCTTGGGAAACTTTCCAAATGTGTTAGATCGTGCTAATTACCGAGGCACTCACTGTCCACCATGATCTTTCTCAGCAACTGCAGCAAAAGATTGTCAAGTCTTCTAGCTGCTGGGAGCACTAGCTGCGTTTCAGCAGCTGCATTTTAGTATAGACATTAGAGCAGTGGGAAATTTGCAAGCCCTCCTCCTAAATATTGAATCCCTGGCTGACCAAAATTAATAATGAGCATCAATGTCAACACTGTCATCATTCAATGACATCAATATTGTTTCTGAAGGTTGCCTTTCGTAGGGTTTTCATCCCTATTGCCCATGCAGAACTACTGAACTGACAGTGTTACCCAGCATGTATGCCTGGTGGGGATTTTGAAAGCTTGTTTGAAAACATTTGCCTTTTCTCTAATGTTCCCTTAAGAACACAACTATATTGGCAGAAAGCAATGGGTGATTCATAGGATGGTGATGGATGTTGATCTGGGTGGGTGATAAAGGATCACATGCCTACCTGTTTCCTAAAAACCTTCTTTCCTGACTGATATGACACACTTGAGTATGGCCAACTGGCCACAGGCATGTTCTTGCCAGAAGTTACCATGACTCTATTCAAAAACTACTCTTCTGCTACCCTTTGCTGTGAACTTAGATGAAAATCTCTGATGCTTCTTTTTCAGTCTTTGCCTTAAAAAGTGGTTGTGTTATCAGTGGCACCTACCCAGAGCTGTATTTGTTCAGTGTTCCCAGAGCAATCTGTAAACTTCAGTGCTCATAGTAGTACAAAATTACCGCTAAGACAGGCAAATTCTATATTGCTTTTTTTAAAAAAAAAACAACAACTGAGAAACTATGGAAACTCTCCTGAAAGTATAGCCACTCAAAAATGCTGCTCTCTCACTTCGGCAGACACTTTTCACCATATTTGAAAAAAAATGGCTTTTGTGCATAAACTGTGTAATGAAGAGACTGATGAGCTTCCATTTTCTCTCTTCTGTAACTCAATTGGCAAGTATCAAGGAAAGATATTTAGTACCACTTATGTTATGGTCAGGAGGAATGAGAGTAGCTCCATGAAGCTGCAAGAAGAAACAGATCTTGAGAGGGCTGAAAGGAAAAGCTGTGTCTCTAGAGGGCTGGATCTGAAGAATCAGCTCAGGTTTTAGAATGAAAAGAAAAAAATCACATACAACAAGATTGTAGATGGTTTTTAGTAGAATTTGTGTTGAATTTGGAAAATGCATATGAATTTATTTTAAGTCTTATTTGTATCTTTCTATATATGCTACAGTGTATAAAGCTCATGTTCCTGCATATGCACCAGAGTACCTGTTGAGAACATAAGGTATCTAATGCATCAGACAGATTTTTTTTTTTTTCCTTCTACTTCAAAACCCGTAAGCATGGCAGAGTTCTCCAGAGGTACTGACCTACAATGCTTTTTGGGCCACACAGGTTCTTGTAACCTACCTGGGTGAAGAAGGGGATAGGAGCAGGATGAAGAGGGGAAAACATGTCATTCTTGTAGTCCTCCTAGGTTGCCTGCCACTTCTTCCAAAAGTCACAAACTCTCTTTTTTTCCCTGAGTTCCAGCCAAAGCTCTCTGCTCAGCCAGCCCAGTCGTCTTCCCCACCTCACCTTCCAGCACATGGGGACAGCCTGCTCTTTTGCCTTTATTGCTGCTTTTTTTCTGGATGTTCTTCATTCTTGAAGAATGTCCAGCATTCCTTGAGTCCTTTGCCCTTCAGGACTGCTTCCCAAGGGACTCTGTCAACGAGTCTCCTAAACAAGACAGAGACTGCCCTCCAGAAGTCCAAGGTGGCATTTCTGCTGAACACTGCTTGAGGCGATACTACCAGGGAGCTGTTATAGTCCCACATGTATAAATCAAAGTCCCAGCTCAGCCTAACAGCAGATGGGATATAATGTCACTCTGCACATACGCAGTAAATCCAATGTATTGTGTAGATTAACTGAGTGACATTGGATGTAGTGGGCATGAGGGTGATTTATGTAAGAATTTACCTAACTATTTTTCCAGATGCTCAAAGAGTTTGTTTGGAAAACCAACTGGTTTCCATGAAAACCATGTTACTGACTGATTGATGGGCTTTTGGGATGCTTGAAACCGGGGACCTGGGCCCTGAGATATATCCCTACCGTAAAATGTCTTTAGGATGCTCAGTGTAAATTAGTTGCAATGAGACCCAGCGCAAACAGAACACAGTGTGCTTTCCCCACTCTTAAAGCAACTATATGTTTCTTGCTTCCCTGAGGGAAACGTGCCATAGAAGGAGATTCCTGAATCATCAGCCAAGAGATATTTTACACTGGCAAGATCCCTGGCTTCCCCTGTGGGGTAACTCCCCAGCTAGCGGACCCTGTCTCATTCACTTAGAACAATCAGCGTGGACCTGCATGATCACACATGGATGCCGAACAGTGATTTTATGAAATAACGAGGTGTTGATTTACCATGTGGGTTTTCTAGCATCAGAAAGAATAGTAAGCCCCTCTCATGCTGTTAAAACTGTGGGGGGATAGTGACCATGAAACTGGGGAATGAAAACTGCTGGGGGCTGCTCTTTGGCTTTAAAAAAACATAGTTAATATAGTTACACCTTGGTCTTTTGGATAACTAAGTTTTCCTGTGCTGTGCTATTGACATCAGCTTTAGTACTGCTGAAAGCAATGGATTAAAAACCAATTAAAATTTTCTTTTTCCTTCAGACTTATTTTTTCACTTAACTGATGCATTTTATTTAAAGTTCTTACCTTAAATACCTGTTGTAAATCAAAGTCCACTAAAGCTCATCTGTCAATACTGATTTGTACCTAGAAAGGCTGGGCCTAAAGGTTTAATTTTCCATTGATTTTCAATTTGTCTGCTTATGTATTTGTTTGAAAACAAGGTCTAAATTACTACATGCTATCAGGATAAGTGAGCTAAAAATTCTGATACTCAGGCATTTTATGTGTCTTTTGTAGGCAGTGAAATGCAATGAAAAAGTGTAGTAGAAAGCTGGGAAAATATGAGATTTTTCTGGAACTCACTACAGTAATTGGGCTTTTTTGTTGCTCTTACTTCTTGCAGACACACCACCATGTTCTTCTCTCATACGTATAAGAGAAAAATGCTTTTTTTAATAAGCATTTAGGTAAATTACTATATTCAAGACTATTTTTCATATGCAAAACAAAGGTGAAGATTAGCTTTTGTTAATCTTTCAGGCTTCAACTCAGATAAGCCACTCCCTCTGCTGGGGATATTTCTACAGACTGCTCTGTAAATGAAAAGGACGATAAGTTTTTTCAGGGAAGTACTAGAAACACTTCTAAAGTCACATAAAACTTTAGCAGTGTTATCACATGCAAACATTTCTCAAGAATATGTTTCTCTATGCTATTTTATGCTCTTTAAAATATCCACCTCATTAAGAAAAAAAAGAAACAGAAACACCAAAATGTAAAGATTTCTTAGCAAATTGAGTTTAAGCATTTTTTTCTTTTCACATATTTTTAACTTTATATGCAGCTTGCCAAAGATAACTGAGTGATAATCCATCAGAGGAAAGTTTTCCTTTTAGCTACAGATTAGGTTTAGCCTGGACAAGAGGTGTAGGACATGAGCAGCAGGTTTTTTAACTTTGTCTATTAACACTCAAAAACACCTGGAGGGTAATGATTCAAAAAAAACCCCCAAAAAACAAAAAAACCAAACCAAACCAAACAAAACAAACAAACAAAAAAAAAACAAAAAAACCCCAAAATCAGTTCCTTCCCAGCTTTTGCTCAGTTACTGACCTTTTGAATGAAGCTGCAGTGGATTCCAAAAAATGCCTCTGATGGGATGCCAGAAAGTGTTCCAACATATATTTATACATACATTGGTTTCTCAGTAAAGCTGAAAAAGTGTGAAAATGTTTGTAATTAAAAAAAAACTGTAAGTGTATTTAAAAAGATATGTAAAGTTTACAAGATCAAGTTATTTGTCCTCTGTATTTTTGTTCTTGCCTACCTACTACAGTAATTCATTTGCCAATGTCAAGCAGGTCTGAAAGGATACATGTCACAGAAACACCGAAGAGTCTACAAGCTTTCTGAAAACTGTTATCCAGGTAGAGGGAGGAGATGAAAATTAAAGCTACTGCTGAAGACAAGAGAGAATATCTCACCCTTTATATATTTTCCTTGGTAGCCAGGATTCCTACTAGGCTGCATGTGTGAGAAGATCAAAGTGCACATGTATGACTGCAAACTAGGTGTTGTCTTTCCAGGTAAGAGTGGCTAAAGAAATGAAGGCAAACTGATGCTAGAGGGTATAGGGGACAAAGTACACAAATCTATTGGGAATCACATCACTTAAATTCTGGTTTTCACTGAACACCCCCCTTTATTTTTTAATTTGTATCAGTGTCAACATAAATGCAGTTTATAAGAAAAGTGGAAAGAATTTGTTCTGAAAAGATACAATGGAAATTGTGCCCTCCCCAAAGTTTTCCTCCAGTTTGCAGAATTTTGCCTTGATTCAGAACAGTTTGGGTTCAAACAACCTTTTAATTTGATATTTTTTTCTTTGAGTT
Source organism: Microhierax caerulescens (assembly GCA_035590215.1). Lineage (NCBI taxonomy): Eukaryota > Metazoa > Chordata > Aves > Falconiformes > Falconidae > Microhierax > Microhierax caerulescens. The sequence continues at coordinate 73,190,005 of JAVJGJ010000037.1, read as the reverse complement.
TTGAAGAATGAAGTTCCCAGCCCAGTAGTTAGTGTCTTTGTGGTGTTTTTGTTGCTTTAGTTACAACTTGTTCAACAGGACAGAATAAAACCATGAAATGAAGGCTGAATTCTGACAGCCTTATATTGAAAAGTAGTAATTTCAATGAGACTATCTGAATAGAGTGTAGTTTTTGAACATGCATGAAAAGGGCAAAAACTGGAGTGGTAATTGCACTGGGAGTAAACTGCGTGGCTGGCATTTACCTACTTTTGAATTTCTACAGACTCATTTTCCTTCTCATATCCATTCGTAAACAGAAGGAATCCTAAAGTGTCCACGGGTGTCAGTGGTGAAGATGATCACATATAATGATTTACTCAATATTACTTAGCTATGGCTGACTGGGATTTTTTCCTATGCTCAGGGCCTCTGTACAATTCTTATGTACAACATACACAAGTAATAAAAGATGGAACAGAATGGGAACCAAGAAATGGGTTTGTTTCTTTAGAGCTGGAGGATCCTGCACAATTCAGAATCATGTGAGTGATTTCCAGGAAAAAAGGAAAAGAGAAGAATTATTATATACTAGTGATGAGAAAGTATTCATACTGACATCTAACTTTTAAAAAGTAAGGAAAAAAATTTCAAACCCAGAGATCACTAAATGAAACAATTTCAAGCTGAAATTGTAGGACCATGTCACTGTAAAAAGGTTTAACAAATAAACTGTGAGATTTTTGGTAAATTATTGTGGACAGAATCTTTGAGAAAATTGTGTAAGACCTGAGGGATCCACAGAAGGCAAGGAATTAACTTCAGCTTTACACAGGCTTTGTATATTTAAGACTTTATTAAAATTGAAATTAATGAAGGGGGGAAATGAAGCAAAATTACACCTTTATTTTTGAAACTTTTTATACCCAGCCTCTCTAAAGTATCTATTTAGTAGATTTCAGTGCATTGAAAACTTCCCTATTTAGGTAAGTCTTTGAAACGGTAGAAGTAATAGTTGATCATAGGGATGTTGTCTAATGTGCATAGAACATAGGGGAGTGGCACTGGGCCATGAAGTCCAATCTACTGCTGCTGTTGGTACCACATATTTATTCAATTTAATGAAAATCTCACAAAAAGCTTTACATTATCGTTCTTAATTTGTATGCTATGAACATATGTACCTCTAAGTAAGTCCCCTTTACTAGTGTTGTGGTATAGAACACGGTCCTTTTCAAACAATTCTTGGTGCAATATGACTGTTACTGTTCCCATGTCCCCAGATAAAACTGAAGGTTGACAGAAACATAGCGTTGAAGCAAGAGAAAGTGTGAACCCAGCAAAGCAGTTAGGTCCACAGCTGAGGTCAGATAAGCACTAAATTGAGCACTAAAAGCTACAAATGTGGGTTTACAGTATTTTACCTTGAAGGAAGGAAGAACTACTAGGATTTTCTTCCGTGGGAAACAGAACATGCCAGCAGCTATATGATGGGCTAAGTTAAGAGTTTAATAAATTCAGATAGTGTGGAACTAATAGGTGCTGAAGGTAGGGCAATGTATTCTGCCTGCTGAACATACAGCTGGTACTTTAGCAAATGCAGCGGTCATTCTTGCTCCTCTCCTGTGGCTCTTCCAGGTGTTTCAGTGAATGCAACAGCTGGAGGATAGCACACAGTTTTACTCAGATCATCTATTGTTCTGTGGATTACAAATGAAGTCCTGTCAATTTAACTGTGTGCTTGCTGGAAAAGTAACATTACATATTGGGGTAGGTGGGTGGGGGTGGGGTGGTGTAGAAAGAAATGGTCAATAGTTTTTCTAGCTAAACAAACTGTCAGATTAAATTTAAAAATATAATAGCATCCTTCACCTCAGAACCTTTGCACCTCCTATGTGACCACAACCACTGCTAGTATCTTTGAGCTTGGGAGGATGTGCAGTACTGTGAAGTGGCCACTCTGCATAGAAACTGAGCCCAGAGCCTGTGCCAGCTCACAGCAGGTCACAACTTTGCTTCCATTATTTTCCCCTTTTCCTGTCTTCTCACAGTGGCTTTATCAAGTGTATAAGATGAAGCATGACTACCTGATACTGTGGTTGTTCAAGCCATGCAAAATGGGGCAAAAAATAGTCTAGAAATACATGGATTTAGTTCACAGATTATAAGAGGATCTTGGACATATTTAGATGCATTATGCCTACTTTTTACTGAAAGGATTAGTAGCCTAACAAATACGATTTCTGATTAATAGTCTGTGATTTATGTTTCTGTATTAACAGAAATGTGATTTCGATTTAAAAGATGTGTATCTTTAAACATGTACACGTCATATAATCTAGCTATCTTATTTGATACTTGATAATAAGAAGTCTTCTTATGTACACTTCTTTTAAATGAATAAATCTCAGAATCCCATTTTCATTCCCCTTGTATATTAAACATTGTGCACATGGGAATTCCAATCAGGAGCGTTAATGGAATATAAAAAATGTTTGCATTTAACTGATAAATCTTTGCACCTTAGCCAGATATATACTGTTTTCACTGAATCATGAGAAGACATGTCTGTACTGTTGGAATACTCCAGCACTATATACTGTATTGCTGTCTTAAAGTAACAGTCTCTATGACTATACCATGTGTGTCTGTGTGCACGAGTGCACGCATATCACATTCTGCCTGCTAGAGAAGTTTGATCCTGGTCACCTAAATATTTTAAATTATTTTAAGTCTGAAAAAAGCATACAGAAACTACAGTCTGAGTCACAAATAAGGGAAAAGACATTTCAGTATGAGAATATTTAGGTGTCTTTTTACTAGAGTTTCAGTGATATATAAAACCTCCATTGTTCCCACTATTTTGGCAAATAAAAAACCCCCTCATTACATCTGCCAGCCCTCAGGTTGTCTAACAAAGAAAAGGAAAACCTTCTTTTCTTCTCTGCACATATAAACCATTCTGTCCTGAAGGATAAGTTTTCTGTAAACTAAATGAGTATTTTCGTGTGCAGTTTTCCTTCTCCTCTGGCCCAGCTTTGCAATCTTTCATGGGATAGCAATGTATAGTCCTAATAATGCCAAACACCTTTCAGATTCTTTTTGTCATGAAATTACCTGCAAATAAAGTGGGTACAATCTGGAACAGTTTAAAAGGTCTTGCAGTTAAAAGTCTAAATCCCACGTTAATGTGACTTTATGTACTTGAATGCATTTCTTTCTGACCTGGTGCAGGATATTTAACACTCACTGTGGGTTATGGTTTGCATTTTAATAACAAAGTCTTTTTTGGGACCTGTCCTAAAGTGACAGAACAGGTCAGGCACAGAGCTAGAAAGATAACCCAGATGTTCCTCTTTATAATACAGAGTTGTGGTCACTTTTAATGTACTGTTGTTTCAGTGAACCAACATGGGTTGAACCTTCATGCTTTCTTTTGCTCAGAGAATGAATTATCATGTTTTTGTTGTTAAACTGATGACATATATGATCCACACAATGTATTCCTTTTATAAGTGTCAGTAATTTTTTTTTTTAAGTCTGTTACAAAAGCAGGTGCATGGGCTTTTTTTTTTTTTTTTTTTTTTTTTGATTTTTGAATTTAATAAAATAAGTTTTGGGCTGAAGCAATACTAGGATTTAAAATAGGAACTACTTTGAAGCAACATGAAGTTGCACCCAGCCTTTAGGTTATTAAATGTGTTTTCTTCCTCTGGCTTCCTAAATGCACCTCATTGTTCAATGGAATTCTAACTGTAAGGTTTAGTTGTAGGCATTTCAGCTGGACTTCCTTTAGAAATACATAATGATGCACCCAAGACTCCAAAACATACAAAGTGGATTACAGCAGAGAAGACAAAACATTTTTTTACTTCCAGATCACAAAGAAGAATAAGCAAATTAACAGTATTTCAAGAAAAGCAATAACATGCCTGGTGGGTGGGTCATCTCAGAGATTTGGGCAGGTAAAACTGGGCTTCAGCCTTCAAGGGCTTTCTTTCAAGTGCAGCTTAGTTTGTGCAATTCACAATCAACAATAGCCTGTTCTTTTAAAACACATAGGTAAATACACATTCCATTCCAGCAAGCCTACCTTTCCAGTGAATGCACGATATTCTTATAACTAGGACTGATTGATGAACTTTGGCACCTTCAAAACTGATCATCTGGATATGAAGGCAAAATGATCCTGTGATTTACAGAAACCTAAGTATTACCCAGAACATGCGATGTTACTGTTCAGTTCACATGAGTTTAAATCATATTCCCCAGGAGATATGTAGCGTATCTACAAGACTCTGGACTCTGTAGTTACATTAAATATATTATTTTGCAAAAGCAGTCATATACTATGGAGGCAGTAGCTATAAATTCACAGTAAATCCAACTTACATATTCCACATAATTGCCATAGGTACTGCTATAACAATATCCTCTTGAAAAAAAAAACCCAAAAAAACGACAAAAAAAACCCCAAAGAGTCAAAATGCCTAATCCAAATAACATTACTATTTTATTTTGATGAAGGCTAAAGACAGCCCAGCTAGGACACTTGGAGGCATATTGAGGGGACAACAAGTAGGAGGAAGAAGATGCATAGCTATTCTTTGCTTTATATTCATTCCACAAACAGAGGGTTTCAATTTCCAGAGCTGTCAGTTTACCCTTTTTTTAACTTCTTTTGTATTCAATTAAAAAGACTTTTCAAAGGTACATTTAATTACTTCAATCTTTTCTTTTTAAGAAATGTTTCAGCTTTTTTTGTTTTTGTAGGCTTGCTCCAGAATGCTAATATCTTCTCCCTCAGCTACACTCCAACCCCAAGCAAAATCATGTTAGAGCAAGTAATGCTTTCTGGACGAAAGTTTTATTTTCACACTCAGCCAAAATGAGTTATATTGCACCTGCATGAATGATGTTTCCCTTATTTTATGAAACTGGAAGACAGCCAAGTTGTACAGTGTTTCTGTAGGTGCAGAGTTTTTTTCACACGCCTCTTCCCAGCACCACCTGCTTCAATGATTTGGGTGTTCCCCTGAGGTAGGTCACAATTTAAAACATGTTAGTACCCAGATTGGCCACACCCAGAGATAATGCACTCTTTTTATTTTTTTTTACAGTGGTTGTGTTAGCCAAATATGACATAGTGATCTATGTTAGTTATTTTTTGAACTTTGCATAAGTGTGTTTGTAATTGGATGGCAGAGGTAGCTGATGCTATTATACAGAGATTTCCAGAACCATGGCATAAGATCCAATTAGATGGTAACAAAAACATTTGGACTCAGGAAATGGAAAGCTGAATGAGGCCAGTAACCTAGGTTCATTTTCTTTCTAGATGGTGAAAGGCGTTGAAAAGGTAAGCACAAGAAACACTGCAGAGGACTGCAATTTTATTATCATCTCTTGCTGAAGTTCACAGGCGGAGTGGGACATGGGAATCTAGTTTACAATGACCATGCTCTACCTCCTAAAACAGTGGACTCAGTTTCCTGCTGGTCTCAACCCAACACCTTTCGCAGCAGCTTGCTCAGACAAAAATAAACTAAATCCAGCTCCACAGTGGGAGGGTCTGTCTATTTGGTGTGTGTAACAATTCAATCCCAGTAAATTTTCTGTCTATTTTTCTGTTTTAAACAGCTTTTGTTTGGTTAATTGGTGCTGTAGGCAGATAACCAATTTTCTCCTGTGGAGGGATTAGCAGAATTCCATTGTTGAGATGTTCTAATTGTTAATTTGCATGCTTGAGAAAGATTATAGTTTTGATTGTGAAACCTACCAGGGTTGATTTTTTTGGTCTGAACAAAGTAGAGGAAATATAGGGTTTTGTACTTAATTAATATCTACATGGTATCAAGCATTGGACAACATCAAACACAATTATGAAGCATATTTATAGAACAAATGCCTCTAATTCTCCTCTTTGGGAACAGTTTATGGCCAGCTCTGTCCCCAGAGGAAGTTAGAGAAATGTTAAGGCTGAAAAGTCCTCTAAAAGCTGTTAAGCTCATGAAGGATTGTGGGAGCCCAGCAAACCTCACTCCTGCCACTGTTCTCACTTCATAGACTCTAGAAGTTCTTCTTCCCTATCTTTGCCTTTTTCTTCGCAGTGAAAAATGAAATAAGGTTGTTAATAACTTGAGCTGGATAATTAGAGGAAAAATCCTACAGAAGACAAGGCACTTTGAAGTTTTCATATGAATTAATAGATTGTGATAAACCTATGGGAGGGAGGGGAGTGGGGGTGGGAACTTAATTCTTCATATATGCCTGGAAGCTCATGAGAAAGTTACTATCATATCAGGTCTGGGAATTTTATCCCATTTAACTAACTTGGGCTAAAACCTCTTCCAGCATTAGGCACTGTTTCTGGAAAATGTGAGAGATATTTTGGTTCCTTCTTTAGGGAACGTTAACACGTTTATATTGCTGCTGCTTTGCAAAGAGATGTGGCACTAACATTGTCCTCAGGTGGTATCAGTCACTGTTAATTATAATCCCTTCTTTACTCCACTGCTTGTGCTCTGTTAGTATACAAATAGTGACAGGAGAAGATCTGGTATTTTGAATTTCTGATGCAAAATGTCCTGCTCCCCTGTGGTCTGTTGGAGCCCTTTACAGCTGTGATAAATGATCACAAAGTCACTGTAAAATGTCCTCACATTAATAAGTTTCTTACTAGAGTATTGGAACTCCTTACATAAAACAATGGAAATTCAAGACCATCTTCAGCTAATGGATAAGTAAAGCTTTGTGAGTGTTACAGTCAAGTTCTGAAGATGGGTGCAGTGTACCAGGACAAGGCAGATTAAAATGGTGGAGGAAAGATGCATTCATGGATCAACAGCTACTATGAAAAATTATTGCTTGGAAGTCAGAAACTAAGAAGTGTCTGAGCAGTGGCAGAATAGAAGGCAAACACTGCCTTCCATTGAGTCACAAAAAGAAAAAATAGAAATGGTATCTGGGAGGGTTGGGGGTTTTGTTTGTTTTGTTATTTTTTTTCCCCTCTTGCTCTGTTCTTTGGGGGTCTAAAATGAGAAAAAACAGTTTCTGCAGAGTTGTCCTTTTGTGATCAAAGGAAGGATGTGAAGAATCAAAATATCCATTGGTTTAAGTGAGGAGATCCTAGAATATCCATACATAGTTCTGATAATTATGTACTGGTGAGCACTACACAATGAAAGTATTTGGCTTTAGCTGACAAAGAGAAAGGAAAAAAAAAAAAAGAGAAGATTAAAGCAAACCAAATAAAATTTAAATCCTTATGTGAACATGGACAGATAAATATTTTCTGTCTTTGATACATTTCATAACATGAGACAAGTGTCTCTTTAAGCATTATAAATTTTATTGCTGATTGCATTAAGACTTTTGGGTGAGTAATCCATTCTGTGTGTACTGGTTTAGCTCCCTTCCATCTAAAAAATGCAATTCTTCATAGCCATTCCAGCTAGACCTTGTTCCAATAGGATGGTTAGATGACAAGCCAGTAAAAGGCTAATGTTGGGTTCATCTGTAATCATCATCTTAAATTGAATCTGTATGTTAAATATCAGCACAACATTTTTTTTTTTCAACAATAGGCAATATAGAAAGGTTACATAGGAAAAGTGCCTTGTGGGGAGGTGGTCATGATGCCTGGCACAACTGGTAGAGGTCATAGAGGTTTTGAGTGCATAATGAATGTGTAGATGGACAGTTACCAAATTGTTGGGGACTCGTTTCTGGGCTGCTGGGCAACGTTACGCTGGGCTGAGACATTGCTTGTATTCATTATGGCAAAAGTCAACAGTATTCTCCATGCAAAAAAAAATATGGATGATCAGTTGCTGTGTTTTGTTTTGTGCTATTTTAGGAGCCCAACATTTGGTACTGATATTGAGACTGTTCACAGATCACCCACCATTCATAACCTCACTTCCATGCACAATGCATTTTTCCTAAAGATAGGACAAATATAGACCCTCCTCCCATTAGGTGGAGGGGCTATAATAATAGAACATTTAGGTAATTCAAATCTGAAATGACAGTGAATAGCACAGGGCAAATAAAAACTTACACAACCCCTCTTGATTGATGGCTTTAGTGACTGGGACATGGCTGAACTGGTGTGGCCCTGATTAAAATGGAAAAGCCTCAGTAGCCATGAAGGTGAGGAACGTTGAAGAATTGGCCATTGTAGCCAGTGGTGGAAAAGGTAAGTCTACATCCCGATTAAGGAAAACAGCTACTGTTTCCTCTTTGTTCATATTAATTCAAGCATTTTGCAAAATGCTTCCAGACTAGGTGGGCTATTTAATAACAAAGTATGTCATTCATCCATTGCTGTTATTAGATTGCTTGCCCTTAACAGCCCCAGAATAACCTTAAACTGTGTATGTGTTTTATTTATAGTTTTGACTGCTTAGCTGGATATCATTTACTGATCCTCAGCGTCCATGGAATCATCATTGCAAAACTTTTTAAGAGACAGGCAAACCAGATATTTACAGACTAGGCCAGGTGGGTTTTTTTTCTAAGTTTTTTTCTACATAAGCTAAATGTAGAATACCCAAGATTCTCATGTTTAATATCCTTCATAGTCTTCTGAGAAAAAAGCTAAAATCTATGGACTAGGATGAAACAAGTTTTCATTCAAACCTCTCCATGATATTCAATTAAACTCTACTTTAAAGTTGTCTTGGAATATTTAAAGTCTTGACTCTGTGTTTTGGGTTGAGACTTTACACCTTAGTCCATGTAATCCCAGCAGGCTCTAGATCTGGGATCAAGACTTAGATGGTAACCTAAACAAAATTTTTTGATCATTGCTTTTGAAATACTAGTATTTCCATCAGAGAATGTTCTCTTGCAGTTTCCAGGTCTGCAGGCTTTGATATAGGAGAGGCTGGATAAAACTTCAGATTTCTGGATGGTTATGTCAGTTAAGGTCCTGGAGGCCTGTGCATCTTTTATGCCATGGCTCCAATCTCCGTCCCACAAGGCCATATATTAAAGACTGATGTTACATGTTTTCAAGGTATTTTAGCTAAGAAAATTGAAAACTGTTGTTTTTGAGTACAATATACAGGAGAAAACTGATGTTTTGAAATTCAGCTTTGATTGCTCACTGACCATGATTAGTCGAGCCTAGGCAATTTTAATTATCTGTAGATCAGAAATAGCATTAGGCTGCAGAAGTCAAATTACAGTGGGCCCAAACTACACTATAGGCAATGTACTGGGTCACACCAAAAAACTTCATTAGTAGTATAACATGTCAAAATTAGTCACTTAAGAATGTAAACAGCTCCAGAAACAGGAATGAGCAGGCATCCAGCCATCTGCTTTGTGTGATAGTCCCGCTTTTTCACTGTAGGCACTGATATTTGTTCACTCAGCCAGATGATCGTCATCTTAGATTCAGCTGAGTGTCCCGAAGTAGCAAAGAGCTGGAGATGTCAACAGATTGTGATGCCTTCCGGTAGAGGCACAAGGCTCTGGGCTCAGCAGGGAGGACCAACATCAACAGCTGGTACATCCCAGGACCTCTTTTCCATCTTCTCCTCTGATTTTTTGCTACAGATGTGAGAAGCAAACGATCTTGTCATTATTAGCAAAGGCACCCTGGAGTAACCCTATGCTCCTTTTTAACTCAAGCCAGCAACAAACCTTTCTCCCCCATCCTCCCTCCCCCTCTCTTTTCCTCGCTCCTCACTCTGTTCTGTGCTATTCTGACATTCTGAATTTGAATTTGGAGTATATTATTTTAATCAGAATTTATAATTTCTACCTAGTATATTTTTTTTGCTGCCTGTTCTGCAGCTGCTGATTCTTATGGACCTGATTCCTCATTTTATGAAACTAGATTTATCTGGGTTAAATTGTATTGAGATAGATTTGTAAAGCACTATAAAATAATACTGAGATCTTGAATGGAAGTAATTAATGTGTTGTTTTTTTATTTTTTGGCACCAAAAATATGGAAAGTGTACACTAGCCATGCAACCAGAAAACAAAGTCTAAAATGCATGATCAAAAGAAAACATTAGCAAGCCTCTGAACAGCAGTGGCAGCGTCAATTGCTAGTTCATATAAAAGAATCAGTAGGGGATTAGGCAATTGCTGTGCAAAGAATAAACCAATGATTTCTTGAAAATTAGTGTTCAGCTGATAGCCGTTTAATTAAACTGTTTGCTTTAGCATTTGTGATTTTTAATGGAATTTCAGGAGAGGATAAAGGGAGGAGCTGAAGGATAAAATTTAATACAGACAGAGAAAGCTTTTATTTCTTTGCTAAATGCATAGTGTTTTGATACATTGTCATTTCCATCAATAGACTGATAGATGAAATATATGAACATAGCAACAGCTTGTGGGAAAATCATTCTAACTTTAACTGAAAAGTAAATAGTTTGCACGGCCATGCTTCAGGGATGTTAAAGACCAATGTAAGAGGAAAAGTCTTACACCAGAGATGCAAAACTCACTTTCAGAGTTAATGAGCTGCTTCAGTGATCTGTGTGGAGAAAAAAAAAATGGCATTGGGAAATGGTGCAGTAAAAAAAAAGGTCATTTCAATTGCTGAAAAAAAAAAAAAAGTGAAATGATAGACATCCTCACACCAAAACCATTATGAAGTTAAAGACTAATATTTCACTATATCTACTCATCAGTGGGAGTGAGGAAGAAATATTTCCTAAGAATGAGCAGGGAGGGACCTATTTAGGTGAACTTATGCTACCTTTCAATCTTCTATCAAGTACTGGAGAAAGCATATTAAACTTAACAGGACCCTGATATGATCATTTACAGCTGTGTTACTCTGTGTGGGTCACATCACCTTTACTTCTGAACTTAAATGCTGTGCCGCTTACTTGGACAGAAATCAAGTGTATTATAAAAGAGGAAAGGCATGCATTAGGAACTGTAAGTCAGGAAAACTTTTTCTCAGTTACATACACCAACTCTTATAACAATGTAGCCTCTCTGTCCTTAGCAGAAAACCTGATTATGTGGCAAACTTCGGATGAGATTCTGTTTGCCATTGCCCTTTAACAAATCTATGGAAGGAGAAGGGGCAGGCTGGTCAATGATGCCCTTCAGCCCTCTGACAGTCCTGATTCTGGGGTCAGGTTGAGAGAACATCTAACCTACATCAATTGGGTTAATCATAAATGTCATAAACATTTTAATTAAACAGTCACAATGATATGATGAGCGTTTTGTATAAAAGAGCTTGTCGTCCTCTCACCCCCTCAATGCTCTTGTTAAAGCTCAGCTCACTGTGCACAAAGGAATGAAAGATTCATGAGCTGGAAAGACAGCAAGGGAAGAGGAACATGGCTCTGTAACAGTGACGTGCAGCATACTTGGTAAGGCAGCAGTGCATCTAAATGGCTCTGGTGTTCAGTTTATACTCATGTCTTCACAAGTTTGTATTGCCCCTCATCTCTTCTTGCCAGCTGCGCTTCTACTTAAAAGCTACTTTTGAACTTTGCCAGACCCCTTACAATTAGCAAGAATGTACCAAAACTAGAAGTTACACAATAGTCTGACCTCCCTGATCCCTGCTATCTACCTATTAGACTATCATAATATTTGATTTAATAGTATTACACATGGTAGTACCATGATACATTTTTGTTATAATGAAAATTTCAGATGGCATTGTTCATTCCCATGCTGTGATTTAGTGGTTAGGCTGCTCAGGATATATAAGAGCAGAGTCTTTAATTCCTACCTTTTCTGTTCCTAATTCTATAATGAACTTTCCTGGGTAGGGTCAACACCAGGAATATTTTAACACCTCCTGATATTTAAGTAGTCTTGGGAAAAAAAGTCAATTGGCATACCTGGTCTGAAAAATGTTTGGCTATCACAGTGACAAGTATTTAAATCACAATTGTATTGTTCTTATAATGAAATGGACTGGAAACTTCTTGAAATATAATGTGCTGTGTTTATTACTGAAAAAAAAGCAAATCAGTCTAACCTGGTCAGAAATTTACCACAAAAGTTTTTGTGTATAGATGCATTACAGATGCTGTGGTGGAAGGATAAAGTTGTCCCTGTACAAAAATGTCAACAAATTTGGTCAAGTATAAACACAACAGGTCCTGCACACTTGCTGTCCAGCCAGTTTAGCCTATTTATCATCTATCAAAGTCCTGTCTATCTCTCAGTCTAATTATCCAGGGAAGCACAGTAAGGATAGAAGAGTGGCATGTTTTGACTTTTGACTCAGGTAACAGGAAAACAAGGATAATAGAAAACACACATAAATTAGGTTGTGAATTTAGTATATTCATCTTTGAAAAAAAATTGTAGAGCAGATTTCTGTAGATTTCTGTGAGTGGACTTCTGTGTAGAAGATTCCATGTAGCAGGTTTCAATAACGTGGCAAGGTAATCACTAATATAGTCACAAATTAAACAGACTCTCTTATTATTGTTATTAATTTGCATTGGTTTCTTTTCTACTCATAAATTTATGCTAAGACAACAAGGCAGTACTTTAAAGTGGTCATTGGGTGTGTGGAAAGGAATATGATAGATCTTTAAGTTCAGAACTTACTTAAAAGACAAGAAAGCTCAGTTCTTTGGAAAAAAACAGATGTCTTGCAAAACATTTTCAATTTATTTATATAGAATGATGTGTCATAAATGCTAGTTAACAGCTATTCAGTTTATGCAAAATATCTGTATATTTTTATAAATGTAAATGAGTATTGTTTATATTTTGTCTACTTTCTTCTTCCAATTAATTTTCCATTAGTGTCATGCATCCTCTTCTTTATATTTCCCACCTAGGTAGAAAGAACAGTACAGTCATCCTGATAATAAATATGCAGCAGTACTAGGTGCAAGAAGATTTGTGCAGTCTTCACTGGAAAAGACTAGTGCAGCAGATATACTAGAGTGGATCAGAATAGATTGCTGAAATCAAGTAGAAGCATGCTTCTGTCCAAAGCAAACGTCTCATGTGACAGCTCCATTATACTAAAAAGGAAAAAATGGGAGTTTCATGTAGTATGATGCAAATCATAGTTCTCTTTAAGGAAGACTTTGGTGTAGTAAATTATGATCTCGTTTAAACTGTGATTCATCTTGTAAGACAGAAATGATCTGGAGTACTTCAGAGGCTTAGGTTAAAACTTTCTTCCTGTTTGAAAATTTTGAGTTTTGTTTCTTCTTTCTTTGAATAGCATAATGCTCTTATCTTAATTATAATGTGCCACTGTGACAGTGCATGTGGCTAGGAATTAAGCTTAACCCTTTGAAGAGAGGAGCCAGATGCTTCTTATTTGGGTTATCTGTAAAAACACAGCAATGTGCAGCAACCAATATATTTAGTGTAAGATAGAGTACCCGATAACAACTGGTACATGTTACCCAGAAAGTAGGAAGAGGTCCGTTTTGGCCCTCACACAAACATCACATTTTCTTGCACAGGAGAAAACTATTCTGCTGAGTGAAGCCTGGTACTGTAAGCCCAAGGAACCTTTTATTATGTCATCTACTACTGTTGTAAACTGTCAACTACTGTGACTTGCTCAGTATGAACAAGGAGTGTCACAATATGCCACACTAGGCAAAAGAGTGTTGTGTGGACAAGTCACTGTATGGGGCACAAGCTGCCCCACTTCTCATGCCTCACCTTGGGCAGAGTGAGAAGTCAGGACCTGGACTCCCTGCAGGCACTTCCCAACCCATCACGTCACTCTACTTCCAACACCTCTGGGCACTGCACCTTCTCAAGTTGCCATTCCCTTTTTCCCCCCGGGAATGGTCCTTGCTTTCACTTAGGGTCAAAAATGCCTCCTGGGATTTTCATCAATATTAATGTCATTTATTAATATAGCAATTGCACTCAAAGGTCAGCAGAGAAATGAGAAACCCTGATGACTTTCTGTTGTGGCATCGTTGTTGCACATGGGTTGTATTTATAACCTGCACTTCCTGCACAGATATCCATTCACACCCAGCTTTGACAAAATGAAAAGACACTTGGAGTCACAGTTTTTTTAAAAAAAATATGTTAGAAAAATACTTAATTTTTAAAAAATTTGATTTAAAAGGTAGAAGCAAGAAGGCTGTTATTAATCAATTTTAGTTTGTTCCTTAGTATGTTCATCCTATAATACAGTTTAAAAGACCCATTATTTTGCAAGTTATGACTTTCTTCACTTCACTGTGGTAAAATTGAACATAGTGAAAACAATTGTAATAATACCTCAGGTAAGTATCTGAAGGGAAGCTTAAATTCCTTGGAGAAATAGGATATACCCATAACCTTTGTTTTTCATGGCCAAATGTGTAATTTTTCCTTGTTCTGGGCTCATGGATTCCTTTTGATAAAGAGAAAGCCTTTTTCTTGCTCTTAAATTCACTTTTTTCTCTTATTCACAAAATGCCTTGTAGCTTTAGGAAGGCAATCTCCATTCAAGGAGTCAACAGGAATGATAAGGGTCAATTAGGTTCAGTTTTCTAATTTCTTTTCCAGAGTGGCACAAGCAACTGTCAGAAAGAGATACACAGAGGGGTGTTCAGCCCAGCAGGGCTTTCCTGCAAACCTTGCTCGGGTTCCCAACTCAGCTTTGTATTTTATTTTAGTTTCAATAGAAAAGGATGGTTCTCCTCATATTTTCATCTTTGTTGATGTATGAGGATTTGCAGTGTTACCTTCAGGTTACTGTAGGCACCCTTCTGACAGGCCTGGGAAAGCACAAGAAGCTACTTTCTGCTTATCTGGCTTTTTGTTTCAGACTTGTATTTACAGGAATTCCTTCACAGAGGAACACAAATGAAAAAATTGACAAAGGTTCTAGTAGGTAAGTATGAAAACAGATTTTTCTTTTCTTTAGGACACACTTTGTCAAGAGAGGGAGGGTTTAGAGAAGATATGACACTTCTTGTACAATTTCGGTGATATTAAGAAGCAATTTTGCCTGAGAAGCAAATACACTTGCAAGAAGTACTAAACAATTCACCTGGTCCTTTGCTTTTTAATCAGAACATTATCCTGCCTTTCTTTTATTATTATTATTAAAACTTCAACACATCTTCATACTTTTCCTGTCCTGCCTCTTTGGTTTTTTTGGCCTTAAAGCATCTTTCATGATTTGCAAAAACAAGTCTGTGTTTACACATTTGAAAGACATTAAATTTACAGAAATTTCATTATCCAGTGTTTACAATTCAAGAAGCTAGGAAGCTTTTAAAATTATATAAGCAGCATATGGGTGAACCTTCTCCCCAAGGTATGGAGGTTTTTTAATTCATTCTGTACATAATCGGTATTTAGAATTACTGCTTTGATACATCCTATGAACTCACTGAAAAATTAAATAACCACATCTGTAAAACAATTGCAAATACTTCTAGTTCTTAAAAAAAAAAATTCTGCATGCTTCGTTTTTAAGAGAAAGGAATATCACTGTAAAAATATTCACTCTTGTAATCAATAAACATAACCTTCCAGTGTGTTATTACAGACCTTCATTTGTTTTCAGGTTTTACTTGCAAACGTTATTGGCTGCATGGCATGAAGGTCATTTTATGGAAAGTACACATATCAGATGTGACAAAGGTAACATGCTACCAGAGTATCTGTGTTTCCAGAAAAATGCTAGAATAAGCTACTACAGAGTAAAAATAAATAATAATTCTGAACTGCATTAGCTTTTACAAATGTCAGTTCTATGAAGATAGTGACTGAAAAGCAAGCATTATTCCTAGGTTTTGTTCTATATATGATTAATTTTGTCAGACCTGGTATTTGGCATTTCAAACACAAAATGAGAATTTTTCTGTTCTTTCAGCTTCATAGCAAGAAAACAAACTTCTCAAGGGGAGCTGTTTGTTCTCAGATTTATCCATTCATCTTATATTTAGCCAACACCAAGGAGAATGTTTTCTGGGGAAAAGAGTTTAGGTTTTGGGTTTTTTTTGTAACATGGTAGTTCCTTCCAGCATTTGGAAACTAAGAAGCTTCGCTAGAAATCTGGGCACAGTATCTCAGCTGAGTGCAGCCAGTTTAGTATCAATGTCTGAAGAACTCTCTATTCAGGCCAGATGCTTGCAATGTCTCTAAAGGTTCTTTGATTAACTGAGGTGAAACCACCCTGTATAACAGGGTCAGCACACACAAGCTTTCATTATTTTCTTCATTTACATCAATTAGAATTATGGAAGGCCTGAGGCTACTCCTGACTTCTAAAAACATGATCTACTCCTAGGTGATGTTTAAATAGAGCACCATAAAGATTACATCATATTTCATTAACAAATAAAACTTTTATTTCTTTCATCAATGACAGCAAGATTTATATTAGGTGTATTGCTAAAGCAAGTCATTAACATATATCACTCAAGGTGGTCAGACTCTGAAGAACCGGAGCTTGGTGTATATCACAACAATCAATCTAAAGATAGTGAATTTCATTTTTGCACAGACTGCAGTCAAGAAAGAATGAACATCAGCTCCAGCAGATTTTGTGAATTCCAGTTTTCTTTTTATGACATCTTATTTAAGGGGTGTGCAAACCACTGCTTTGTATTATGGCTCAACTGGAGATTGCCTTTACCAGAATGGAAAAAAAAAAAAAAAAAAGAAATTAAGTTCAGATCTTCTACCTTGAAAGCTAGATGAAAGGAGTACGTCTACCACACATGGAGGTGACATAATATATCACATGTCAGAATGTCAGAATTAGAGAGGTATTCCAGAAGTGAACAAAAAGAAACATGGTATTGATAATGCTGTAATTTTCTATGGTCCGGTGTGTAACAGCAGACATCTCTCCTGCGGATGTTGTGTTCAAGGTGAAATCAATGCCACATTTTCCTTTCCTCAGTGTGAGTTATTGCAAGTTACTGTAGCCTTGTTCAGCAAAGCAAAATTTGACTCACCAAGTGTTTTATCAACATGTGTAAGTTAATTAGTTGCAGCAAGATTACTGCTGCAAATATAGTGAATATGTAAATTTTAATAAATTATTCTGAATGGTGGAATAACATGGTTAAATAACACTGGGTCCACAAAGTGGCTGTAATCCAACCATATAGGGCTGTAAAACTGAATATCCTTCCTTTTGTGTGGAAGGGCCTCTATCTACTCTACATTATTTTTCTGATTTCCTTTCCGTACCTCTGTAACACCCTCTAGCCTGTGAAGCTAGTGGCCATATTCATCCCACAGATAGAGACTGGTAATAGTAGAAATGGAGCTGGGGAATATATATTTTCCATTACTTTTACTTGAAGTAAGTAGTAAAGACAATGACTGATGTTACAAATCCAGGTGCCAGACAAGAGTGGAACAGTCTTTCTCTGGCATCAGGAAAAGACTACAGGTACAGCCTCCTGATGGACTCCAGGTAGGCCATCAAAATTGAACCATCAAGTTGGGATTGACCAGCCAGTTTATAGTTGCTTTGTGATGTCAGGTCTTGGAGATCCTACAGATTTAGAAAAGGGGAGGCTTAAGAGAGTCTCACAGAATTCACAGTACATATTATCTTTTTTTCCTTCTTTTTTTTTTGCAACATTTCTCCAGCACTTCACCTTTCATGGTATGAGTAGGAAAAGTAGATTTTGCAACAGCTTTGCTAAACTGTCCTGACAATTTAAAAAAATCTGGTCTGCCTGTGTCTATAAAAATCACATTTTAATATGATTTTTATACATTAATTCTAACAATCATACAGTTTAAAACCAAGCACTGCTTTTTAAAACTACCTGCATCACATAGTACTCAGCTACTCAGCTTTTCAGTTTGCTAATAGTGTAGTTGTAATATGCTAAAACACAGACTAGGCCACAATTCTTGGAAGAAAGCAATGTTCTAGGCCTACTCTCGATTTTTAGAATGTATCAAACATCAGGAATCGGCTGTTAACATGACACCTAGACACCTGGCTTTCTAGTTGGAGCCAACTTTGGGCCTAGAGACTGGAAGAAAAAAGAAAGAAGGAATTTGGTTTAAATATGATACAGAGAACAGAGTTGTATTCACTATAGTAGTAAATGTGGTTTCAAAAGACAAGAGTATACTTATAAGTAACAAGAAGCATTGGAAAAGTATAGAGTCAAGGGTGATGATCTGTTTGATATGGCTTTATCAGTTGTTGTTCAAGGCTGCTGGTGATGGGTCCTTACCAGAGGAGTTGAAGTTACTGGAAACCCTCTCCTGTTTCTGTTAATGCAGAGGGGTTTCTGACTACCTTTGAATTTTTGCACATCTTGTTTATTCTGGGTACCCCTTACTATTTTTACATTGCATAGTTCAACTGTATGGGACAACTTGACAACTTGGGCTACTTATGTTCTACTGTTTCATAGATCTTGGAGGAGAGAGCAACTGATCTCAGAAGAAGCGCTTAACAAGAATCTACTCAAATATTGCCAGTTAGACTTCTTACAATAAGCATGTCTGAGGCCATACTGAGCACATAAATCAGGACTCTACCAAAGTAGTTTTTCACCAGCACAGATGAGCGTTGCTGCTCTGCCTGTGCTGTACTAAGCATCTTGCAGATTACTCTGACTAAAAAACTTACTTTTAGCAGCCTCAGTTAGTAAGTGCTAAGAAAGGAGAGGCTATAAACTGCCTGGAAGCTCTGTGGCTAGTAAATCCCAAGTGTTTTGTTGTTCCTAATTTCCCTTTGAGTTTGAGGTGAAATGAATGTGGAAAATATATGTTACAGTTGGTGGTTAAATGCTGCATGCCACCTAGGTGGGCAGGTTTCTCATTCCACCTGCTGCCACACAAAAGTTATCCTCAGAATGCAAAACATTTTCCATGTGATGTGTTACTATATGAACAGTAGACAGCTTAAATACAGATAGCATAGCAATTAAGTACTGAGGCAGTAACAATAACCACAAAGTACATTTTTCTCAATTCATTCAGAAAAGTTCACAAACCCTGTCAGCAGTTCCCAGAACTTGGTGTATTTTACCTGACTTTCTGTTCCATCATGACACTTTCAGCTGTAATCAAACAATATTTAAATTTACAAATAAATCCAAATACATTGTAGCAGGACTGTACTAGACACAACAGCGCTTAAACACCTAATTCCTGGCTGGTAATAAACATGATAGCAGTTCTTGCAAGCTAGGCATAGATAACAAAGGCACAGAGTTCATTACACATATTAGATATTACAGTTGTGACTGTATAAAATCTGGAGGGATGGGAGAGGGAAGTGAAATTTCTGCCATATGATCCACTGGTATATGAAATTAATGACAGGATCTTTGCTCTATCAGATACTCTGTGTTCAGCTCCTTTTTGTGAAGCTGGAAGGGATTTATTTTCATGCAGAACTTTGCCCTGAATTGATATTATAATGATTCTTGTAATTTTGGTCTTTCTCTCTATCTGATCTGATATGTTAGATGTTGACAGTAACTTTGAACATATGTTTCTTCTGTAGATTTTGACAGAGTGCTGTTATTTCCTGTATAATAACAGTTTCAATTTCCTGTTCACCATTTTAGTTTTTCATACAGTCATCACAGAATAAAATCTTCAGGGAAGACTGAATATAGTTTGATCTATAAAGATGGCTGATTAATGAAATGATTAAACCCATTATTTGTCCCTAACAGATAACGTTGAAATGATTACACAATCCTCTTCCTTTCATAGAGCTAGTTTTATGACTATCAAAAATAAGAGAACCTGCTTAAAAAGCTTCTGCGTTTTTAAAAAGTTGAACACTAGCTTAATAGGGAACTGCAATGAAACAACACTACAAAAATATCAACAAATCTTTGCCCATTATGTGATTTGGAAAATAGTAGAAAGTTGATTTTTATGACTGAAATGTATTTCTGTAAAATTTTAGAACATTATTCATACATTTATGTTCAATTAAAAAGACCCTTCTGCCAACAGTTTAGACTATAGAAACAGAATAGTTCATATTATCATCTGTTATGAGCTGGAATAGATCCACTGATAGCACTGAAACAATTTAGACGTGCTGAGCTGTATCTAAACTAAGAAATAATGCTGTATGCTATGAGTGGGTCTATCAGATGCCAGTATGAACTCTGTGCATGGACTAGATCTAATGTGGTCCTGCAACCTGAACACCTGTCAGAAGCTAAAGCATGGTCAAGTTCCCTTTTGAAACATGTCTTCTTGTTGAGTTTCATCTGAAAGTAATACTGTTTGTGCTTCTGGACACCCTTCAGCATGAACCAAAGCACCATAAGAGATGCAATTAGAAAGTTTCACTTCAAAAACCATTCCTGATCCAAACTGCACTGACAGCGTAGATGCATCTCATACAGTTCTAAAGAATGTCTCCCACATGATTCAGAAAAATAATTCTGTATAACTTTGGAGGTTAGGTTGTCTGTTAAATCAGCCTTGTTACCTTTTCTTTAATTCCCTGCTAGTTTATAACTGTAGCTCAGAAGTAAGTTTTACACAGTTCTTTGGACAGTCATCAGTAATATGTCAATTGTACATCTTCTGCCTTGCAACCATGACAAGGCAACTCATGGCGACTTCAAGGCAAACTTTGAAACCCTAGTGAAGACCTGTTTTCCCCACCTGTGGTATGTGACATGTGATGATTCAGATATCCTAAGAGATGCACAGACAGGTAAACAGATGGAGAGATATAGCAGTGAATGTTAGTTATGTGTAATTAAGAAAAAAAAGAAATAATTACAGAATGAAATTTACAGAAAAAAGAATTGGCCTTCTTTAGGACCTTATTACTGCTCCTGTGGAAATGGAGGGTGACATTTCCACTGGGTGCATTTAGAAGTCTCCTGTTTCCAATACAAAATACCTAAAAAGATTCAGAATTTTGAAAGTATGTATAATCCCTTGAGTTTAGTCAGGCCAGTCACATTCTTCAACGTAATCACATGCCTGAGAGTTCAGCTTGATTGTTAGAGACATGATGTGTTGTAGAATTTAATAAATAACTCTGAAATAATAACTTATTCAACAAATGTAATGTTTTACTGTTTGCAGAACATCAGTGAGCTAATCATGATTTCTTTGAATTTATTCATTATTTCAACTGATTTGCTGGATGTTTTTTAACTTAGTGGACCACCTATGAGCAGTTCCCTTTCTGAGTATTAGTAATTTGATATTTTAAGTCTCCTAATATTGATTTTGTATCCTATGATTGTAAGTGGGTACAAATACAGACAATTAGATTTATATGAACATTTATAATATTACAGGAACAGTTGTTTCTCTACCTTTATTCTCATGGCTCTCCTGCTATTGTTACAAGGAGAAACAGGATGATAATCTGTTGAGAACACCTGTGATAGGGCTAGATAAACTACTGCCATTATGAAAAAGATGCTTTTATATGTGTGGATGCAATGTGTAATCTGCTCTAAACAAAGACCAAACTTCTCATTGGTCAAACTGCACTAAAATCAGGGGTGCTTCAACAAGGAGGAATTTGATCCCCTGCACCTGTAAATAATGCCAGGGATCGCAGATAAAACAGCATCTACATTTGAGGCTCATCTGCCCTTTCCTTCCTTATTATATATTTTGAAGTAAGTAGGGCAAAAGTTAAGTAATATGCTTGTGATTTCCTGACTTAAATTCCTATGTACTTGAATTGTTCAAAGCCTTTTGACATTTGTTCTTTCATACGTTTCTCTAACCTGCTGTAACTCCAATCATCCTGGTAATAGTACTCCTAAGCTTTTTTTTCTTTTTTTTTTTTAACCCACAAGTTGAAAATTTGTTTTTGTTCAGTCTCCTGACTGCCCACTTGCTTTGCCTTGAGGTCTTTTTCATGGAGTACCCCCCCTTTAAGACCCTTGAAGGTTACAGTCAAATGGTTACAAGGTAGTCTTAATAACGGTGGATGCCATCTATGTCTTTGAAAAGGCACGCCATGCCTCTAGCCAAAAGCAGGGACCCAGACTGATCCTTCAGACTGGCCCAATAACAATCATATAGAAGTTTTCTAAAACCTGGACTAAAAAGACAACTGCTCCAAACCCTCTTCACATTCTTTAAGGAAAACATAAATTTTCTGTCAGAACTTCTGGTTTAAATTCTTGCTAGTTGGAGTTTTTTATGAAGCAGAAATTTTTATGATATTACTAAGTGCTTTTAGAGGTCTTCTGTGCTTTAGAGTGTGACTTTACATGCTTCATTACACAATCTGGATAAGCAATGGTAAGTAGACCTTGAAAAAACTCACACAAATATACCTTTCTTCTGCTGAGCACAGGAATTAACCAGCTATTTGCCTCCAGGACCAGGATACAGCCATACCTGGAAACAGCGAGGGGAACACAGAGCTGAACTTCATTGCGACCTGTGATCACAATGAGACTTCCTATTGCGTGAGGTCTGGTCTTTAGGCTTTTGTTTATACATTCTGTTTTTGCAAAACCATCCTTTGATATAAGCTCATGTTTATCTTTTATCCACCATGATAAAGCTACAAAGAGGTATTGTTACAAAAAGGTACTGATAATTTAACTCATAGTCTTCTTTCTACACCAGAAAACTGGAAAATTCTAGCTCACTCAGATTTCAGGCTTAACGTACACACTAATTGAAATTGCTGCTGTGTGTTTTATGATACATTTCAAGAACTTCATCAGCCTCTGGCTTGTGCTGACTCACCTCTCTCATGCTGCAAATTGTGGGTGTTTTTTATTTTCTTTTCTTTTATAAATTATGTTACTTACCCGGATTTAAAAAAAAAAACAACTTTTGGGATTTCTGTAAGCTGGAAAGTTGGCTGTACATCATTGTCACTGAATATTGAACTAATCACTTCAGTTAACTGTTGGCTATCGCTGACAAGAGGGGAACTCAATAAACCATGAATTAGTTCAGAGCTCTATTCAGCTCAATTTGTTGCTGTAAGTTACCTTTTGTGAGTTACAATATCCACTTCCCAACTGAAAAGCTCTTACTAAATCACAGCAGCAGCCAATTTCAGTCATGACCCATGCAGGGCTGCCCTTTTCTTTGTGGTATTCAGCTGTCATTCAAGTCAACCCTTTTCATTAAATACACTGTACCCCATCCTATGAAGGCTAGTTCAAGACAAAACATTGCAACTGCATACTACTTTTAAAAGAAGTATGTATGCACTTTAATCCTCTGTATACTTACTCTCACTGATAAGCAACTAGGGTGCTTATTCTTTTGAAAGATGAAAAAAACAGGAAATATACTTTGTCCTGTTGCATATCTGAACATCTGAACAATCAAATACCATGACTGTTCATTCAAAAGCAGCTAGGTGTGCAAAGCCAGCTTCAGTATTCTGACATCTTATACAGGCTTGAATTTTTTTACTGAGAAGATTCATGAAGTTTTATTTATAAATATTTCTTCTTGGGGGAAAAAGAACTCTGTTATTAGATTTTTATATATAGTTGTTATTCTGGTTCATAGTTCAAAAATGTTTGTAATTGTATTGCAATAAAATAACCAAGGAGTTGCCATTTATGTTGCAGCATGATGCAGCTCATGGGATTTGCTTTTGTCTAATACTTTGTTCTATCTAATGTGGCATATCTTTCTGTATGTACCTATACTGTCAGCCTACCATTCAAAATATGATAACAGCTTGTTCTCATTTTTGAAAAATTATGTGAAAAATAACCTAGGTTGTTGTTAAAACCAACAACTGTAATTCTTTATGATTCTCTTCATATGCTATCCAGAAATGTTCCATGAAACACGTTTTCAAAATAGTATATGTATGACATGCTTCAATAACTTTTCACGCTATGAATGGTCCTGCACCATGTTTAGGGAATTCATTCAAATATTCCTGATGACATTTTCTGTCCTCTACTCAAAGAGTACAGATCAGTTAACCAAAATATTCCTTGGACTAGTAAACTATGAATTCAGGAAGTCTTGAAAGAGCTCTGCCGACCACCTGAAACAGACACACACCATGTCCTTTTCAGTTAAGTAAAAGAATGTTTTAGGACAGCAAACAAGATAAACACTGCATAAGCAAAAGTGTAAGTAATATAAGCAAAGCAAAGCAGGCTGAGATGCAAGAAATCTATATCAAGTAGGTCAGAATTGATTTATAATTTTTCTTCTTTATTTTGACCTAATCTGTTAAGCCAGTTTCCTGATTATTTTATACATCTTTCCTTTTTTACACTTCAAGAATGGAAATGACAGTGTGGAGCAATCACAAGCATCTATGTTTTACAGTATTTGGTGAAGTTTGCTATTACAAAAGTATCCAGAGTGCCTTTATTACAGGAAATGGTGTGCAGGAAATTTTTTTTCCAGTGCAAATTGGATGAGTCTCTTCTGAAAATTATTCTCCTATTTATTTTTTTCAATAGATGTATTTCTATACATACATTCTTTTTGAGATAAAAGCTTTATTTGTAAGTATACTTTCTTATTCTTAATTCCACTATTGAACTACAGAATTAAACACCCTTTCTATCACTGCACATTCTTTGATTTTTCATCTGTAAACAAAATTATCTTATATGTAGTATTTTAAAAAAGTGAATACTCTTAACATCTGACAGATAAATACAAACCCAGATTTTTTATAGTGGAAAAAGCAATCATATTCAGACTGCTACATGTACAGGAGCTTTTACTAATGCTCTGTGAAGCTTCCAGTCTCAGACTGCCCACCACTGTGAAAAACACAACAGTTTTGTGCACTTTTAGTCAGCTAAAGAACTACAGTCTGTGTGTACTACTCATGTTGTAGGCTGTGATAGCCTTCTAGACATGAGACTTACCTATGCATCCATGTTAGCAAAACTGTGCAAAAATCAAATTCCAAATGACAGTTCTGTTGATGGAGCGGTAACCTCCCTTCTATATGCTATTTTGTCCATAATTATTTTTTCTACACACTGCTATTCAAACTGAAACTGGTTGCAGACGTAGTTAAAGGATCTTGCAGTACTTAAAGATCTTCCTTGGCAGCAACCACCACTGCACAGTCACCAGCCTGCAAAGGTTTCCATGCAGCCAACCTGCAGCTGTCAGGAGAGCTCATGAGCTAGCAAACAACTTGCACTGTCCAAAATAAAATCTTGCTGTGGACTTTATGCCAAGGTAGCTAACAGGACAACACAAAGCAGTGCAAATAGTTTATTCAACAATACTTATAAAAGGGAAGGGGTGGGCTAGATCTCCATCAACCTTCACCTAGTGCCTCTATTCATCATGGAGCTGTTCCGGAGCAGAAAACACCTCCACAGGAGAGATGTTTTCACCTGATGCACTTTCATTTTCCACAGATTCAATTCCCCACCTTCCAGATATGAGGTTTAGGTAGACCATGAACAATTGCCTAGGCAATTTTTGTTTTGATTGAAGCAGATGACCAGGAAAAGATAATATTGTTCCCCAGAGAAAAACTCCTGGGGCAAGCTACAGGCACTTAGTGCAAATTACCAGCTCTCCCTTTTGAGCACTTAGATCCAAACAGACA
This sequence comes from Microhierax caerulescens, assembly GCA_035590215.1. Taxonomy (NCBI): domain Eukaryota; kingdom Metazoa; phylum Chordata; class Aves; order Falconiformes; family Falconidae; genus Microhierax; species Microhierax caerulescens. Next base: position 73,164,579 of record JAVJGJ010000037.1, on the reverse strand, counting down.
GCAATTAAGCACCCAGGAAAGGAAAGCACAGATCTTTCCTTCAGAGCATCCAAAGGAAAAAAGACTCAAGGTAAAGCAGTTGGTGCAACTACAGGCCAGCAGAGCTATCTGGAAACTCATTGAGCTTGACTTGCCCATACTGGCACTGTTATCCTTAACACCAAGTGACTTAAAAACCAGTGATGCTGGAAGATTGCAACCTCATTGAGTTCATCCTCAGGGAGCATTACTGAGAATCTGGCTGTGTGACTTATTCTTACTTGGTAAAATTAATTGGTTGTCTTGGAAGCCCAGGCAGAGGATTAGTAAGAAAACTTTATGTTATAATACAGAGAGACAAACACATTCCAATGTGTAGTGACATGGGTTTGTCGTGTTCTCAAAGACTTCTCTTTCATAACATTGATTGATCCAGCACTCAGGTAGCTGCAGTATTTGTATGCTTGTTTAAAGGTACTAGAATTTATGTTTCACTGTATGCTCTTTCCAATCAGATCTGTTAATTAGTTGCTCAGGACTTCAGACTGATACCTGACTTTCTGTAAAGAATTCCTTTGCTACCTTTTTTCCCTTACTTTTTTTTTTTTTTTTTTTTTTAAAAAGTTTCAGCAATGGTAACAAGGGTTTGTCTGCTAGTACACAAGCACTCCCCTCACAACAAACGCTTGACTCTTTCTGGAGAGATCATTAATCTGAATCAAATACTGAATCAAATATGACTACATTAATATATAAATAATGGGGTTTTTTTTCAAAAGCAATACAAGCAAACTCTTCTGGTATGTCACAAGTCTAGAAATACAAAGCTAATACTAAGTTTATCTGGCTAAATAAATACCTAGAGTCCACCATAAAACCGCAGCTCAACCTGTGTGCTCTACCTATCCTACTGTGTTCACCCTCTGGTCTTTTCTTGATGCTGGAAGTGCAGAGGTTCTTGAAAGTTAAGCAAACTCCTGTCCAATTAGTTGCATGCTTGCTGTTATAAGGATCTTCTCTAAAACCCGTGACTAGATCCTCTAGCAGAACCTGGAGTCTAGCTCTTTTCTTTTCTTTCCCTGGTTTCTTGAGTGAAAGTGCTAGCCACAAGGCTGGTGAGTTGCTCTTGAGTCAAGCCTCCTTCCCACCAATATGTTTTTAAATGTATTACAGAAAGTAGGTGTTTCACTGTCAGAAAAAATATTTTCTTTTTCCTGCCTAGCAGTGTTTAAACAGTGCTTTTGGGAGAGGAAAGACATGGTTTTGAACTGCTTCCAGCTTACAACCACATCTAGCCATGCTGTTTTTCCTGGCCACTGACTAATTACATAAAGTTTTTCTTGCTTTATAGGGGTTTCTACTTTTGCGAAAATTTGGAAGGAAACTTTTGTGTAGAGGTTGAGTGATTATATGAGAATGTCTACTGCATCAAGCTCTTCAGGAAACAGGCAGCAGGACCTATGCTGACTTGCTCTTCCCAAACAGGACTCTGCATGGAAGGAAGCTGCTGGGCACACTGACAACTGAGGAGCGTATGCCAGGAGCAGAAGTTCAGGCTCGGCAAACACCATCATGCAGGCAGATTAAGCACCATCTATCTCTGCTTTATCCATGGAGCAAACAGGTGGGAAGGACCAGCCACAGGGACTCTGCCACAGACTTGGTAAATGGAGAATTATAATTCTGTGGTTTGTTTTTTTGTTTTATTGTTCTTGTTGGAGACTATAAAGAAAAAACACATTTCATGATTATGAGCTCTCACAGAAAGCCTCTGGGACTTATGATCTGTTTATTTCTCTTTCATTTTTTCCAGTTTTTTAAACAAAGAAAACAGACTTGGAGTAGTGTAAGACTTTGCAGGAGTCATAAGGTGTGGTAGCTAAAAAGAATTTCAGCAACCATGTGCTTTAGTGCTCCTCAGGACTGCACCTGCTGTATATTTAGAGGAGCAAATGGTGGTTCTGCAGTTCACACAGTCTTTTTACTAGACTTCACCAGGTTGTCTCCCAGCTGTACATATAGCTTCCTTACTTAGCATTTTCTCAGGCAAAGGAGTTTCAACAGATCTTAATTTTTTTGGCTATGTGTGTATGGTCTGTGCAGACTCTTTTTAGTCTGTACTACATCAGATAAGGCTTGAAGGAGCCAGAGAGATCTATCGTGCCACACAAAATATATTCCCTCCATATCCGCTTTGCTTCACTGCAGGCTTTCTTTAATACCATTCTTCTATCTATACAGCTAACGAACTAGTGAAAGCACCATTCCTATCAACATGAAATTACAAAGAAATATAGAGGCCCAAACATTCTGGAGAATTTAAAAACAAAGCAAATTAGTAAAACCTCAAAAATTGAAACCTACTTGAATTGTTTGCTTACATGCACCTGGAAAGCATTCTGAAGGGTAAGCATAAGGTTTCACAGGGAAACAATTTCAAGCAGATTGTTTCTATTTTAATTGAAACTGGAGATGGAGCAAAGCAGGATTTAGAAAAAGGAAATTATGCTGAGCATTGGAACTGAAGGGAGATTCCTTTGGTTTCCTTGTTCAGTCATATTTTTATAATGCGGAGAAGACTGATGAAAGCAAAGGGCAGTTGATCTTTTCTTTGGCACGTGTGTACAATTTCAAGTAAATAAAGATTCTTAACAAATGGAAAGATTAGTATTTCTGCACATTTTAAATGAGTCATGGATGACAGTACCCTAATTATTTTTATACAATCCAAGTTCACAGAAAGCATGCATTAAACATGAGAAATGCATGGATATTTTTACATTTTCAGGACTTGTTAATGGATCATCAAAACTAGAACATTTTCACAAGTATGTGACCCACTGAAAACACACTATTATGATTTTCATAACAAGAAATAATTAATTTTTTTATCATCATAAGTTTCTCTTTCATGGTGCTCTATCTACATTATTATTTTGGTCTAGATATAACAGGAAAATGAGCATGTTGGATAGCTGTTGCTGGAATAATTAGACAAACTTACCTCTTTAGTCTTAGACCACATATTCCTTTGATGGGTACATGTTGTTAAGAAATTTAATCCCAAAATAATCTTATCAATATAAAAGATTTAGGATTTATAATGGCTTGTACTAAGCCTGTTTCTACTGTGTGTTCAAACTATAACAGATTATGTAGCAAAGTTTTATTTATATCTTCTAGATTAAAAGCATTTATTTGGCTAAAACAATTTTACCTGTCATTAATACATGGAAATCCCAAAAGGCAGTCTTGAGACCCTCCTTTTTTTTTTTCTCAGGCTGGGTCTCACAGTATTGTGATATCGATATATTCAACTGGTCCCCCAAACCAAGACTTCCAATATTCCCTCTGTCTTTACACCTCAAATAGTTTCCCAGTAAAGTCATATCTGTGCTTCATTTTAATGTTTTCCAGCAATGGGTTCAAAAGACTGAGACAGCTGTAGGGCACAGATGTTGATGTTTGAAATTATTTATCTCCCGCTTAGTGCTTCTAGTGAAGTGGTTGACATGCTGTTCACTATAAGTGAATATTAGTGGTTATTTGGTTAATCTGGGGTTAACATTCTTACAGATGTCATTTTGTGAATGTTGAAAAATTACTTTTTAGTATGACTTTTGTGGCCAATATGGCTTGAAGTTGTCCCTCAATCAGTGGAATTTATATTTGAATTAAGTAAAATCTAGTGTTGGGGACACAGAATTCTTTTTGTCAAGTTTTGCTTGAACTGGACTTGGAAAAGCCTGTTTCTGGAACCTGGCTTCCTACATGATAATATTCCTCAGATTCATGAGTAAATTTACTCTTTCAGTTGCACAAGCAGGCAAACTCATAAAAAGAGGTTTACCAGTCCTCTGTAAATATGTCCCATTATGTTTCTATACCTAATGGCACGTTGTATCTTCAGCTTTGTTAAATCTTTTAATTAAAACATGTTAACAAAGCCTAAGAAAAATAAATGAAACTACTCACAAGGAAATTAAATTGAGAAGCTAAGCTCATTTATAATTATTGTATTTCAATTAGGCTTTGCTAGGGCTGGGTGAAGGGAGAGATAAAAAGAAACTACTTTGATGCCTGAGTTTCATAAATATTTCTAGTGTCCTTTTTGTGAAGGCCACAATATTAATGATAACAGTTTACAGTGTGCAAGCTTTTTCATGCCAATTACTGTACTGAAGAATTCAGTCATAGTATTACATCAAAACACGTCAAGGCTCCTCCCCTAGGTTTTGTAATACAGGTTTGCTGCATTGCACTCAGTAGAAGTACTAGTCCTCATGTCTCTGATTCACAGATCCAACAGAATTTAGAGATACACTATCAGAATTTTGGATTTGTTTAGATTATAGTATTTTACCAGGTGATTCCTACACCAAGTCCAAATCTCCTAGCTGGATTAGAATATAATTGATAACAAAAGTGTACTTTATTTCTCACTAATATTCATCAAAAATTAACTTCCAGTTTTCCCATGTTATCATCTTCTGCTTCTAAATTAATGAGTCATGAAATATCAGGAATCTTCCAGCAATGCAGATACTTATTACCAGGAACTTAGTCACCTCCTCACATTCTCCTACCACCATAAGATGTTTTTTTCCCAAGCTTTAAAGTGTAAATGTTCTAAACCTTTTTTTCACAAGTCATTCCTAATTTTTCACTATGTTGATTTGTTAATGGATTAAAATGTATTAAATCTGGAAGATCTAATAATGCTAGACAGCTCATTACACATGATCTTCTGTTTGCAATAGCTATGCTTTCCTAAATTACAATATTTAAAAAAAAATAATAGGCAACAAATTACTGTACAAAGGAAGTAATGTCAGACATTTTAAAACTGTATTTATTTTTCCATCCAAAGTTTCTAACTGTAAAGATCAAATAAGTTCCAAAAATTTTTGCTGATTTGCTGATTTTTCAAATCTTCTAAGGTCATTCTTGCTACAAGTGTGATTCCTTCTTAAAGTGTATGAAAATACCCATCAGTTTTCATAGGGATGACCTTAGATGAGTGAAGTTAAAGATGCACATATGTACTTACTGGAAACAAATTAGGTGGCTGATAGATACTGCACATTTTTCATCATATTGTTGTGATCATTAAAGAAACATTCCTTTGTTTAAAAAAAAATCTTTAATTTTATCATCATGTCATTGATTTCTTTCCCCAGTGAGGGAAGGGCATTGAGTGATTCACTCAAGTTGTTTGGGTTGAATTAGTTCTAATGGATTTCTGTATATTTGTTTTGTTAGCTCCTGTCACCACCAGGAAATGAGCTCATCACTTAATCTGGAAACCCAAAAGCAACTTTCAGGCATGCTCCTTGTAGGCAAGTGATTATACAACTCCTCTGATCACAAAAATCTGGGGAAGAAAACAATGGCATAAAAGTAGATTTTAAAGCTGAAGCCATGGTTAATTTTTTACTTTTAAAAGCCACACCATCAGACCTAAGTTGAAGTGTTAATTTATCACTTATTTCTTCTTTCTATTGGTCTACATTCCATGGGAATGGAGGGGAATCCCAGCGTGGTTTTTCAGAAGAAATTGTTAGACAGATTTACCACTTGTTAAAAAATACTGCTTGACTATTTGCCAGTGGTTTATTGGCCTCTATGACAGCCATGACACTATCCCAGATTGCTTCTTCCTCCAGCTGTACAAAATAATTTGTTTTATTCAGATATGCTCTCTGTGTCATAGTGAATCAAGCATTCTCACCAAGTCAACATCACTGAAGGTATCTCGTCTCCCAGTGTGTTTTGATGTTTTAAGACAGCTCTAGAAGACTATAGAAAAGCTAAGAACATTTCTGTAAAATGACTGAAAAGTCGTTTTTGTGGAATGACTGAAAGCTGTAATTGTTGTTGACATATGGTAAATGACACGTATTCTGTCGATGTGACTTTCTCATACTACTTTCAAGGGTCAAGGAAGTTGCACAAATGTAAAGCAGAAGGGTTTTTTGGGGTGTGGTTTTTGGTTTTGTTTTGGTTTTTTGGTTTTGTTTTGTTTTTTTTTTTTAATAGCTAATTTCAAAAAGCAAACTAGAATCATAAAGTAGAATTCTCAGGTTGGAAGAGACCTCCAGAAGTCTCCAGTTCAACTGCCTGTTCAAAGCAGGGTCAACTATGAAATCAGACCAGGTTGCCAGGGGTTTTATCCAGTCTTCTAAACCTCCAAGGAGGGAGTCTGAACAGCCTCTTAGGATAACCACTAAGCAACCTCTTCCAGTGCTTGAATGTCCCCTGGTTGAAAATATTTTGCCTTAAGTCGGACACACACACCCACACACACACCCATTTCAATTTATGACCATTGTCGTTTGTTCTCCCACTATCCAAGTCAGTCAAAAGCCTGGTTTCCTCGTCTTAATAACTTCATTTTGGGCATTGAAAAGCTGCTGGTAGGTCACACCCCAAAGCCCTCTCCTCTCCAGGCTGAACAAGCCCTGTTCCCTCAGTCTTTTCACACAAGTCAAGTGTTCCAGAGCCCTAGGCACCTTGATGTCTTCTGCTGAACTTACTTCAGTTTATCAATAACTGTCTTATGTAGAAAGGACAGATGCAGTCTAACAGGTGCAATGCAAAAGGAAAGAATCACTTTCCTGGATCTACTGGCTACTAAATCAAGAATTACTTCTGATGAGTGAAGCAGCATTGACTTGGATGTTTCGTAATCATAACTATGCTGGTAGAGCACTTTCACAGTGTAGAAACCTGGTTTGATCAGTGCTACACAAATATGTGATACAAGCAATCATAAGCTACAGTAAGATCTTCACTGTTGGGGATAATTCCAGGTGGTGGGAATAGCTTTTCATTCCAAAGTAAGGATGCTGATAATGTTTAGGAAACCAGTTACCTGTGAGCCTGCCCCTCCATCCAGCTGCTTGTGGAACTCAGGGCCTTGGGAAACAAAAGTGTGATGGGCACACTTTGAAGACTGTGTTTGAATAGTTTAAGAATAATTGTCTTCAGCTGGCTATCAAAACAGTAAATTTCCAGTGGCATTTAAAATTTCTCTATGTAATTTTGTATGGAAATACATGATGAACAATCACACATCTCAACTGATGAGCAGAAACTACTTAAACTTGCCCAAACTGATCACCAATTCCATCAGACTGCTCACTTTAGTTCAGTGTACTACTTGTAACCCCTTCTTTACAGAAAAATTGAAGTTTACCACATCCAGAGGGTAAAAAGGATGTAAGGGAGTAAAGCAGGATCTGGTGGGGTTTTTTCATGCATTCCCAGAAAGTATATATGAATTTCTGACTCATTGCATTTATTGTTCTAAATTTTGCATTAATGTACAATATTATTATTTACCTATTTTGTAATCAGCTGTAGGAATCAGTGGCACAAGTAATAATGGTACATGATGACAGAAAACTGAGAAAAGAATATGGGACATTCCATGCTGAATGTATTCATTGATGGTTAATAAACACATTCTTATACAAGAATAATAACAAGCATGCCCACTCTTTAGTTATATCAAGAACATTGTTCATTTTAACATATTTTTTTTCCAAGGTGTATTAAACATAACAGTAGCTATAACCAGTTCTATATCATACTTTACTTCTGCAAAGTGCAAAGTATATTAAATAATTTCAAAATAAATATACTACTGTTCTACAGGATTAACCATATATTTATTCCCACATTATTTATACTTTTTTCTTCAGTAAGTGGGATGAGCGCTGATTGCTTGGGTGTGTAGATGCCATTTAAGCTGCTGCCTCAACATGAGTTTCTGTTACAGACACACTTACTACAAAAGGATGGGTGAGGAAAGCTCCACTCAGACCACATGCAGCTGATACAGCATTGATGTCACTGGAGAAAAGAAATACGGAGGAGTGCTGGTTTAACATACCAGCCATCAAGCTAGGCCCAGTTTAAATTCCCCCTCCCCCAGCTCACCCTCCTTTTCTCTCTCTCTCTCTCCCTTTGTTAGATTCACACACTCTGCTTTTCCAATTGCTTTAGCCCGAAGCAGTTGACATTTACCCTAGCTAGATAATCGAGGAATAACATTTGCGTTACAGTTTAACATGACCTCTGCCTCTACAGCTCTTTTTAGATTACCTCCCCCCCCCCAAAAATGGTTGCTGACACCATAGTGAGGCAGGAGGTGGGAAAAAAAGAAAAGAGAAGCTTATTATTGCAGTGGCACAGTCAATGTCATGAGAAGCTGCTCTGCCCTTTTCAGTTGTGGGTGAGCAACTATTAAGGAAAAGGTATTAAAAGGAGGAACAACTGTGATGCGAGGGACACACAGGTTAAGCTCAAAGCAAAGGTTAATGGATTGACTGTTACCTGTGTATGAGGCTTAATGTTGGTCTATACACAAGAGAATTGCTTCTAGGTTGTAGGCTTTTTCATGAAACTAAATTAACGGGCTAATTTATTCTAGCATAAAAGAATGAGACGTTGCTGCTGTTGTTTTAATACACAAGGACACATTTTCAATTCAAAATGTTTGCTGTTTATTTCCAGTGCAGTGTGTTATAAGGTGATAATGCTTGTGAAAGGAAGAAGAGAAGATGAGATATTCAGATGAAGATGCTCACTGAAATCTTCAATGGAAGAATTTTAGTCTTGGTCAAGGAAACTAGATAAAGTTTAGGGCAATAGTATAATAGTTATATCACATTTTAAATGCAGAAAGTTTGGTTTAAAAAGAGTGCACCTCAAATAGAAACAAAAAGAGTGCGATTTTCTGAAGAGCAGAATAGAAAAATGATTCAATATTTCCTTCAATTCAATATTTAAAATTCCTTTCAGTATTATTTATAAAACAGATATTAGACCTCAGTGTCTGGAAATTTTGGAAGAGTTTCAAGCAAGAAGATCAGCATATAACTGTTCTATAAAGAGCTAACATAAAAAGGGAAAGGAGTTCCTCATCTGTACATTACTCAATCAAACTAACGTCTATACAGTAAGAGCAGATTATCTCCACTAATTCCAGGAGGAAAAAAAAAAAAAGATATAGTCAATATTGTGGGTTTTTTCAGTTATACCATCCTGAACATGCAAAAATATTTGGCATTTATAATGTTTGCATTAGTGTCACCAATACAGGCAAAATAGCATGGAATAGAAATGTAGTATTACCTTCTCACTTAAAGTGAATTTAAGCAACATCTTGTCCATAGAGGAAATTGTGACAGAAGACAAATGCATTTAAAATGAAAGGAAAACAACTAATATCAGGTTTAGGCCATCTGTGGATTTTGAACTTTGTAGAGGCTGTTTCATCATGATCAATTTCATTATCTAGACTTTTTCTTAAATACCACCTTCTATTTGATTAAATCATGTTTCAGGGAAAAACTAAACACATAATATAAGTATGATAGCTAGAAGCAGAGAAAGAGGCAAATTGGCCAAATATTCAGAAACTCATCTAAAACTTACAACCTTTTCTTATGTGCTTGTAATTTTGGGAGGGAGCATCACCAAAAGAAATACATAATAGAATTCCAAATCATAATTACTGGATTACAAGAGTAATCCGTAATATGTTAGTATATTGGAATATTAGCTTTCAAACTGACATTTTAAAAATGGCTTATTAACATCTTCCTGAACATATGACCTGTCATTCTGCTTCCTTGCTGATGTTGAATCATTCTCTGTCATTCATTTTGAATGTTTTGCTCAATTTTATTTGAAATTTCTCAGCATTTCTCATGGGAGACTATTCTGAAGCTTAATATATTCTACTGTCCAGAACTTCTTCCCCAGTACTCATTCTTATACCCTGTCTATTATTTCAAATTATTTTTCAGCACAAATGCTGGGTTATATGCTCACACATTTATACCAGCTGCAGCTGGTAAGATTGTGTTATGAGCAATTGTTCTCCAAGAAGACTTTAATCTTTATTTATACCCAACATGAGTCTTCATTATCACTTCCTCAGACTACTTTCTGTTATTAATAATCATATTTATTTCTTAAATATTTGCTTATTAAGCACAGAAAACTACCATATATTCTCAGATAAAATTCTCAGTGAAATTAATGGCTGAATTCTTCTGGTTTTTAATTCAAGTCTATGGCATTTGGCCCAGGCACAGATTCTTGGATGATGCTCAAATAATGTAATATAAAAAACTGTGTATTTCCCTACTCTAAGAGAATAATGTGATAGAGTTCATAAAAAATGTATGCCTCCAAATTTTTTCTGTATTTTTTGTAACTTGTTTAGGGAATTTGTGACTCTTCCTATAGCCTTCAGGAGTCCAGTGAAGGGACTCTTTCCAAAGGGATCTTTTGATCACAAAGCAACAGAATTTTGAATGCTCCAAACATCAAATGAAATTTTGAAGATAACACAGGGTTTCTGAAAAGCAGCACTTCATATGGAGACACAACCTACCTGATGATGCTGATGTCAGCATCAGGCATGATGAGGATGTTTCCACACAAGTGAAAACCATGGTTGATGAGTCATTCCCAATACTGTCTCCACCTGGTAGAAGCAATTCCTTCCCTCTAACAAAGGGATAGAGCATAAGGAGAAGGGGAGGCTGCTCTGTATTTAGGACCAGGTACAGTGGTCTTCTCTCATTGTGGTACGAACAGATGCACTAATGACCAGAGTTCCATTTTTGAAGGTGCTACCAGATGACTTTGCATTCAGCTCTTTTCTAAAGGGTGACAGCAGCCAGAATAATGTTAAAAGTTAAGCAGGGGAAGAGGAACAAAAGTGTTAACTGATGCACCAGAAAAGCTCCTGCCTGAACGGGATTTAACAAGTTTGCTTACAATGCTGCTAGGAAGCCTGCAACTGGTGATAGCCATTACATGGACTTCTCTGTAGCCCTGCTGCTCCAGGGTATAGAGGAATGGTGGAATCAAGCAATAATGACCAGCAGACTGTGGTGTGAAAGTGAAAGCTAAAGGATAAAGCTGCAGCTCCACATACTCCTGGCTCAGCTCTGACTGGGCCAATGTAGGATGGCTATGGGAACAAGATTTACAAGGCCAACCCTTCATAAGTCTTCCTCCCCCGGCCCCTCCTCAACCTCCACCTTCTCCACCCACACTCTTTCCTGCTTCTTGTCCTGCCACTTCTCTCTTTCCTCCTCCCTCTCCTCTGCCTCCTTCCTCTTGCATCACCCAAGCCACTCTCCACCGACCAGCATCCCTCATCCTCACCCAGTCCCTCAGCCCATCAGCCCACCACCTACATGGTGCCAAGGAGAAGCTGAGGCAGCTGGAGGCCTCTCCCAGCCACTTCAACTTGCAGCGTCGATCCTGGATCCAAAATGTCCCCAGGAGGACTACAAGCAGGGAGAGGAGGAAAGACCAATTACTTTTAAACAGTTTGTTTTCCAAAGCAGTTCTTTGGTGTGTTTATAAGATAAAATTAATGACTGCAGTTTCCACCAAGAACAACTACAGATGCCATTTCTACGCACAAAGACAAATTGCACCCATCCTACAGAACCCAAGAGCACTATGTAGTTCCAAGATGGTTCGTAGCACTTTACCTATAAATAGCTGTGCTGATAAGCAGTGACAGAGTACAGTACCCCAAAGGTAGGCTCAGAAAAATGTTGAGCTGGTTGATGCTATGGCAAGAATGACCCCTCCAGTCATTTCTGATGTAGGTACAGGAGCAATGGTTGATCTCCAAGGAATATGGACCATGACGTGGCTTGAATTTCCCAGAGATCAAAGGCAAAGAAAACATGGTGGGAAGCTGCAGGTAGCTTTCCCATGTTCCTATGCCAGCAAACCCATCCTGTCTCTCCCCTGTGGTATTTGTCAGAAGATGTATGGGGTGCTGGGGTGGGGAGGGAGGAGTGGAGGTGAGATGAGCACAGTGAGATGACAGTCAGTCAGTGATACTTTGTGTTTTGTCTTCTGCAGGATTAATGCTGTGTGTCCCAGAGCTCAGCAGCAAAGAAGGCACTGAACAGTTCTAAGCAATGATTAGAAAACTAGGCATACTGTTAGAAGCTGGTTATACTCAGACCACTTTTGTTAAACACTCCTTGTGCTGTGTCTCCAACAGGATAAAGCTATTCCTTACTTTACAGTAATGATACCACATCAAACTTCGTAGTGCATAGAAGAACCAAGTCCCATGTTAATACAGCAATTCTAGAAAGGTTTGTGTTAAAAGTGTGAGATCTGGCTTTCCCACTGTTATCTGAGTAACCCTGTGAGTTGAAGTCTGCAATGGGCAATGCATAAGGATGAATGGCAGGTTAATGCCATTCAGTTCCCGCATGTCGAATATGGAGGCTCACCTGCAAAGAACTGACTCCTCAAAGTCTCCCCAGGCATCCTTCCTGGAAGGCCTTGCCGTGCTGTATCCTGAGCAAGTGCCTAAACTGTAAGAGCAGTGAAGTTTAAAATACTAAAATACTGTAAAAAAAAAAGTGAGCTATAAAACATTTTCAGTTACATTTGGTTATAAGTTGCTTCATTTACTACCATTTTTTTCATCTCCAAACTTTATATATGAGCACTATTAATTTAAAAATTATGAATGCGGAAAAAAATTGAGCTAGTTCTAAGAAACCAGAAGGAAAATAAACTGGGAAATTTGCTATTTAGCTGACCAATATTTGTATTTGAATTGCTGCCACACAGAAAGATGATGATTTTTAATTTTTTTCCACTTCTATATGCAGGTGAATATTGTAATGGTTGGTTTAGGCTTTAGTTTAACACCACATGGGGTCTGTATCTTTCAGCTGGATACATTTATTTCAAGGTACTTAGAAGCTGACTTTTATGAGATTATTTAGGCAGTGATTATTTTTGTTGAGAAATGCGTCCTTTATCCCTCTCATTCATCCACTGCTAAGATATTTCTGTTTGTCAGAATGCCTCCATTTCTGATAAATGACTGAAGACTGACTGCTACACTTTATTAAAAAGTAATAACAATTTTTGTACGCACCCTTCACATTGTAAGGGGGGGACCATGAATCAAAGGACACTGCCTGTCTGGGCCTGATAAATGCATCGTTTACCAGCTGAGGAGTTATTTAGGACTGGCTATTAATTTAAATCACATTTATCTTCCCTGAATGGGGGGAGGTTGCTGTGATAGGACTGCGAATGACCAATAGTGCAGCTAAGTGCACATTATTTATTACTACCGCCTGCAAAGCACTGCACAATATGTTAAAAAAAACAGTGCCAATTACCATGGTTAATCTAGTCAGGGCAGTAACAAATTTCTTCTTAACACAAGCCAATTTCTACACTTGTACTTTTTAGTCTCTAGAAAGTCAGTGGTTTCTCAAAATTCCTGATCATTAAAACCAGGTTATTTATCCTCTCCTAAAACACGTTAGGTAATGCCATCACCCTTAAGTCTTTTCTTCATTATGAAAAAAAAAAATAAAAAAATCACCTTCTTTAGACATTTAAGAACAGAAATTTCTGGAGTGCATTAAAGTCATGCAAACTATGTTTTTTAAGAGATTTTTGAGTTTTGTTCCAAGGCATCTGAGCAAAGAGGAGCTTTGCTGAGGCTTAGGGAAGTTATGCAGAGCTGCTCTGGGCCACAGCCATCTACCTTTTCAGGAAATTTCACACATAGAATTAAGGTAATTCTGTTTAAAAGCATCATACATAGGGCTTTGTAAAACTCAGTGTATGAAGTCAGCCTACTGCATGTGCTTATGAGATGTAGTCATCTATTATATGTTGCTATGGGCTAAGGTAGTGGTTGCCAAGGCAAACACCTCTGAAATTTATAAGTGCAACTAAAATTAATGGTTTTTGAAGAACACCTACTGGTTGCACTAAGTGCATCTGTGGTGGTGGATGGTCACCCCCTGAGAACTTACTGAGGATAAGTTCCTGAGGTGGACAATGTGGCCTACATTGTGGCTCACACCCCAAGTAACTGACAGAGCACAGGGGCACACTGAGGCAGACATGGACACATGGGGATAAGAGGGAACTGCAGACAGTGAAACCACAATTCTCATCCTTCTCGCTGGCAGGAGAATATCGATGACAAAATAAAGCATTTCTTTATCTGCAATCATTTGCATTTACACTCACCATTCTTGTTCTACACCTATGACAATACTAGAGTCCCTTCTGGCATTCAGCGGGAATGTTGTTTTTTCTTAGTGCTGGCTGGACGTTCATCTCCAATAAACAATTCATCTCCACTGGTTGTGAAAATCAGTAATAAACAAATTTCTATGGAATTGTACTCAACAAGCAGCAGTGATTAGTAGTTGCTACATCTACAGAGTTTTAACCGTACCTCACACTGTGACAAGTTTATCACTACTGTTGTCTTGCATGTCAACAATCCTATAACTGGAAGAATAGCTAGATATCTAAGTAATGATTACTTACAATGTCTAATACTTGTTGCACCATCTCCCAGTAGCAGTTAAGAATTTGTCACTAAAATAAAAAGAACAAATACTAAACACCATGTTTAAAGAAGTGTTGGGTTTTCCATCCCGTTAGCCTGAGAAATAAGCAGGATACTCTTGTGCAATTAATCCTAAAATAAATGAACAGAAATGTGAATAAAAATATACAGACACGTTATAAAAGAAGGATTCATTCTGGCAGCGTGTTGTCAATGCAGATTCCTGGATGTCTGAAGCATTTGAATTAGACATAAGACCTTTACAATTTTTTTTTTAAAACAGTGACAGCAATTAAGTAACTGAATAACTAACTAGAGGTCATACAGATTTTTCTATCAAGAGAATATTTTAAGGCAAAATGGTGTTTCTTTTTTTCCCTTCAGGTATATCTGATGCTCTTATTCAGCTACATAATGGGAGCTAATCCAGGACATTTTGTTACAAAGAAGATTTTCATAATTATCTCCTCACTCCTAAAAGTCTATACAACTCTGGGAATCTGCTTTTCTTACTGGTATAAACCTCCTGTTTATAGTCTGAGGATTTGTGGCATACTTTGGAATCTAGGGCTGGAAGGGGATGAGGGGACTAAGTCCAATTCCATGCTCTTGCAAGCAACCATATCATGCAATCTTTTTACACTTAAACCCCACCTTAAAAGCAATTAGTTTTTGTTCCTCATCTTCTACACCATTACCATGTTTGGGAAGCTCTTCCAGGGAATGATTGCAGTGCTAGATAAGATCCCTTTTTCTAATTTCCAGCATAAGTGTACTTACCTATTTCTTTTCATGCCAAAAGTGGCATTCAATTTAAATAATTCTCCTCTCTCCCTTGTGTTTATCTCTATATGTATTTATAGACCACAATCAAATCTCCTTTAGGCTCTGGTTTGTTAGGTTAAACATACCAAATAACTTTGGTGTCTTTTTGAAATTCATGTACCAAATGATCTTATTAGTGCTTCTCTGTGTTGTTTCCAGTAACAGTTCATCTTTCTTCTAATATTACATGGTCCTCAAGCTTAGATTTTATTAGAGTGCTGCATGGTGCTACTAATGCTTTCGTATCCTTTCTGGAAATATCTCCACGCTGTACCTCAGAAACACATTTGTCTTTTTTCAGTGCTACAGCATATTGGCTGGTCACGGTCATACTGTGATCAACTAGAGAGTTTAGGTCACTCTCCTCTTGGTGACTTCTGACAGATGAGCTCTCAGCTTATAGCAGAGTATTTGTGTTATTAGTCCCTGAGTGACTGACCTTGTACTTTGTGCTATTGAATTTCATCTTACTTCTATTCCTGTCGATCTCAAGGCTATCTGATTCTTTCATGGCGATATCCCGATCCTCCTCTGTACTGATGATGCATCCTGGCATTGATGTTATCAATACTTCTGTGCACTAGTAAGATCCCTAATAAAAATACAGCCACTGCCTTACTGAAATGTCTCCAAACTGAGCCAGGAGAAACTACCGCAGTACTCCAGAATGATAGCACCCTTTTTATATACTCTAGTCAACACTCTCTTTAGTCAGGCTTTAACCCACATTACATATCTCCTCTGACAATTTTCAGCCTCTCCAGATTTACCAGTTTTTCTGGTCTTCTTATTTGCACCATGGTTTTGATGTTTGATATCTGACTATCTTCCATTTGTATGATGCTAGAGAGGTAAGGCTGGATTCTTGTGTTCTTTCGTAGCTGTTCCTTGACACCTGATTTCCAGATCACTGTTTTACAATAGTATGTCAGATAGCTCTTTCTAAGAATATGGATCTGTGCTGGCAGTAGTGAACAGGAATGGCACAGACTTGCTGGTAGGACTGCAGCCTTGTATGGTCTGAGACACAGCCCTGAAAGAAAACACAGGCACTGCGGTGAGGTTGAAAAAAATTCCGTGACTCAAATACGTGCACTGCTTTCAAATTTTAAGCTATCGGGCATACCAATATGCCAACTTCCTGTCCAAAACACAGAATAGTATGAATATTTTTAGCTCAAAAATTGCTATCATTTCATATAGTTTTTCATAACTCAGAGTTGTACAGACTGAATATTCAGGGCAGGAAGATTTGCCCTGAAGAGTTTGCATGTCAGTCTGCGTGTCAGTCATTTGTAGTGTAAAGAATGGGTATATCCATGTTCGGTCACATTTTACTTCACTTACTACAAATTCTCCAACCTAATACTTAAGCTGTTATGCTAAAAAATATTTTTGGTCATGTTTGTGCTATGTTGTGACTGTAAATGCTTTGTTTTCTACACAAACTGTAGAAAAATCCTTGACCCAGTTAATCCTCAGGCTCTGGTCTTTCTCTGAGTAAAAGATACAGAGACATCTCCGGAGCTAAACATAGAAGATCACACTACTTGTTCTATTGCTTCAATTCTTTCCTTTTTATCAAGAAACATTTGTAGGAGCTCAGTCTGTGTAACTTCCTCTGCTTGCACTGCAGGTATTCAAAAGACAGTCAGTCCTAATTATCCCATCCCCCTTCACACATCCCCACACCCAATTAATAATGTTCAGTGATGTATGAAGCTGAGTTTACATTAATGTAATTTTTTAATACATTAAAGTGGTGCACGTCTCAGGCATTTTATAAATAAATGTCACTAATTTATAAATACTTGTGCTACCCTGGGGAGCACAGACTGTGAAGGGGAAAGGGCAACAGGGGTGCAATCCTCTCTCTTCCCTCTCCCATTTGTAGCTCCTGGGGATGCTCAAAGAGATTAAAACTTGCACTTGCCAAATCCCAGGACATACAGCTATTACTTACCGTGCAGTGCAATACAGTTTAGACTCAGAAAAGAGCAGCCCTGGAACTTACTCTTTGTTGCCACTGTTACAAAAATTGAGGTTTTCTCTAAATAAGGGAAGCAAAAAGGTTCAGGCATATCAGAATCAAAGCTTTTCTGTCCAACCATATTCCTGAATGCCTTTGCAAAACTTGGAGCTCTGTAGTACAGACAACAAATATGTGTTCCTGCACGTGGGGAGCTGCAGGACGGAAAGGTTTTAAATTCAGAGTCACAGTTACCGGATCAATGAAATGAAGATTATCTACCACTTTAATCACAGTTAATTGGAGTTAATGCATTAATTTAATTCCACATTGCAACTTGAGGTGAGAGGGTAAAATGGCACAGAAATGCCTAAAAAGAGGAAATATCACCAGATGAAATTTCAAAAGTAGCCACTGATGTTGTCTGGCTTGGTCTCGAACCTTACTTGTGTTGGTATGGGGAAAGTCAATAAGATGCAGCACTATGCAAATGTTCTTTGGAACTTCATCTGTTTTGTGGTCATTACTACTAAATTTCTAAGAACTGTGACTCATTTTTATTTCATTTATTATTGTAAGACTGTACATTTCTGAAGCAGTACATTATCGCACATTTGTACCGTGTCTAACGTGTGCAACAATACCCATAAATACTTCTCCAAACAAGGACTTAAGAATATGATTAACAGAAATATTTTTTAAATGTAATACACTAAAATATAAAGAGAAAAAAAGTTATGGTTCTGTTCCTGATCATTTGCATAAATAATGAATATTCCTCTACAGTAGAGGCAAGAGATATTTTTAGCTTTTTTACAAAATGAGCCAAAAGATTAAATTCATTGTTTTTGCTGTCTATAGTTGACCTCTCTAATCTTCACTTTTTAACAAGTAAAAGAGAGCCTTTTCTTTTAAATTCAAGCTCAAGGTGAAGATACTATACAGGTAATTGTATGAAAATGTGAGGAGTTTGGTTTCAGTCAGTGTCTATAGCTCTTTTCTCTTGCTGTGTTTCCTGTGAGTTGGTCTCAGAATATGCAGCTGCATTGTTCTTTTTGGGCTATGTTTGCAGACTATTTCTAGCCCACATCAATGCAATCCAAATAATCCTCACAAGTTGCTTCATTATTTATTAGAAAAAGCAATCTGGCATGTGGTGTGTTATCGACAGCTGAAATCCAATACTCAAAGGTCACCAAAACAAATACCAGAAAGAAAAGGTGTTAAGGCAAATAAAAATACACCTTTTTAATTTTGACTGAATTGATTAAATAACAATTGAGTGGTGTCACAGGTCATAAGGCTTTGAGACATAAGGTCAGCTTAATAGAAAAGAGCCTGGGGCCATGTCACAGGGTACGCTCTGAGGCCTAGCACCGAGGCCACATCATTGTGCTCGCTCCTGCCCTTACCCCATGTAGTCTGAAATGAAGAAATGCCTAAACAGAATAGAGAACAGTCTAAATAGACTAGTGCTTATCGCTGACGGCTACCCCCTGAGTCAATGCTGTTTAGAACTGATTGCTTTATTTGAAGTGAGAGTACTGGGTATCTCTCAGTAAACATTTTATAAAATTCAGTAGGCCAAGGGAAGAAAATAAAAACAACCAACAAAACCCAAACCAACAAAAAACCTTTCTACACCAGCAGTACTCTATAATATATGCACATCTCATTACAGTCCCACAGTTCAGCTCAGATATTTCAGGACTGACACAAAATGAGTGAACTAGAAAGTGAAACAAATACATCAAAATCAAAATAACTTTATATGGGATTTTGAGAAGAAAGAAATGTGCAGCGGCTTATACACAGTAACATTAATTAGTGCTACAACATTTTTGTAGTAGTGCTGGTTTTCTGTATGGCTAAATTATTTTGTTCTAAAAAATATCTAGCCCAGGGAATATACTGCCACAGAACAGTTTACCTTCAGATGCTGTGACTGATCTTTTTAAAATGGCATGATAATTTTACGTTTAACAATACAAATGAAAAATTTTGCTCCATGTCTAGTTCAGCCAGCTACTTAAATCTGTGCCCTGTAAAAGCACATGAGCAACTAACTACATTGACTTCAGCAGGATAACTGGAACACATGTGCAGCTAATGTATTCAGAAGTCTGCTCCTAGAAAGCCAGCATATAGGAAATTCAGTCCAGGAAGGTAAAAAGATATCTAGATTATTTAACACTGCTGTGACTATCTACTGTCTCCAGTGGAGACTAAGGCATATCTCCTGTTCTGTGGATGCCTCTTCCTCTAGCACACTTCTCTCCAACTTTCTCTATATTATTCCCACCTTGGACTGGTAAGGTAAACAGTTGCCACTGAAGTGTACAACAAAATTCTTCTATTGAAGAGAGCTGATC
Organism: Microhierax caerulescens; assembly: GCA_035590215.1. Taxonomy (NCBI): domain Eukaryota; kingdom Metazoa; phylum Chordata; class Aves; order Falconiformes; family Falconidae; genus Microhierax; species Microhierax caerulescens. Next base: position 73,145,036 of record JAVJGJ010000037.1, on the reverse strand, counting down.
TGGAAATAGATGGTCTTTTTCTTGCACGGACATGTATAGTCTATTTTGGTTCACTGATACTCTGCCATCCATTTAAAAATCAGCTGCTGAAGTTCCCTGTTAGTTCCCAGACTTCCTATGGCAATGATGTTGCTAAATTTTGCGCCAGTTTTGGGCCTGATCATGCTCCCACTTAATGAATGGCTAAACTACTTCTGATTCTCAGGACAGTGATTCTGATTTTCTTTTATTATTTAAATCATAATTTTGCAGACTAGTACACTGACTCGCTACATAACTCAAGTCCTGGGGAAGTTCTAGAATCTAGCTATTTATGTTTTTCAAAATCAGTCATTTTTATGAAACATAAGATGATGCACGAGATATTATATTTTAATCTAGTTATACAACTATTACTGAGTTATAGTTTTCAAATGCAGAAAGTATTTAAGGAAGTAAGGTGTGGGATCAGATGACAACAGTGTCTCATATGACTTCATTCATGGTGGAAAGAATGCTTTTTAACACTGAGAATCTGACACTCCTTTTAATGTATATTCTACTTAATGATAAGTTATTGCAGCAATTTTAATTGTTTGGAGTTGGAAAAAAATAACTGTTATTTTAAAAATGCTATTCTATCTGTTTTCTATACTTCTTGTCCTGGAAAGGTTTGTTTCCTTTTTGATCAGTTTATTTTAAGAAATAACCCATGACTTCAATAGATAATGCTTTAAAATGTAGTTATATAAACAGTGAAGTTCAGGACTGACTCTGCCTACAAACATCAAAAGCAAGGATTTTAATTCACAAATGTCTTTATCAACAGTGGCAAAGCCTATAAATCACTCAGTGGTAATGTTTAGTACTCTTAAGAAAGGAGCCTGAACAGTATCAGTTATAGAGACTGTAGAAATATAATCCCTTTGTGCACACAGAAACATCTGTCCATGCAGTTTTCAGTACCTGGACACAGACAGAATGAATTCTAGGACCTATACTTGCAGGGAATAAAATACTATTTATAAAAAGTAATTTGGAGAAATTGTTTATTTCTGTGGAAATTACTTCTCAGTTCTGTATCACTTGTCCTATAGTTAATGCTATGGTTTGTGTATGCATACAAGGCTGGACTGTAGCCCTTTAAAAAATCTTTCAGACTTATAACATTATCTAATATGATGGGTGGAAAATGGCAATAGGAAAAAAAAATATGTTAATTTGCAGAAATAATGCACGAGTACTTGATGGCTGGAATGTTCTTTCCTGTGCAACCTGAACAACGTCCTCCCAGTCAGCTGCAGTGCTCTGAGGTAAGGCAAGACTTCTCTTCACCAAATGCCACAGCCAGAGAACAGTCAAGGAGGAACTGTGAAGAGGTGCTGGCTCAGGAAAGCTAGAAGGTCTCTGATCATTCACAAAATAGGGCTAATGCAAACAATACTAGTTCCCAATAAGGCTGGATTTTTCAATGGCCTGGTGCTTTGAAGGTTTGTACAATGACCATAACTCATAGCAGGACTTCTGTTAGCAATCTGGACAGAGAGTACAACCTAATGACTGATCTAATACATATACTTTTGAATCTTTCTCTTTGGGGGAAGAACAGAAACACATGAACACAAAGGCTATGCGCTATGTGCTCCCTGCCCCACCTTTGCTTTCCAGTCTGGAAAGCACTGCTCTAGGCAAGTTATGATGGTTGCAGCTTTTCTGGATTCAGGCAGAACATTTATTCTCTGATCTGGTGAGATGTGAGTATTTCAGATCATTCATGACAATCCTGGAACATTTATTTTTTGTCAGAAGTCTTGGATTAGATTCTTATATTAAATGTCTGAGTTTTAAAGGATTTGATCACTTACGTTTAGCATAAGGGTGGGCAACAGGTTCTTGTGCTTCTGGTATTGACCTGTTTGCTTAGGTATCTGATATTAGGAGTTTTAAGTGGTTTTGATAGACCAAGATTATCAGCTTCAAAGAAATGGTCATGACTACAGTAAGTCCCCATTTGACATCTTCAAAAGTATTGGCTTAAATCAGGATTCATGAACAGAACTTCAGTCTCCTTGGTTTTCTTATTTACATTTATTAACTGCACTGTTTGATCCCTCACCTTTTTCTAAGTAATGTAGTTCAAATTACACCTTTTATCTGATTTTGCTTTAGACTAGAAAGTCTGCCTAATAGTAAGTATTTATGCTGAAATACTGGCATAAATATTCTTAACTTTGCCCTTTCTGGGTCATATTCCCCATTCCTATTTTAAAATCTATATTAGTTCGTGTTCTTACTTGTATCTTATCTGGCATTCTTCAATTCTTCATAGATTATATAAAACTGGGTAAATTCTCCGAGGTTTCATTCAGTCTTTTCTTCTCAGCAAATTAATCCAGGACACAATGTCCTGTGAGTGGATAGAGGGTTAATCAGTGTTTGCCTAACCTTTTCCTGAACTTTCCTAAGTTTTCCAATTAACTGAGGTAACAGAAAAAAACCCACACATTTTGTCGTGTACAGTGTTTCTCTGTTAGAAAATTTGCTTTAAGTAGCCATGTATATGTTTAAAGACCAAGTAAAATTTGAAAACTGAAATCATTGCTCATTGCATGTGAGAAACACCAGCTGAGAAGGATTTCAGTGGTAACTCTTACCTGGCTGCTTACAGTTCACCTTCCTATTAGTTTGTGAGCAGTAAAAAGAAACAATTTTCTTCTCTGTAGAGAGGAAGGTCTTGTAATGCAAAGGCATTTTATAAAAACTCTCTTTCCATACCTTGTGCATTGATGGACGGTGCCATATGGCCTGAGAAGCTGTCATTAAAGATGCAGGGCAGGTGGGCAGCTGCCTGTTGAACTGTACCAGTGAGGAGCCTACATCCTGCAGATGCATAGCTGCCATAGCACCTGCAGGCTAGGCAGTGCGAAAGTGGAAACTGTGGTGGAATGGTCCATCTGAATGGGTACACTGACATAAATATGTTGCCTAGGGAAAGGTAAAGCTGCCCTATACCTTTCCCTATATATATAGCTGAAACGGTGGTTTAGCCCATCTCCTCAATACTTGAACAGAAGGTGAAAATTGACAGATATCTGCAAGGTAGGGACAAAGCTGATATTTAAGAACTGTCAGATTAATCTCAAAATCTGTGAGGAAAACGAGCCTGTCATACGTAAGAGCAACCTACTTCATCCAAAATCCTCTAATTCCAAACCCATGTCATTAAGCATTCCAAGTCTGACTACTGGGGAAATGAACCAGCCCTCTGGGAATGATGGTTGAAAATAATCTTTATCACAGAGGAATATGTAAAATGTACAGAATAGGGCCTACAAATTCCAATGCCTTGGATTCTTATTATCATATAAGTAAAATAATAATCCTATAAAAATTCAAACAAGCATCCAAAAAATGCTAGTTACATTATTTTGGCAGAGGCAGAGACTTTCATTTTTGTCTCTAGCATCATTTATTTTCTCACATAGCTGCTGTGATGCTGTGTTATTTCTTGTCTGTATTCTTCAGTTTAACACTTTCTTGTATTTGGACATAATAAACTAAAACATAAATGAAATCAAGAAACATCACATAGTTCAGAGTTTGGGTAGTTTTAGCTGCACCTGATAATATACTCAGCTAGCTGTCTCCTGCAGAAATGGTGCTGGTGTCTTCTTGCCTTCAGGTTTATTTCCAGTTATGAGGAAACTTCTGAGTTCCCCAGTCACAAATTTAACAGTGTTGCACTGTGTTGCAAACTGCCAAAGTGTGCTAAGTAACAGAGAGGCTCATCTAGGTATGTTTGTAATGTGAATAATAACAGAATTATAACAGACATTCCTATCCTCATATAGAATCACAAAATTAATTAAAAAAAAAAAAAAAAAAAAGGTCTTCTGTCTAACAGGCCTAGTGGAAAGCTAGAACGTGTTTGAATAAAATATTCACTATGACTCTTTTATTTGACAAAAATTCCCAGACCATGACTTCCTTTCGTAGTTCAAATGTCAAGCATCCCTTCCACTGTCGTCAGGGTGGCATGCAGGAACAGAGGGAGACCCTAAACAGAAGTCTTTAATGATGACAAGCCTGGTTAACTCAATGACCCTCAGCATCTTTTGTCTCCCTTTCTCCCCATGTTGGCTCCTGCTGATTCAGATGGGGGAAGCCAACTAGCAGAGCAGTTGCTCATGCATAGTCTAGGGAAAATGCTTTCTTCACCCTTGTGCATAGAGTGCAAAAGGCCCTTCAATTTCCTCTGTACTGTTTTTCAGTTTTTGTCTTTTTCTCTGATTGACTAGCTTTATATTGATTGAAAAGTCATTTCCTTTGCCCAGTCTTCTGAAAAACAAAATAAATGTTTTCTGTGACCCTAACTCTTAGATTTTTCTTTCCACAGAGCTAAAGAAAAAGTTTCGTGTCAATTATATTGAAGGAAAAATTATATTGTTGTTTTGTAACACTTTTTTCTCCCTATGTGTCAAAAGGGAGCAAATGATGCATTAAAAGCCTAAAAGCTGAAATAAAGATTAGGTGTAAAGTGCTATTGATCCCTTTATGAAAAGAAGCTAAGACAGATTCCACTCTGCTGTCAGGTTACATTTTCAGTAAGTTACCAAGATGCAAGATTTGAAACTTCTACAAAGAAGTCCTTAAAGTGTTGAAAGTATCAAATAAGATTAGACCAGACAGTAAAAAAAAAACCATTAAAAAAGTGTCAGTGGTGTGGCTAAGGTACTGTCAGGCTACGTTGTCCCAGTGTTTGATGTAGGCCAATCTCTGAACATTTAAGATGTTCATATGAAGGTTCAGAACTTTTAAAACATTACTTTTTACATTCTTTGTATGTATAATCTACAGGTATGTACATACATATGTATGTATCTCCACGTCCAGAGTCAACAAGGTCTTAGGTACACAGTGCAGTTTTCATTTGATGGAGCAGAGAAAAGCTCCATTTTTCAGCTCTTTAACTCTCAAAGAGTAGTCTGAATATTTTGGAGATTATTACAAGCTATACCAGTTCTAATGAGAGAACAAACTCTTACTATAAGTCAGTACAGTAGATTTTCTTCCAATTACTCTACTTTCTTGTTCCTGACAAACCTTTCTGCCATTCCTTTACTGCAACCAAGAAGATAGACAGCAGCTGAAAAATCATGCGACTTCTTAGCAGAGAGTATGTGGTCAAACATCATCCTTCTCTGTACTGCTTTGATGTACCAAAGTTTATTAGAAACCAGCTACTCAAGGCATGTATGTTCCTTTCTGCATCAATTGATAGCCAAGTTTACCAACTGAATGAACAAAGTGCAGACAAGTTGAACCATGAATTGTTTGATTGTTAGTTGAACAAGCTGGAAACACCAGGGACACATAAATCTAAAGAAGGATTAGGGAGCCGCTGATGAAATTATATAGAATAAAAAGAATTCTACAAAGTTATGGCAATGCAACAAAATTCCTGATTCTCACTAGGGCATCTTTATAAAATATCCAGAGATTAATTTAGGGGGGAATGGAGGGGGACAGGGGGGAGGGGGGGCACAACCTCCCCCCAACAAATAGAAGCAAATAACAAATGAAAGCAGATGTTGAAACTTCATCGTAATCTGACACATCTGGAACTATACTGGTGATAAAGAAGGTAGACTCCACTACTCAAGAAACACTAACAGTAAGAAATTTCTGTAGGGCAATGGATTAAAACTTTTGAAATCCTGAAACACTCATGATAGGGACATTAATTCAACAGAAATGGTCAAGCCTAAGGACAACAGATTATTTGGGGTGAAGGGTTTTAAGCTAATACCAGAAGTAGAAAAACACAGAGATAAGGTTTAAATTCAAGGTTATTGGAATGTAAAAGGAATTTCTAAGAGGCCTGTATAATTGTATTAGAAACCTGAAGAATAAAAATGTACTAATTTCTGTTTAAAAAAATATACCATGAATTTGTGAAACTAGTGAACCCTGTGCTTCACACAGATTTGTGTCTTGTGTTTTCATTCCCTTTCTGTTTGGAACCATTGTCCTTACGGGCCCTCTTATAACACAACGCATACCTTGAAAAAACATGATATTTTCAGATTGTTCCATGTCTCCTAGCTACTTTTTAGCTTCTGGCTAACCAAAAGGCAGAGTGCTATCTTTAGCTAGCTCTTGGACTAGCTCTGTCTAGTCCAGAGCTCTTCTGTATCTGTAACATAGCTAAAAAACATGTGCCTGGTCCAGACTGAAGATTCACAGCTGCAACAGAAGCAGAGGCAAGCAGCTTGGACAAGAGATTCATAGGGCTGACTGAGGTATTAATACTCTTTTCAAGTTTAGTGTGGCCTTAAGTGGTGGACAGGGGCAGAACCAACACTGTGTCAATGTTCTAAAGAGGTAAAAATAGCCCAGATAATTACAGACCATAGTGTCTGACACAATGCCTTGAAAGAAATATTAGAACAGCTGATGTCCACTGTTATCCATAAAATTTTCAAGGATAGAAATTCAATTTATTCTAATGAAAATGAACCTGAAATGCGTCCATTAGGCCATTCTGTGGTGCAAAAGGAGCAGATCTTTCAAGCAAACAACTGGAGTCAGTATCAAAATCCCCACTCTATGCATCTTAAGCTCTTACTTTGGGATAGTTCTAGTTCAGTTTAATAGAATAAATGAATTTTACCAGCTGGAAAATACTAGGTGAGCTCCTGTAATGTGCTTCCCAGTCTAAGTTCAGTGAAAAGGAATCTAGGTCATGTACTTCAAGACTGCTCCATGATGCAAACTGGAACATTGTAGGTTACAATGATTAAGAGATTTACTTATTATGAATTAATAAACCATGAAGAAATAATTCAGCTAGATCATATCTGCCATGATGTATCGTTTAGTTGTTGCTTACAGCAAAGCCTTTAGCTAGTGCTTGATTGTACTCTGTAATCATTGGAGGAGACAGAGCAAGGGACTAGACTGGAGCTTGGTTTTCACTTCGGGATGAGTTGGCAGCTTGCCTACTTTGCTTGTAGAACTCAGACTGTTTTGCCTGGCAGCTGATAATCCTTGCAAGCATCCAACAACAAATTCCTGCACTGTATTTTCCTGTCTCAGACTTTGCTTCTTCTGAATTGATTTAGACCATGTGACACCAACCTTCAGGTACAGGCTAAGAAGTGAGATCAGCCAGACATATATCCTGGCAAAACAACACATTTAATGGATAACCCAGAGATGAAAAAAGAGAAAGATCAGTTAATTTCTTAGAAATCTTCTTATAGTTTTCAGATCTAACTATGCTCTTGAAGCCAGATGCTGCTTTCATTCATCTTCAAAACTGTTTGCATTAATAGCAATTGTTCCATTTAGATGTTACTTTTAAAAAATATTTACCTCATGGCACTATCCCTGACAGCTGCTCTGTGTAAGACTAGGGAGAGAAAACTGTGAATACATCCTTTTTAACACACTTAAAGGAACCCACAGATAGCCTAGTGAAGGACAGTTGTGGGTGAAGTTGCTTGATTGATTGCACGGATGATTCTCCATTTCTTTTAGGCTAGTTATGATTAACTATGTGATAAAGTTACAGCACTGTTGATGTGCAACATACCAGTGGCTGATGTGGAAAACAACACTGATTAAACAGTAGCACAAGCTTCAGCATGCATTAGCATTCATGTTGCATACCATGGGTCACTGCAAGACTTCTGCAGAAGATTCTGTAACCACTAAAACTTGTATATGTGTGTCTTTATGCCTTAGAATTAACAGAAACATGTCATGTCAAAACACCAACATATCTCCACTGTGCTTTATAGACATACCCTTGTAAAGAATAATCTGAGCAATGTGCTCAAGCAGTTGGTGGTTTTACAGTGCCATTGGTCTAGGAACAAAGAGTAAGTTCCATTAATATACAGGGGAAAGCAAGCAACTACTCTGAAATGAACACAGAAATCACGAGAAACAACAGGCGTATGCTGAGTGTTCAGATATGACTGTTCTTATTGTGCCACTTTATCTACATTAAAAAGAACTGTAATTACTATTTAATTGATATACAGAACCAAATGCACACTATCAGGAGTGTTCATTTATATTAAGTATACCAAGAGTTGAGTTATTTTAGGAACTGTATTACGAAAGCCTTTGTTGCATATCTCATCATGTCTTCTGTATCAGATTTTCAGATTTCATTCTTGCCTTCTGAATTTACAGAATTGCATCTCAGCAGCTCCCTATCATTTTAGAACTTGTCTCCTTTATCATACCTGTGACTTCTTCCACAGGCTTTTACACTGAAACTCTGCCTTTTAAAATATTTACAATGGCAACGTGTGAAGAACATGTATAGCTTGATAGCTTTTATTTAAAATACATCCATAGTGTATCTTACACTGTTCACAATGTCCTATATTAATTACAGTGCTGTATACCCCTTTGATTGCTGCTCTTAATACAGTCTGTGCATGATATGCCTGGGAACTGGCAACATCCATTTTGTGTGGTTTTACATACATTAATCTTGAGGCTTAATTAGGGATCTTTTCCAAAGTGTTCTGAAAAGAGAAAAATTCTGGCCTGTACTTCAGAAAAGAGCTAAGCAGAAATGCAGGGGAAAAAAATCCCAATTTTAATGTTAAATTAATATTCCTTTTACTACCTTACATAAATGCATCTCTAATGAAAGGCAGAACTGTTCAGCTTATCTTTACTCTGTAAATATCATATATCATATATTTTGTTAAATATGCTGTGTCTGGGCAGCAAGAAGATTTCTTCCTAGCACTGGTTATAGTGCCCTGTGGCAGGGCAGACTCTTTGGAGGGAGAGGTAGATTGCTTTTTTTCTTGGGAAAAACTGAGTGTACCCATTGGGAAGGAGTTTCTGGGTGAAGGAAGCAAGGTGGAGAGATGTAATGTGGTGCAGGGTCTGCCAAACTGTTGGAGCTGGAAGACTTGAAAGGATAGGTCAGGAAGAAGCAGGCAGCAGAGCTAAATCTGAGAGAGCATGATGGGAGACTGTTGAGTTGTTTGAATCCAGGAAAGCACTGAAACCACCCTGAAGAAGCAAGAGTGGAGGAAAGAGCTATCCACTATGTGAGCAGACTCCAGACAGCATGACTAGACTACGACAAAACCTAGCTGGAGAGAAGCAGGACTTAGTTTTTTCTGATACACTTGCTTCAAAGACAAAGTCAGGGCACTTCCACTTGCAGGCTCTGCATCGCTTCATGGCAACTGCACTCATGTGCTGAAGAGGAATGTACAGAAGTTTGCTTTTTAGTATTTAGGATTTTCTGCTTGTCGGGCTTTCTACATTTTGTCTGTCAAAGACCATAAACAATGTCACGTAATTTAGATAGCCCATCACACCCAGCAACTGAAGTATTTTGTCCTGTGGGCTGTGATTTGTTGAAACAAAACAGTAGCAAAAAGCTGCTTTGTCTCTAAGGTAGAATACAAACAGTGAAAAATAGTTCCAGTGTGATGCAAGTAATTTGTTAGAAATAATTTAATTATATAAAGCAGTGAGGAATATTAATTGACTCAAGAACAAATAAAACCTATTTTTAAAATGTCTTCCTTCTAAACTCCTTATACCTTTTTATTCAAGCTATCCCTAAAACCTTGCTTCTCTATTAGAACTCAAGACAGATGGCAAGACAGATCACATGGAAGCCAATCACCATGGGTTGCATACTGTATTTTAGTTATTCCTCCACCAATACTTAATGTGCTTAGTATTGTTATAAGATATGTGTGAGGAAGAGCATATGCTTGATGAATTTATCCTTGGTCTGTATGTTGCACTTCCTTAAAAAAAGGAAACAAGTAGGTGGATGATATTGGTGCAGGGGATTGATCCTGCTTATGCTTGGAACAACTTCTATTCCCTGAAGAAGAAAAGGCTGGAAGAATCATGAGAAGCTTAGACTGTGCAGTACAAGAAAAGACTGAGGTGCCTCTGAGAGGAAAAGGGAGCATACACATTCCCAAGAGTGACAGAAAAAGAGGCTTCTTAGGGACAGAAGGAATTATGCAGTAATTGCCACAGCTCAGAAAGCCACTGAGCAGAGTGAAAGCAGACCTGGAAGCAAGAACCCGCCCTGCAAGGACACAGAGGGCAGAGCAAGGTTTTGTTGCACACCTTTTGCTTTCTGCTGTTTTCTCAATTTTTAAGACAGGCCTTCTGTCATTCTTCATATAAAAGATTGGGTTTGGACTCGATCGCCTTTTTGGTCTTTTTAGGGAAAGAGCCCTCTCAACCCACTGAAAACTGTGTGAGGGGAACTTTTTCTTACAGTGTCTTCAGATGATCAGTGGTGTTGGTGGGTCACTGCTACTGCTCTGCAGTGCGCTGACTGAACATAAGGGGAAAGGTATTCTGCTCTTGGCTGAAGGAAACAGAACAGAGGCAGAAAAAGGTACAAGGAAAATCAAAAGACAAGAGGGATCAACTGTCTGAATAATACTGATTGAATGGAGAGAAAATAAAAATTCTGAAAGCGTTCTCTCCAAGACTTCACATTTGTAAGTAGAAACAGGGACTGCAGGAGAGTGTAAAGGGAAGCGGACTGTCCATAGGAGACTTCTGGTTTTTTATTTGAAAGAACAATCTCTTTATCATTGTATTCTGTGGAAAGCAAAAAAAAAACCAAAAAACAAACAACCAAACTATTAGCCATCTTTTTAAAACTGGGAAAGAGTAAGAATACAAAGAAAGATGGAACTGAAGACATTTGCAGATTTTTCCTATATTAAGATATTCTTCTTCAGAGAAATGTGTCAGAGGGTGTGCTCTCCGTAACACCCAGCATGTGTTTGTTCACACTGACCTAATTTTCAGGAGGCTTTAGATTTTCATGTGTATAAACAATTTATCATAAATACATGCACTGGTGTTTGTCATGCATGTACAGAACACAGTTGTCAAGGAAAAAGGTTTTTCATGGAAAAGATGTATCATTAAACCATTAAAGCTTTCTTGCACACAGTTCCCCGTAAATCAGACCCAAACTATTTAAATACTAATCTGTGCTAATGCTTTTACGTGTAAAATAAGGAAGTATGTTTTTATTCCATTTTAGACAGCCAATCCTTCTTTCTTGTCCATATTTACATTTTTCTCTTACATTAAGTACATATAGTTTAACACATTTAGACAGTAATTCTTCAGCTGGGGAATCAAATGCTACATCAAAGCAGACACAATATTTTCATCGTGTATTTAATGACAACATTTTGCAAGTGCATTAGAAGTAATAATTGCTCATCAAACAAAATAAAATGAAACTTGGAAAAAATGTAGAGCAGCTTTTAATAAAGTATTGGAGCTGCAAGGAAAAATATTTAAATTTGTAATCAACACATACAAACAAATCACTTGCCAAATTTCCTAATGTTGTGGTGCTAAGTATGCTAATTATCCATATTAAATATTATTAAAATAGCATTTTTTCCTTTGAAGTAACACATTGGTATTAATATAACTATCAGACATGAGAAATATGAAAAACACAGACAACAAAAATACATACACAATATAAAGTACTTATTCTTTCAGATGTTTGGACATCGTGCAGAAGATTGTCAGGGTGCTGTTCACAACATAACACTGGAAATACAGGTGACAGAGAGATCTGACTTTCTACTTCAACACATTGAATGAATTCCAAAGATTTAAATTCTGGAGTCAAAACATGAAAAAATGAATCCTTTTCCACTTCTTTAGAGACAAAATATGTGTCTCCTACATTTGCTGGGTCTACACTGATGGAAACTGAGGAGGCACACAGAGGGATTTTTTTTAAGGCAAACATACTGGCATAATATACACAGAAGTGAAAGGTGAAACTCTTCACATCAAGAGTGAAAAGGATAGATTTTTACAATTAGTCATTACAAAAGTTACAGCTGAATTCTATTCCAACTTTCAAAATTTGTAGTTAAAGTAATCAAACTACCTTAATTTTGCTAATCCACCAGAAGAATAAAAATATTACTCAACTGGGTTTCCTTAGAAACAAATGTCTACTCACAGAAAAGTAAGCATTATGATGATTAACCATAATTCTGTGATGTCACTAAAAGTCAGCTTTAATTAATTAATTAACCTTGTTTCTCCAAATGCAAAACACAACATAAAATTTCATATATATTATATGTATATTTCATGGGAAAGATGAAATGTTGGCATTCTCCTGTCTCCTTATTTGGGACAAAGAGGAACAGGAGAGAAGCATGGCATCTGAAGAAGTTGAGAGTACATTTTCTCTTCAAAACAGTCAAAGAATGTTCGCATTTTTTGCATTATTGCCTGATGATTCATGTATATATTTATTATAGGTCCTCATCAGCCCAGCTGTAGCTTTCTGAAACTTAGAAAAGGCCTTCATAAGTAAAAGGCATCTACCAGATTTAGACGTTCCATATAGGTTTAGTGTGATTTCACCTCTGTAGCTGTATCTCTCTTCCTCCCTTATTACAGAGTCTAGAAAACTTGATTAGATCAAATATTTAAACTTTATCCTGTTAAACAGGGAGGACTCAACCAGACCCCATAATCAAACCAAGGGCTATTGTCAGTACAGGACAGAAAATAACTGTGAAAAAGGCACGAAATTTTAATAAATGGGAAAGAATTGTTCAAGAGGTCTGATGAACTGTGTCTACAATCGCCCATTTACAACCCATTTGGTAACCCCTCTACTGACTTCACTTCCAAATTAGATAAATCTAGCATATTCTATAACTGATTATACTAAACTGTCTTGAGGAAGGGCTGACAAAGAAAATGAGCTGAACCTGGCTTTTTCTTCTGTGAGCCTTTCACATGAGCCAGTGACTTACTACTATCTATCTTTTGTCATTATAATGACAATTCTGCCCTTGTTTACACCTTCACCTCTTCTTACAAGAGTTTAAAAAAATTTGGACAAAATATGATAATTCTTTCCTAAAGTTCTGGGTGAGGAGTAGGAAAATATAGAGGTTTCAGACATAGGATGTGCATAAAAGGGAATGAATGGGCAACGAAATATTAAGTTCTTAAGATCTAATGCCCAAGCTTATGCTTACAAACTGTGTTTCACTAAGAAAGTGAGAATAACCTGAGTTTTAAAAAAGCAAAAGAGAAAAAACCCTTGAGTGCTAAAGTCTGTTTAGGATCTGGTAAAAAAAATTGCCCTTTTGACCTCCTCTAGTTTACTCATATTCCCACTCAAAATTGAACAGTTGCCCTTGATCACATATACTTGTTCCTGAGGATATTACGTCTTTTTTTTTTTAAAAGTTTTTCAGCTCAAGCATGAACAAAAATGCTGTGTAAATAAAGAATATTGTGAACAAACACCTCAGCATTTCCTACTAATTTTCTCACAGCCTTTTTATCTGTCAAAAGGCTTGATTTGTTTCTCAGTTTTCTATTTTATTTTTTGAGAAACATTATTAGAAATGTTCGGTTGCTGGAATTTCCATTGGACAGTAAAGCTATCTTTCAAGCTGTCTCTTAATGACAAGATGGAATACATTCTGCTAAAGCTAAAATACCTTTATGTTAAAATATAAGTGAAAATGTTTTTTTAAAGGTATCTTGTCTTTCAGCATACTAGTCCACAGCATCGGTTTTTGAAATCTGTATATCTCTGCTGAAGTCAGTTGAGGAATACCAATTCAGACAAAGTAAGGATATGCTCTGCTATTTGAGAAAATAAAAAATCTTTGCCCAGTTAAGTTATCATTTCAGGTTTTATATGATTATGTTAAACCTAATACTTTATTTTCATGTAAGTCTGTGATTAATTTATACAAATGTGATCAATAAATATGAGGGCTTTTTATACCTGTGACTTCCCAACACTTCCTGTAAGAATCTAACTAGGTAAATGAGAAATATTTTTTTTTGTGACTGCTTTGCAAATTTTCCTATTCAAGAGCTTTGTTGGCAAGCACTTAAACATATTTATGTTGAAAATTAAGCATATAAATTAAACAAAAAATAAATTTGCATTGAAAGTTCATTTGTTTTTTTTACTGTCTCACTGACACTGCTCAGAACAGAATTCATGTCATAGATGCAGCATATAGAGAATTATATCTCATTGTCATTTAAGGATTTGGCATAATCTGGGTTGGGGCTTCAGAACTTAAGTCTTTAACTGGACCCATATGAGGACTTCAGGCTCTTGGAGAAGTATAATATATCTCTGGGGTTTAAGGTGTATAATAAACTTATAAGAACTTTCAAAACTATATTTAGTGAAGGTATCATATAACTTCTAAGGTGCAGAATATAAGCATTTGTAGGTAATACATTTGACTCCTAATAGCCAGAGAGGTAATAAAATTATATTGTCATTAAAAATTGTATTTACATGTCTCTGTAACCTCTACATCATAGTTAAGATACAGTTACGGCTGAGGGCTAACTCCACCACTGACCTTTTATGACATTCTGCAAACTTTACCATCAGCACTACAAGCTGCAAAGTAATGGAAACAAAATCCACAACAATTCCCAAACCCAGATTGGTTTCTAACCACATGTAAGCTCAGCCATGTTATGTGATAAAATGATCCAGCATGTATTTTGCATTTGTAATTATATCCCATCATTCCCCACACAGCCTTTCTAATATGTAAACTAGTCATAGCCAAGTTTAAGAGGTTGTTTCTTCCTTTTTATTTTACAATTGATACATTTTTGACACAAACAGGCAGAGGCAATTTAATAGTCTCTCAGAGTTATTTTCTCACTCTAGTTATATGAATATTCATTAAGAGAATGTTTCCTCATTTTCATGTAAATCATCTATGTTATATGACAATGTAGGGCTCAAATGCAGCTGTGTTCAATCCATTTAGGTCACACTACCTAGCTGACTCTAACATGGTAAATGAATAAACCATTTACACTTGTAATAAGCATGGTTGAAATGTTTTTCAGTGTGCCTGAGATGGATATTTCTTTTTTTTTTTTAAGTCAGCAATTATGCTGACTTAAAATTCATTTAAACATAGCTGTGTGAAAAATGTAGAAAATATTTTCAAATTCAACCTGTTTTTTAAAACACATTTTGAATCTGAAAGAAAAGTGGATTGCAAAGACCCAAATAGATACAGATGCACTGCAAGATATTTGAACTGAAATTTTTAAATTGCAAAGTAATCAGTTGCACAAGGTTCACTTTTTTTCCACCGAAGACAGTGTTGTATACTGCAGAAAAGGGAAGAGTCAGAGGAGAAACACTGAAAGAGTAGCCAAGCTATTCCTGTAGCATGTAGTAAGAAAGAACTTAAGTTTTGATTTCTGTGGTGATTCAACAGGCTGCACCTGGTATGAATGACACCTTTAAATACACTGATGCATGTGGGCTGGGGCTGAATTTCAGGAGAAGAGGGAAGTTCTGGAGAGCAGGGTTGGGTTTATTAATATACTGAATTTCTCTCAACTACATGCTGATCACTGACTTCAACTGATGTTCTTGGAGTGAAGAAACATATGCTAAAGAAGAACTTGTCATGCAGGACATCTATAATTAAATAAGATCTTCAATGAAAGCATTTCACAACACCTCCATTAAGCTTTGTCATACTGCAAAAAGAACATGAGCCTCTGTGTAAAGAAAAGTTAAACAATTGTCAGCTGAAAGCAGATGAGGGTTTTATTGAATACCTGTATTACTAATGCATGAAGAGGTACCCATGCAGAGCACAGCAGATACAATCATTGTTCTTAATTGTTGTGCAATTTTTATTACCAATGGAACTGCTAAACAAAAAGAGGGAGATAGATTTCCTTTACTGGTAGCCATAGTTTTATTTCAGGAGAAATCAGTGACCTAGGTCACCAAGCTGTCACTGATCCTAGTACCAGGAACACCTCCACATGAAGAGACAGGTAGGATTACTGTCTTGAAGACAGCACAGATCGGGACATTCAAACCCCACTAGTCAGAGTCACATAAAGAATAAAGTACGGATAATCATTTCCAAATATTCCCACTGGGAAGGAATAAAATTATTTGATGGGGCAGTTACAAGTAAAAAGATAACATGCATTTATATGATTTCTAAAGGAATATACAATAACAAAGAAAGAAATGCACAGTTTTAAATTGGCCTATGCTATCAATTATCAAAAAGTATTATTGTAATTTCTGTACTCTCATTGTTTAAGTTTGTACTAAAGCCACAGTGATTGTATCTTGAGTCATAGGCCACATATACAGATTATTGGAAAGTACTTTTTTGAAGTTTGTGTTCAGCATAGGCTTGGGAAGAGACGCTGGTTACTTTTCAACAAGAAGCTAGTATAAATTCTTGATTTTTTCAAGTAAGAAAAATAATATGATTTTTAAAAGTCTAGAAAGATCCTTTGTTGTTTTCATCTAGTGATAGCTATTTCAATTCATAATAATAGCTATTTTAATTTATAAGTGTACATGACTAGAATTCTCCAGGCATTTTAGTGGACACAACTATAAAATTATGCCAAAATGTGTGTGTGGAAGAAATAATCCTTTTAGAAACCCCCAACTTTAAAACAATTAATAAAAATCCTCTCATCAGTAGAATTTTAAAGAAAAAAAATAATTGTTCCTGCTCCTGAAAGAGAAATTTGATTATTCAGTCTGTATGAAATGAGGATCATTGACTGATCGAGATAATGACATTGTTCTACTTTTTTCAAAATTGTAACATGGAATACTCAAATGTTTCAGCTTCATGGATTTTTTAAACCGTCCTAGCAGAACATACTACTAAAAATCATGCCTTTGTTTTAAATTTGTACTTTTATCTTTTTAAATGATGGTAATGAGATAGTGAAAGGCAGCTAACAGACAGAAGTTGGTATCAATAGGAAATTTATTTAACACCCAGTGTAAAATTATTGGTTATTTTCATTTTTTCAAGATCAGGGTCCACACTGTTGCAAGTATCACTGAAAACATAACTGCAAGGGTAGCCACCGCCAAAGGAGGAATCTAATGACTCTGGCTACTGAAGATGCCCACAAAAAAGCTTTGCTTTGCAAACCTTCATTTGAATCTTTACTAATCTAGCAAATTTATAAAACAACTTTTAAAATATTAGACTTGAGTGTAATCCAGAACCTGAATCTGCACAGGCTGTCCAGTAAAAGGCTCTTTCATGAAGATATAAAGAGATCACAGCTCTTTTCTTGCAGGTACTGTTGAAAAAATATCTCTTGGGAGTGAGAAGGAAGCACCGAGTGCTTTGTCTCCTTTTACTTCAATGTGGAAAACTGAGATCAGAGTATGGAGAACAGGCAAAGATCAAGATATATTTATTTGTTCATTCATTTGTGTCTTTGAGCCAACAGCATTGCAAAGGGCAGGAAAAACATACTTTCATTTGCTTCTGGTTTTAATCTCTTCTGTGGCTTTGTTACTGGCTCTTTTTCTCTGTCTTTGTTTCATTTATAGGTTTTCTCAGGTACCTTCATTTTCAAAGGGAAACCCTCTTGGTTTCCATTTGACATCCTCAAGTCCTATGGTGTCAACAGAACTGAGCTACTCCCATCCGTACTACTTTGTATTTCTACATTAAGCATGGCAGAACTCAGGCATGTCTCATTTTTCAGGGGCTAAATGGAAAATTTTTTTATTTTAAAAGGTGGTATCACATATTTTAGGTAAATATTGTGAAAAGTCAACATGAAGCAAAATCACAGAAATGTTAAGTATTTCACCTTTCTCAGGGAACATGAATATGGCTGTTAGAAATGTATAGTTCTCTCCAGTTTTCAAATAACATCAAAAAGAAGCCACTCAAAAGGCCAATGATCAGGCATAAACAGAGGCAAAGAAACAGGTAAGACATAAAATAAATTCAAAACATGAAGGTAGCAAAAACATGAAGGCTTTTCCTTCACATATGGGGATTTGTAAAACCAGACACAAGCTACAAGACTTAAAAAGTGTCCTGAAACAATTCAGAAGTTTGCCAATTTGTGCTTAAGCCAAATGATGATCCAATGAAGAGTAACAGAGGCACCTGATGACATAGCATTCCAGTTCAAGGACGTAGCAGAGTATCACTCTAGTTCTCCCCAGTGACAGAGAAAACTATTGATTGCACATTTACAGCTCAAATGCTTTTCTTTCCCTTTCTAGAAGAACAACGGAATTTGAAGTGTATGAAGAGTTTGTGGGTTTGGCTTCAATTCAAGGCCAAACAAAGGGCTCCGACTTTCACCACAGTCTGCAGAAGCGTTTACAGGCTCTGCATTTGGATTTGTGCAAACTTGTTGATCTTTCAAACTATCAAGCATTTTCAACAATGGGAGCACAGAATAATGCAATATTTGCTTTTGTTTCCTCATGGAAAAGTTTACAGGTACCAAAACCCATCTGAGAAAATGTTAACTGGTAACTTGATTTCAGTTATATCTTGTGTATTATGTATGAGCTGAGAACCTGAATCACTGATAATTGATCTACTGAACCCAGCCACCAAAGAGAGCCAATTAATTCAGATTACCTGAAAGCATGTATTGTTTTTCTAGGCAGAAAAATAAGGATAAAAAGAAAAGAAAAGAAAAAGTTCACATTTCTTTCAATATAATTTTGTTCACTGTATTTTTTGCTGTATTGCTCAAGTTCTGTGGGAGAACAGGTTCACCTGGCCAGCCCAGACAGAACGAGGTTATTTAATGCACCAAAATAGCTAGCAAATATTAGGATATAGTGGTTTATTTATGTTCTTGGGTTTTCTGTGTAATTTCTTCTTCTCTAGTAAAATATTGTGATGGGATTTCTTTCATTACTAATTTCTAAAGTTAGGATTTGGAAAAAAAGTATTTTTTTTTTTAAATGATCCTTCAGGGATTTTTTTTTAAGTTATAACTTATGTATATGCACTACAAAAATAATCTATTTTGAAAATGAATGAAAGATATTTTTTTTTTAATTATTGCACATGAAAATATTACTAGTCACTCCACTTTTTTTTCTTGCAAAACTAGCTAACTGAATCTAGGATTCAAAAAGGAACCTTGATCTGTTATATATGGACATTCCGGGTTTTGATTTTGTAACTTCAGTGCTTAAACATAGATCATTGACCTATTTGGGAACCAGGATTGTTGTTCATTTGTTCTCATATGAAATACCCACATATTTTAGATTTCCTGTGTCATTTGTTTTCAGCTAAAATAAGGTTCAGTTGCTAGAGTAAATAAATCACATTTCTGTTTCCAGTACTTCTGGTGAGAAATCTGTTATAGTTTTTCCCCTTTTTTTAAATTAGACTATAATGGACAGGTGTTCTCCATTGCTTCCGTCTTCTCTTTCTCCCTCCTTCTTTTCCCTCCATTGCCTTTTATTTAATATTCCAAGGGCAAAGACAGTGATTAACAACCATCATCTCATCTGAGCTCCCATTTTCAAACACAACAGGTCAAAAAAGCTGTTTTAGCTGGGCAGAGATATATGAAATTCTGGTCCCAGGTGAGGCTCTCCAGGCCACAGAAAATGAAGCCTGAGGGTGCATAGTATTTCTTTGGTGTACTTTATGTGCCACTGTTTTCCATGATCTTTTCAAGCTTACTTATTTTCTACATTCAATAATATTTTCTCTTTATCCTAAATTCCTCCATTTCCATTCCCACCTTAAAAACCAGTAGCTTAAAGTCTGAATTAAATAATAATAATAATAAAATAGTCTTACCTTTAATACTTTCTAATTCTAATATAGAACAGCCTTCTTAGGAATCTCAAAATGATATTTCTTCTTTTCTTTTATGCATTGTATATCTCATTTTTTTTCAACACCTATTTCTGGAATAATTTTATGGGAAACCATAAATAAAGGTGTGCCAGAACAAAATGGAGTAAAACAGAGGCTGATCTCACAAGGTTTTAAATACCTATCAGCTTCTACACAAAACCATTATATTGTCTCATTATTTCACAGAAGTAACTATATTAATAATGATAAGAACAATTATTTTTTTTCATAGCCTAAGAACTCTTGCAATATAAAAAATCCTGATTAAGGTTCCCATTGTTTATAACATAGTAATACTTCTCCTTTTACACTTGGCTGGTTGCCTCCAAAGCCTTAGAATTCTTCTAAGGTGAGGGACTGCTGGCTCACAAGTAGAAACACCTACTGACATGGATGTTTTGAAAACCTCAAATATACTACTAAATAATTCTAGCAGAGATAAAATATGCTTTAAAGTTTTGGTCATTTTCTTCCTTTGGAAAATATTAATTCAGAACTAAACATTTAATTTATTTACAATGCATGCCTCTGAAAAAATATATCCTCACCAATATATAGCAAGTATGAAATATAATGATTAATACACTAAGCAATTCTAGGCATGCATATAAGGAGCTGAATAAAGGCAGATTTCTGTTTTCTTTTACTGAAATTGCTTGATCATGTATTGTATAAATGACTGGTCTTAAGAATTTTGCAATGCTGATTTCTCTTCCTGGATGAGTATACTTCTGAGCAAAAAATATTGGAGCAAAAGGGTTATATTCTTGCTCCTTTACAGAGGAATAGACAACTGGCTTCAAGGCATTTGGATTTTAAGTCACCAAGAATCATTATTGCCTTCTGAAGCAAGACCTTATAAAACAGTTCTTATTTCTCCCTTAGTACATGCATACAAGTGCTCTGATACATTTCATTCACTGTTTCAGAAGTTACTCAGATTTTCCACCATTACAATTAAAATAAAAAGATTAAGATTTATCTGCCACGGTATGAATATGAATTCTGTTCAGATAAATAGTTTTGCTTCGTTCCTAGAGCGTCCTAAACTGAAATACAGGGTTCTCTGAGATCTCCAACATGGTCTTAAATATATAGATACAGTTTGCCTATGTCTTTTTCTAAAGTCAGAAAAATGTCACAGAATATTCTGCATTAATTTGGGACAGAAAATTTCTACAGGTACATTGAGTTTTACAATGAAATCAAAAATCTTTGAGGAATGAGAGCATATGTTCACAAGTTCCCATGAAGATTGTAATTCCAGCTAGGAAGTCTTTCTCATTCTACTCTGAAGAACCATTTGGGCTCTGCTGAGGCAATTTTGTGTGACATTGGCTCTGTCACCATAGTGAAGTCTAATGCATCCTGGCACAAACCTAATTTTAGATTGAAAAATCTGTAGCATGCTATGAAAGCAATTTCCCATAGGAGTTTTCAATTTAAATGCATTCCTAAATACTCATTGATATCATCACCTGCTTAAAAAATCCTATATATTCTCCCTTTCAGGCTCTTCAAGTGTTTTGTCTTCTTTCAAGTAAACAAACAAAAATTCCTACATTATTATATGATAATGATAATCATAAACACTATCAATGCCCAGGCATGACATGCACCTGTGCTTACGCTGAGGTGTTTGTGTCAGTCTCTGGGCCCAGCACAAGGGATGACTACTCAGTTTGAGAATGGAATTTATTGAACTCCAGTTATCAGTACCACCGCAGATATTTTTCTCCTGAGTTCTACAGGTTGCTGTGGAGTGTGCATCCACTGAAAAATACCAGAGTTTAGGAAGCCGCTTAGCTGTTGCTTAATGCCATATCTCTGGTGGATTGCATGGTTTCTCCTTAGGGTGGTTTGCCATTCTTTGTGTTTGTTCAGGCACAAGATTCTGTTTTGAGATCTATTGTTTCTGATACACATCAAGTATTTTTGTACTCCTGACAGTTCATATTTTTTCTTTTTTTTTTTCAAAAAAATATGCTCTGCCAATGCACAATAAAGACACCAGTTACATAAGGAAGGAGTATAACAACTGAGATTTGTCTTCAAAAGTGGGCAAAGAATAAGTGCAGGTGAGTGCAAAACTACTAGCAATTCATAGTGATACCTGAAATTATCTTACACTGAAATACCACTCTCTGTCTAAAGTTAGAACTGAATGGAAACAGGTGAGGAGTGCTCAGGAGTCCAAAACCTCACCAATTTCTCTGTTTAGAGTATCTCATACTGGTTTCTTTCTTAGAGCCAATGCAGGTACAGCTGATGACTGAGAAGAGTCAGGAGTTCCAGTAAAGTTAGCCAGCTGTGATTGAGATTGATGAGCTTTAATAATATTCTCATCCATGGAAACTACTGATAATGCTCATGCTGACCGCAGTTTCCAGATAGAGTTCTACATGGCCATGAACCAAAATATATCAAAAATGTTTACACCTTCATCAACAACTTTATATCTGACGTGAGTTTAATGATGAATATTTGTTGTTAACATAGAGATAGTCATGATCTCCAGCCATTCCTATCCCCAGAAAGCAGCACCAATATAATCAGAATTTCCAAAATGAAGTGGATACATATATATGCAATATACCTGTAACAGCAGCTTTTAAAATCTTTCTTACTGTTCAATAACCATAGTTGGGATGTTTTATTTATTGATGGTGGTAAGCAAGTTTGTTTGCTTCTTTGTTGTTGGCTGTTGGTTTTCAGGGGGAGTTTTTAAAATCGATTTGTTTATTTGTTAGTTGAATACAGGGAGATTTTGGAATAAATCTGTGACTGCAGTAGGTATTTTTCACATTTTGGGGGAAGATTCAGAATGAGAAGTGAACAAAGCATGTAGCTGCTTGTTCAAAGTATTCATAACTGAATGTGAAATAACATGAATGAAGATATCTTTTGGCATCTCAGGTAATAGTTCAGACTGCGCTAATATGACAATGTAATGTATTGTCTTTCTACAACGTAAGTCTCTGAATGTGCAACTTCTGTTAATTAGAATATCAACACGTAGAAACATGAATGGATTTCACCCAGCCTAACAGATCTAAAAACAAAACAAGTTTTTAAGAATTAATAGTAAAAATATCAACATAAAATTAAATTTTCATTCTATTTTGATGTATACAATGGCTGCATGCCTATCAATAAGCAACATAAATTAATCTGTCTCTGAATTGTACTATTAATTTCATATGCACCGGTTTCTTGGGAAAAATACATCTTACAGTATGTAAGTTTTTGTATGCTATGTTTTACACATAAGAAATAAATTTGTTATCCCATCCATTTCACAAGGCAAAGATAAACCTATGCTAGGCTGTGTTAACTTTTTTTCCAGCTGTATGCAGTACTCACAGTATAAAAGATTATTTGCAAGTGGTTGCAGGATTAATCATGACCCTGTTTTTGGTGGGATCACTGAAGTTTCTGCCACATACCTGCCTGAGTGTTTGATGCATAAACTTAACTATCCCAACTGCAAGTTGAAATATTGCTGTTAAAACATCACTGAAACTTAGATACAGCTGCTAAGATGTTGGGACATGATTTATTTCTCTCACTTAACTCGATCATTGTTCACCACATATATATACTCTAAGTTGTGCAGCCTCCACCAACAGCAATAAAACCAATTTCTTGCTTCTGTCTTCAGTAGTCTTTTTTGGCAAAATACCTACTAAGTACTTTAATCACACTCTGCAATTGTTTTTATTCTCCATACAATATAAAATATTAATATTTATTAATATTTATGTTAATTTCCACTATATTTTTCCAGAATTCCAACTTTTGTTTTCTAAAATAAATCAAGCAAGAATAGAAAGTTAGTTTCATGATGGGACATAGATGGTGCCTGGTTTCAAAACTGTAGTTTCCCTTGCCAGGAATCAGATTTTTTAGCAGCATGAGAAAAACAAAGCTAAAACATAGTCATACAAGTTTCATAGCTACCTACACCATCTATTTTCTCTAGATAATGAATACCAAGTACTGGTTAATTAATGTCTTTGAAGGGTTCCAGGGGAGAGAGGTTACTACTCTTTTGCTCTTTAATGGGACCACTTAAGCAGCTGTTGAAAACCCAGTACAGATATTGCATTGTAATGTCACAGAAGCTGAGAGGAAAGCAGTGAGCAATTCACACAATTTGCTCTAGTGGTTGTATTGATTCTGTCCTATAAACCAACTTGTCCCCACACAAGACAAACAAAAAAATGTTTGAACTGAAATGCACGAACCTGTCCAAAGCATTTAGTTTCTGGAGGGAAAAAAAGAGTAGAGGCAGCATGGGGAGGGGAAGCGGAGAGAAAAAAAAACAACCTAGAAAAGCAAAGGAGGGACATAGTTTTCTTTTTCTTCTGATAATGGTTCTATCTGTGAAAACAAAGGGTGTGAAAATCTTCACAAACATCCAAGAACTTTTGCAAGGTGGATGGAGAAATATGCTTTCTTTCTGATAACCTTGAACTTTCAGAAAGGCATAATAAAGAAGAAAACAGATGGTGGGGAATATAAAAATAGTAAGAGGGCATTGGATGTTGTTGTGGTTTAACCCCAGCTGACAACTAAGCCCCACACAGCTCTCACTCACTCACTGCCCCTGCAGCAGGATGGAGGAGAGAATCAGAAGAGTAAAACTGAGAAAACGCACAGGTTGAGATACAGACGGTTTAACAGGTAAAGCAAAAGCCACGCACACAAGCACAGCAAATCAAGGAATTAATTCACCACCTCCCACGGGCAGGCAGGAGCTCAGCCACCCCCAGGACAGCCGGGCTCCGTCACACATAACAGTGACTTGGGAAGACAAATGCCATCACTGCAAACATCTCCCCCTTCCTTCTTCTTCCCCCAGCTTCATGTGCTGAGCATGACACCACATGGCACGGGATATCCCTGTGGTCAGCTGGGGTCAGCTGTCCCGGCTGTGTCCCCTCCCAGCTTCTCATGCCCCCCCAGCCTGCTCGCTGGTGGGTGGGTGAGGGGCAGGAAAGCCCTTGGCTCTGTGTGAGCTGCTCAGCAGGAACCAAAACATCCCTGAACTAGCAATGCTCTTTCGAGCCCAAATCCAAAACATAGCCCCATACTAGCTGCTATGGAGAAAATTAACTGCATTCCAACTAAAAACATCATGGATGGATTTGTAGGTACAGAGGTGTATGCATGAGCGATCTCTTCTGAATAAAGGTCTTATTTTGAGTAGCGCTAAAGAAAGGCCAGCTTTATTCTCAGCCATATCAACATAAACATTGTCAACAAACTTGTCAAAATTAAACAAAGGTGATGTAAACCCCTGATTTCTGGAAAACAGCAAGAAGAAATAATAAAACATTTCTAAGTGCCTTAAAAATGAGAATAAGATGAGAAGCAGCCTACACAGATTCATTAAGAACAAATCATGTCAAACCAATATGATTTCTTTGTATGAAAAGTTAACAGTACTTGTTGGTGAGGGGAAATATGTCACAGATGCTGACTTTAGTAAGGCTTTTGACATTGTTGCACATGACATTTTCATAAGTAAGCCATGGAAATATAAACTAGACTGTACCACTCTTTGGTGAGCCTAACTGGTTGGAAAACCACACAGAGAATAATTATCTGTGGCTCACTGTCAAACTGGAGAAATTTATCAAATTGGGCTCTTCAGGAGCTTGTCTTTAATTTAATATGATTCAATATTTTCATTACAATGTTGGATGATAGCACAGAGAGTAAGCCTATTAAATCTACAGATGACACCAAACCAGGACAGATGCAAACATTGGAGGACAGGATTAGAATTTGAAACGGTCTTGTCAAATTAGAGAAAAAAAAGGCACGTGTAAACCAATAAGGGCAAATGCAAAACTCTATACTTAGAACAATAAAGTCAACAAATCCATAATAGAGAATGTCTGGGGGAACAGCAGTATTGTCTCTGCCAGACCTATTTCTGTTTAAACAGGAAAACTGCATTTGTCTAAGTACTGCTGCTCTTTCCCTCTTTGGTATCTATCCAATGAGACCAGTCTGGCCTGCCCCAAACATCCACTGTTCATTTCCTTTATCACACAGTGCTTTAGAACAAGTTCCATGATGCAGAGATTTTCTCATTTCTTCTTCTGTCTCATGTGCTATACTTCTTACCAAACAAGACCGCCTTTGAATATTCGGAATTTTCCCTTGTCCCTAGAGCCTTTGACTCTCTTCTCCATTCAGTACACTGGTATTCCCACCTTACTTCTCCTACTTCTCACCAGCTTCTAAGAGATACAAACAATCACACCTCTGCAAAGTATTTATTATTTCTTTTTATCTTATCTTTTCCCAATTCTCTCCCACTTGTATCTGGTTTCTTCACTAATTAGTTCTGCTTCATGTAGATGTTCCTTACTCCTAATCTTGCAATATAGTAGCATTAGTCAGAGACTTATGTATTAGCTTTCTGAAAAAACAACCCCAAACTCCTACCTAGAAATTTTGAATTGAAAAACTGGGACCTGTATTAAATAACTGGAATCTAGTGTTCATCTTGATAGGTAGATAGTTTCCCAACCAGAAATCCAAACCCCAAGAGATTCATGTGGTCTTCATCACCTTGAAGCAAGCACTCAGTTCTTCAGAAGTTTGTCGAAGGCACATAATTGGAGCAGCTGTGTGTTTTGATACCAAGATTTGGAGGAAGATGGAAAGTGATTTTAAAGACCCATACATCCTAAGTTCCAAATAACCCATGGGCACAATCTGGATTTCCTTTCAGCCATTCATCTCCAACCCACCTTCTCCACTACATGGAACACTTATCTTCTATTGAGTTACGTTGACCAGTTTAAATAGTATCTTAAGTCCTAGGTTTGGCAAGAAAAATCTTATCCATTCACCACTTTTCCATCAGCTAAACATCATAGACACACAGACCATTCTGCTCCTACTTATCATGTCCCCAGAAACATTTGGGCCAGTAATTAGTTGTCAAGCTGCTGAGTCTGGATGTGGGTCTGCAGCAACAAACAAGATGAATTAAAGAAACATAGGAGAAGAGTTGACTGCCAAAATTGCAGTTAAGCATCAAGGATCTGAGACTGAAAAGCTGAAAATGAGCCACCAGTTTCATTTTATAACAAAAAACTGTGAAAAAGCTTTAGTAAGATGCAAAAATTACAGTCTGTCTTGATAAAATATGCACAAAACCTTAAAGAAATTGTGGATCAAGAGGAGGGAGTCCAAAGGGAAGCAAGGGGAATGATTGGAGTGTAAGGAAATGTTTAGGATGATACAAGAAGGAAGTTTTTTCTAATGAAGTGAAGATTGAGGAAGAATTTTTGTCTTTTATTTAACTTTCTGTCAATATCAACATCTACTCATGAATTAGCTCGTGAACCTTCACAACTGGTACATACCAAGACAAATTCACCCCAAAAGGCAAGTCTCTGTGTGTTTGTAAGCTTCACTGCATTGCAATATCACTGTTGAACTTGGGTCCTGTAAAGCAGGCTTCCTATCATGAAATGCTTTTGCTGTTTCTTCTTGTTCCAAATCATTCTAAACAGTTGTTATGTAGATTGGGGTGGGGTGAGGGGAACGGGATCAGTTTTGATTGAGAAACGTATAAATAACACATCTTCTTCCTCTCCACCAGACTTATCTGACAAGTTTCAAAGCACTACACAATAACTCAAAAATCAGTAGAAGTTACACAGCCATATTTAAAACAAACTCTACTTGATTATCCACTGGTAAATGGCAAGTTTAGATGCTTCCGTGACCCATTTTAGGACAATTTTTTAGAGCACCTGAGGCCAAATATTATTATGAAACAATGCTTTGAATCTTATATTTTTAAGTCCTGTTTCTTCACAATCAAAAATAAAGAAATCATGTCCTTTTCCTTTCCAGTGTATATACTTCCTCTTCTGTCAGAAAAAAAGAAAATCACTTATGTATCCTGCACTGTTGATTATAAAGTTGAGAGTATAAACCTCACTTAATGTAGTAGGAGAATGAATATGCCACCCCTTTGATTAAAAGGGAGTGTCAAATTAAGAAATCTATGAACAATTTCTCACAAAGTTGAGACAGTGCTAGACATAGCACAGGATATGACAGTCCCTGAGTCTGGTCTTATTCCCTACTTTTTGTTTTTACACTGAAGGTAAATTTCATCTATGAGTCAAATCACAAGGACTTAGCTGAGTTAAGAAATCAAATAAAATTGAAAATACAATGAAAATACACATAATATACCAGATTCATTCAAGTAAGAGCTTCAAGATTAACACTTATAATGACAACATTTACAGATACTGGCATTTTACAGGTCATAAGTATGAAGAAGTCATTAAACTGTAAATTTCTTCCATTAATATTTTTGCTCCACTGAAAATTAATGAAAAGTATACATATTTTGCTTGTCAGTAGTTTCTACTGGATAATATAGATTCATATGTAACAATAATTGCCTGAAATTTTTAGTTCCAAAATAATTTATAAGGTTAATTCTTGATATTTTCATTATTTTTTCATCAGACGCACGTATGTTTAATTTGTATGCAAAGTTGCTAAAGGGAAAACCTCCCACATCAACATCTTTAGGAAAAGTATTCTCATTCAGATAACAGCTGGAAAGACTGAAATCTAACTGAATA
The DNA here is from genome assembly GCA_035590215.1 of Microhierax caerulescens. Lineage (NCBI taxonomy): Eukaryota > Metazoa > Chordata > Aves > Falconiformes > Falconidae > Microhierax > Microhierax caerulescens. The sequence continues at coordinate 73,116,679 of JAVJGJ010000037.1, read as the reverse complement.
CCTCAACTAGCATGAACATGTTCATTTAAATCAGATACGAATTAGTATCTGTGTGTTCCTTCTATAAAATCAAAAGTGAAGTAGGATTATTACATTGCATATGTGGAAACAAATTTGTTAAACATGAGGAGTTTTTAATGTTGAGGATAAAAAAAAAAAGTATAAGACTACAAAGCATATTTATGTCAATTCCTAGTTAAATATCATTTGCTTTAGCTAGAATCTACAACTCACTGTTGTGGATATGTACCGCTTCACATTCTGTAAAACTGGTGGATATCAGCTACTAGCCAAGTGTTAAAATCTGTACTTAGAACAGTTACTTAACACATTTTCAAATTCTGATTTTTACTTCCTGATCATTTTAGGAACTGAATTAAAACTAATTGTACAAGCTATATCTCTGAAAAGATGTAGCATGCACATTAAAAAATAGAAAACATTGACAAAACAGGTGAAAACATGTTTTAATAAACATGCCTTGAAAATGGGTAAATGGTGGGAGATCTTGCCAAATATCGAAGGTTGTCAGGGCAGCTTTTTAAGACATGAAAGTTAAATCAGCAAACCATGCATGATATAGACCTGGTTCTTACCATAAAAAAACTTTCAGAGTTTAGGATGTTTGCTTCTAACAGACTGTTTTCATAATAAATTACATATTGCTAAAGAAAGTAATGCATTTGAATGTTGCTGGCTTCTCAGGCTCAAAAGTAATGAAAATAAAGCCAGATAAGTACTGTGATTATGAATCATAGACAACAGAAATAACCTTTCTATGGTGCCAGCCACCGTGGATTCTCAAGGTTATTATGAACAACATAAATTGATAACGTTATGCCTGTTTGGGTTTTTTGGTTGTTTTTTTTTTTTTTTGTTATTTTTTATAGATATATTACAGACAACAGAGAGTAACTATCTTGGAGATATTCCAGAATTTTACTAGGAAATCAATAACAATGAAAGAAAAAGCATGTATTGAAATTAAGCACATTTTCTCTTTCTCTAGCTAGGCTTAAAAACATGCTTTAGAGTCAATGTCCCTACTGCCACCCCTTATTGCACAGAGCAGGCTCAGACCACACAAACTAGAATTATTTCAAATTAAACTAATTTGCAATATTCAGTCCAATAATGCACCTAATATCCTCCAGCTGCCAATAGGTGCCCAGTCCAGGAGACAGACTAGAGGCAGTCTGAAGTAACCCTCCCTTCCCAAAAACATCTATATAATGTTTCTAGCTTCTTGGCACTAATTGTTTCATACCACAGGTCCATTCCTATTGTGGTGCACTGCTTGCTAATATAGTCCTTGGGTCACCTATCATTACTGGCAAAACTGCTTCAGGCTATGGGACTTTGAAATCCTACTGTTAAGTTCAAGACACCACAAAGGTCCTCACTAGTGTAACTCCCCTGTGCAACTGAAACCTTTGAGACTCACTCCTGGTGACTTTGTTCCCAGAGGTGAACATATTCTGACCCACAAAGTCCTGCCACCGTGTGTTCAGTATGTTCATGGTAAAAGAGCTTCAGTGGCAGAGAACTTATCTCCAACAGTCGCTTATTTGCTGAGTAGTATACTCGTATGAGAAAACCTTTGGTTCAGGTTCCTGCTTCAAATCAGGGAGAGTGACGGTTAAAAAGTAGGTCTTCCAGTACCTAGATTTATCTTTTAGGACACCCCACAAGCAATTTCTTCAGTATCAACTGTTATATTTGCTTTAGTCCACTCAACCAGTTGACTTAGGTTACTGCAACAAAATAAAATATCTTACTTAGGATTTGTAATCAGATAAGTTATATGATGGTTTCAATATTTATATTATTTGCATTATTCATTTTCTAACGTCATTTTTGTCATTATTCTTGATTATCTCTAATTAGGCAGACAGGAAAAGATATATTTTAAAAAGCAAACATTTCAGTGAAAGACAGGGAGAAAAGCAGCTGTGATCTTCCCTGGCTTGCTCAATGACACAGCAAATCGGTTGTGCAAGTGAGAATAGAGACCATATTTTCTGAGCCATATGCCTGCAAATTTAATCAAAAGTTATTTTTATTCTCTATTTAAGTATAATTATCATTGGCTATGGAAAAACACTTTACAAAAATAGTTTGGGGAATAATCACTAAGGAAGAAAAGAAACTTGTAGTTGGTTTATGAATTAATAAAAGGAAAAGTTTAATATATATGCTTGGAAAATATCTAGCACAGTTAAACAAGATCCATGTGAAATATATCCAACCATCAAAAAATGAAGGCAATTAGCAGCAATTATAGAGCTTCTTTCCCAAAACTATGTATTGTAAATCCTTTTAATCAGGGAAAGCACCAATAACATCCAGCCATTGTGTGTCTGAACAGGAAGCCTAGTATGTAAGAACACTGCTCTTAATTAACTTTTGGATAGCACTTTCTGCAGATTACTATTGGCAGAGGTGCTGCATAGAGGAAACTATGTATTTTAGATTCCTATTAAAGGATTAATTGTATTTTTAAGTGCAATATGGTAATGAGAAGTAATGGTTATTTGCTGGAGGTATACTGTACTTAATAGGTTGGTGGATTAAACAGTCCCTGCATTAAAAGGAATTATTGTATTTGTCATAAATACCTTTGAGGATAAATTTGCTTTCAACTGCTGGAGGAATTCTTTGATACAAAACATGAAGGATTACATGAAGGTGACAGGATAGGTAGTCTGCATCTGTCAGGTGTGCTCCTGATCACAGGCCAAGAAAACTTACAAAGTAACCTGGGGCACATTACATTTAGAAACTGAGCTCTGTTATCAAAAATCAAAGAATCCGATGCAGTTGAATGTTTTGTATTTGGAAAGGAGAAGGGAAGAAGTAATGCATTTGGAATTTACTGTGTTTCTGTACTAGCTGCACTTTTTCTACTGGGCTCACTAACCTCTCAGGTAGGGGGCAATTGTGTTTATAACAATATGTACTACTGTAATGTAAAAATGAAGCTGCAAAAGTTAAGTTCTTAGCTTTTTAACACAAGCCCCAAGCCATGACCACAAAGGGCAATTTAAGGAGAAGAAAAAAAAAAAAAAAAAAGGAAAAAAACCCCAACCCAAACCAAGAAAAAAACCTGAAGTACCTATCCAGAGTGAATACTTTTCATCTGCTGCTTCAAGACTGCGTAGTTTCATTTGAATTATTTTTCATGGGAATTTTGCAATAATCTGTTCTAACCCCACCCACCCTTTCATGTTGGATATGGTTAGTAATTGTGCAAGGGCATGGGTGGGGGGAAAATTGCTACTGTGATTTTGGAGTAATTTAGTTTCTAGAGACTTAAGGCTTTTATTTTTAGCAAGGTTATAATCTAGAGTGAGCCTTTTCCTACAAAAGATGACTTGATGCACTTCCTTTCAATTACACTGCATGTACTGGGAGCTGACATTGCTGTAGAGCCAAGGGGCAAGTTGGTAGGGTTAAAGTGGCCCTTAGATTTGATTCAGTTGAGTGGGGAGGACTGCACAAGAGGACAACAATATTATGTGGCAAGTGTGCACACATACCAGTATAATGCCAAGGAGAGGGAGAAGTGGATAAACAAACTTTACAAGATCCTATAAGATGGAAGAAAACCATCAGCTTTTTGTTATAAACTATGATTAAGTTTGGAACCACAGAGAAGAAAGTGTAAAAGAGAATAATGCAAGGGAAAAGATGTTTCGATACTAGTAGAAGTATATAAAAAAAATATTCATAATTATATAAAACATATACAGACTTGTGAATAAAATCAATTAACTAAATTTATGTTTGAGAATCAGTGTACTACTTGTAGTGTCAAGTTTTCAAAAGAACTTTTCAGTGGTCCTCTAGATATTGAAATTAACTGAACCCCTCAGTCTTTTAAAGTGTTACAGGATGAAAAGAAATTAAGGTGGAATGTTACAGGAGAGAGTACAGATTTAAAAGAGTAACACTGATCCCACACCTTCTTCCTGAAAGAAATCCCTCCTCCATAGACCTGAGACACTTCCTTTCCTGTTTCAAGAGATCATCCAGCCCTCAAGCTTCATGACAGATGCCTTTTCAGTAAAAAAGCTTAACCTTCCCTTAACTATGGTTAGACTTGAAAAACATCAAGAAAGCCACAGTTCTCTTTATTTGTTTATTTATTTGATGAGGCCTTAAGGCCATTTTCATGCTGAAATTCGCTTGTTGAAGAAAGCAGACTGTGAGGCCTAAACAAAAGTTTAATACCTCTTGAAGTTATTCCAGGGTTTGGGATTTTTTCAAAAGTTCTAGATCTCTGTTAGATGGAAAGATTCAAGATCATGCAAGTAGTATTTACTTGTCAGGTTCTCTGAGGATATTTCCTATGAAGTAGGGGAAAAAAACTGAAATGTAAAAATTCTATTTTGTTACAATATTAATTAAAAGTACTACAGCTATTTCTCTTCAATATATACTCATAAAATTCTACCATGCTCCAAGATGTAATTTATGTATTATTGTTGTCTTGCATGGAAATTACTAGAATGGTGGTTTCATAAGGTATGATGTTAATTAAAACTTAGTGTCAAATATATGAAGGCCACCAAAACCAAACTCTTAAAAATTCTAATGGAAAAGAAACAAAAGCAACAACCTGTCAGTCTAATATACAGTAAATGTTTAATTCAAGCTTATGACTGTATGCTTTTAAGAATGTAGGAATCAATGCAATATTGATGCTGAAAGATCTAAGAAACAGAACTTGTTTTCTGAACAGTTCAGAAATAAACAATACGCCAGGTTAAGTGTTAAGTTTGTTCCTTAGATAATTATTGTTGGTCGTCTGAAAGTGTTAGCAAAGGAAAGAATGTTTAAAGTAATCAAAAGAAAAAGCCAAAATGATTTATAGTGACAGTCAAGGTCAGCCTGCCAGTACAAGTCATTTTTTCCGACCTTAAGCCAGTGAGTCAAATAAAGAGAAGTGAGTCTGCTAGGGTGGTTACTCCTGAACCCAATTAAAGACAATTCTGAGGTTCTTTCAACTTATCCTATTATAACCTTCAGTAAACCACCACCTAATTTTTTTATTATAATTATTTGTGTAAATGCTAGCTCATAGACAATTAGTGTTCTCTGTAGGAACTCTAATGAAGTACTGGATTGGCTGTGTAGAAAAGCATTGCAAAAAAGTTAAATGGCTTTAGGAATAAAGGAACTTTAAACAGTATGGTTTTCTGAATGAACTCAGCAAGCCATAAAATCCCAACTAGCTAGTTTTGAAAAGAAAATGTCTGGCTGGTGATTTTTAGTGGCTTGAGAGTGGAGCTAGTGGTAAATCTTATTATACTGAAAACTTATTTGCAATCTTGGAAATTAAATAATTGCATTGGTCTGCAAAGTTGGGGATGCTTTTTACAGTTTCAGCACTAAAATATATTTATCTGTTTCATATTCTTCATGTTCTCCCTAGTAATCACAATTCCTTCTGTGCATCAGCTAGACAGATTCACAGTTCTAAGTTTTAGGACATTTGTTTTGTCCTTTGTATTCACACGGTCGATGGGAGGTTTCTCAGGATTTTTTAAAGATTTTGCACTATCAGCAGAGAACACTTTCCCTTAGCCCATTGAGATACTCACAACTCTTCTTCATTTGACATTAAAGATTGCTAATTACTCATCTTCATTAAGATGGCTGATTGATTTGGAGAGAATCCCCAGAACAAGTCAGAGTTCAAGTCTAGGAAAATTACCATTTTTTCTTAGCTGGTCTAAAGCTTTATAGAGACAAATTGGTACCGATACCAGAGATACCAAGGAATGCCCTCCTAAAGGAGATATTGGCTTTTGCCCATCTTGCCCTATGTCCTGTCTCTGATGATCATAAACCAGACAACAGAGATACTTGACTTGGTTCACCTATCCAGCATCTCATAAACTGTGGCTCAGGGACATTTTTACTGATGGCCAGTTTGGCTGCATGGAAATCAGATGTTCATACTTACCTTTCAGCAGAATGATCAGAAGATCCCTGAATTCTCAGTGGGATCTACATTTAAGGGATAGCCTCGACACTGAGACCTTTTTTCCTTTCAAGCCATTTCAGTCTAAGAAATAGCTCACATCAGTAGCTTTTGTGTTTAAAATCCAAGTTCCTTTAGACCTCTTTGATTAGTTCCACTTATCCTCTAGTAAAGTTTTGTTATTCATGAAACCAGTTTGCTCTAAAAAATCTTTCAGCAGGTCTTCCTTTTGAGATTTCTGCAGTTTATCTCCCGGTGGGGGGTGGGGGGGTGGGGGGTGGGGGTTAGTGGGAAGATAGAGAGACATGGATATAGGAGAGAGATTCTATTAACTCCACCTTAATGAATGTCAGCGTAGATGGCTTACTTAACTTTTATGCTGTAGTCCTTTTGTCCTAAAGAAAGTCAGAGCTCAGTCCAGTTGATTCTCTGCCTCTAGTTCAACAGGCCTTAAGGACAGTAAAGTCAAGTCAATACTGATAACAAGCATAATCCTTGGACTTCTTTATACTACTGGTTTCTAAACCAGTGGAAACATATTTTCCTACTAATTCTTCCATTTCATTACAGAGAGGATCATCTATTCTTGTGCATGTCCTAGAACTGTAACAAGCAGCATGAATCTGATTCAGAATATAGCATGCAGCCTACATTCAGTTTAAAATGTAAACATTTAGAACTCTGAAATTAACTTCACTTTGAATAAGCTGTCTGTGGACAAGCACAGAAAATAAGTTAGGACTTGCACTTTAACAGTGGTTCTTCAAGATGTGAAGACCACACAGATGACACAATACACTTACTAACATCAGTCTGTTGCTGGCACTGGTAGAGGGAGGGGATTGGTGAAGGTGGAGAGTAGACACTGTGTAGCCCTGGCTATGAGAATTACAGGTGTGCTGATTTGGTAGACTTAAAGATCAAAGTGCAGCCATACAGATTGTGCTACTCAAAGTGAATGTGATTTCTTGTTGAGAGGATTCTTGTGTATCAAGGCTGTCAAGAATGGAGGTGCCTAACTTAGTCTTTTTTGCAGCTCTTCATTTCCAGATGATGAGTTAAACCCAATTCACATCTGTAAATATCAGAGCTCTAGTTGACCAATGAGGTAAAGAATAATATCAAGTAAGGGGTAGTTCTTAAGAAAAAAATGCATGTATTGAAATATTTTTTTGAATCTGAGATCCCCTTAACAACTAAGGCTGAAAGATAAAATCCAAACAAGCTATCTGTTGCAAAATACTGCTATGAATGGTGACAGTACTAACAAAACCTCCACACACACTCTGTTCTCGTAAGAACAGCTTCTGCTTATGTATTTTATGTATGATGTGTATAAACACTAGTAATAGTGCAAAAATTTATTATAGAAGTCCTTAAAATATGTTCTCTTTCTTCCAATGGAGAACTTTATACTGAGACCACTATCATATAAAAAAAACCCCAACCTTTCTCTTACTCCAAAAAGCAGAGAACCTGAAAGTCTTTGATGCTGGCACATAATTTGAAAAGGAGCTAACAAGACCCAAAGAAGTTCCAATAACCAGCCATAGAAAAAGCCACAGTAGGACATGGAGCTATTTTTTGAAACAGGTGTATATCCTTGAGCTCTTGCACCCTGTTGCCTGTGCTACTTCATCTCCCTGGTGTGTAATCTCATAGTGTATCTTACAGAGTCACTGGCAAAATTTTAAAATAGTGGTTATTTAATAGCAGCTATTCAGTATTCTGTTTTGCCCACCCATTGTTTAAGGTATACTTCTCATCATATTTACAGTTTGTAATTGAAACTAATCTTTTAGCAGTGAGAGAGAGTAACATCAGCTTGGGATTGAACTTTTCTGAAGTCACCCTGAGTTTTTTTGCTTGTTCATATGGCTAAATGGGTGTGATATAGAGGACATACAGAAAGTGCATGCATTATCTAGAAGTGTCTGGCACACTAAATTCTCCCGGAAGAATTAATGGTTGACCATCAACCTCACAGGGTAGTCCACAAGACTGTTTGCATGTTTGGATAGTGCAATTTCTGTGTGCCAGCAACTAACAGTTTTGGTGTTATAATATATAGAATCACTTTACTATCATGATACTGGGAACTTATCACAGCATTGGCACATGCCACGAATGGCCATTGAAATATTTATACTGAAGTCACAGATGCACTGATCAGACATGGTTACCTAAGCCAGACATGCAACTACCTAAGCAACACAGGCATTGAAATAGACTGTCAAAAGGTGAAGCATGAACATTCAAAATGATGAAGGCTAAAGCAGAAGATGCTGAAGTACTGGTGGTGGTGTATCTGCAAAAAAAAGTTATTTTTGTGCTTAAGCCACAACAGCCATCTGCATGCTCACCAACCCTGATTAATCGTGCTTATGATCCAGGTTCCAGTTTATCCATACTTTTTTCACCCACAATAGCATTACATTAATGAAGGGAGGGAGGGTGCTTAAAAATACACGAACAATTCCAAAACTTGCTTCTCCATTTTCAAAATAAACTGTCTAAAGCTGGAAGGGATGATTTCCTTAACAATACCTGTGTGCAATTTGTTAAAAATATATGAATTATTAAGATGACAATGAAATATTTCACTTCTAGACAAATTAAATGTTTTGTTTGAGCCAAAACATATATATTACTTCCCATCTTTATGTTCCCGTGAGAAAAATGAGAGAAAATCATTTCAGGTTGGTCCAAAATTGATTTTTTCCACAATTTTTCAGGTCAGCCAATGAAGTGAAAAATCAATTCTTCACACAGCTTTAACTCAAGCCCTTCTTGAATATAGAATTATTACTTTCCTCATGAGCATTTTCCATGGTATTCCTCACCATGTACATTAATTTATCTTAATTTGGCATATATTAATTATTTTATCTTCACAGTACTTTTGTAAAAGAACTGGGATTGTTATTTTGATTTCACATAAGAGAAGCTGAGGTGTGGTAAGATTAAAAATTACACTTTTGGTGCTCCTCACAACTACAGTCTAATTTAGCAAAGTAGTAGCTGTTGCATAAAACACAGAGCTCAGAGTACAGACTATCTAAATGGTCAAAGCACACTTCCTAGAAACATCAGCTTCCTCTATGCTTCCATAGTGCCTTTGTTAACTAGATTGCAGGGTTTCACATAGGACACTAAGGACAGGAAAACGGTTAGTTGTTAGCTGTGAAAAAATTTACTTTAAAGAACCATTACCCAGAAACAAGCTGAGAAACACAACAGAGCTAGAAATACTTAACCATAATAAAATAAAATAACATATTTCCTATCTACAATATTCATACACTGTTGGATTCTGTCATGTTCCAATAGAAGTGAGGCTACAATACTCTATTACAGCACTCTGTTACAAACCATCAAAAGCTGATGCCAGAAATAAAAGACTACATAATGGGGAATACAGAATGAGACCGTGTATCTTTAGACCTTGAAGCCTACAATGATAAGGATCAATAATATGTTTGAAAAACCTATCTGCACCCAGTTACAACCATAACATTCCACTGAGAGAAATGCAGGTTCAATGAAATGCCAAAAATGGCCTATATTGTTCATCTTCATTCACATTTTTCAAATAATGCCATGGCATATTACTTGACATACAACACAGCAATCCACTTAAAATCATATGGGCAAAAATCCTGTATCTTTGTATCACACCATTAAAGTGAAACTAAACTTTGTGATTTTTCTGCATGAACATCTTCCTTAAGTCTCATTACAAGGCAAAGTAAAATGGTTTTAATTTCTGAGATGTGATTAAACTCATATTCATGTGCTGATTGAGGTTTAGAGTCTTTTATTGGGAAAAAATATAGACTTCAGAACAAGCAGTCTAGTGCTACAGTATGACACTCTGTGAGACCATTAAATATAATCCTTCCTTCAGACTCACTGCAGGGGTGATTTCAATTAAATTTGTTCAAAATTTATCAGTTTCCTGCATGTAGGCATAAATGATTCAAAAGCACTTGCATATTCACTGAGCAGAATGTATTGAAGGGTACATATTATTATTATAACTTTACATTTTTTTCATAAATTTACCTAATAGGAGCTTCTATTATTCAAAACTCTTGTACTCTGCATTAAATGTTCTTAGTGTTCATTTGGAAATAAAATCTATTTTTCTATGCGAATTTTCAAAATATTCCTTAGCCATCAAACCTACCCTTTTCTTTGGCGTGCTGGTACAGATATTTCCTAAAGGAAACATCATGGCATCTAGGTTACGAATGACTTGGAAAGTCATTTTCTATCTGCTGTTATGGAACATGAGATTGTTGATTCTGACGTAGTTTTCAGGAGACATGACAGAGTCTGTGCGTGGAATTCATCATCATTTCTTTATTTTCTCAAATATCATTGTGGAAAGTGTGCTTTTACACTAAACAAATACATCACTGTTGAGAAGACAAGTAAAACGGCACAAGCATCTCAGAGATAACATTAGATAAAAGGGTAAGCACTTAGTTCACAATAAATATGTTTGCTCTTATCTATCTACAAGAACCTATTAGACATCTTTGTGCCCTGAAGAATTTATCTGCAGGAACCCGTTGGGCAAGGTCTTTGCTTCTAAATGTATATCTATACCTGAAAGTACTGCTTGTGCACTTACCTACAGACCTGTCCAGGGATGACAACTTCACGTATTTCATGCTTACAAACCTTTCAAAGAATATGTGAAATTTTCCATTAGTTTGGTAGCTTCTCATGTCTGCTGAGCAGAAAAAGCAGAAAGGAAACTAAGTACTCATTATGTACAATTTCCTGAGTAAATAGCTTCTGCAGACTTTAAGTTAACTGTTTTAGAAGGAAGGGGAAAAAGAATGTCAAATTAGTAGAAGATACATACTCTGTCCAAAATATATTTGAACATCTTTGGATGTAGCCAAAGGCTCAGTTGTTAGCGAGCTGTAATAACTAAACATTACATTGTACTCATCACCTGCTGGATTCTGCAACTCCTCCTCCTACAGAACCGCACTCAATGGCTGACCAACTCACTTCACTAAGACTGCTTATTAAATAAACTATCATTTAGACTGAGTAGGAGTGGCAGACTGGATTAGCATAGTAAGGATTTTGATTGAATTACCTGCTATAACTTAATCTTTTTATGCTTTTGTTCTGATTTCTTTTCATCATTATAAACTCGGGGAGAATGCAGAGCTTCTCTTAAACAGTGCTGTATAGCTTTCTTTCAAGTAAACTGTATTTTAAAGATGACATCAAATGTCACCTCCTGCTTCATCACAAAATGTATGAGCCATAAACCACTATGCATAATCTACCTAGCTAAAACTCACTTCTTGGGGACACCTTCTCTACTCCCTCCAGCAGGGAGCAGGGCAGGATAGTGGCTTCAGATACATAAGTGTTTCCTCCCTAATGATGCCAAGACAGTCACAGAAAATTATCCTGCCTTCATCTATCAACCTACTCTGAAAGTCACAGCCACACAAAAAAAAACCCAAAACTGAAAAAGCAACATTAATAGAAACAATAAAATTCAAGGTAGCATAAACCAAGGTTAAGAAGTGAAAATTGCCACTTTGCTCTGTTGTCTACACACTAGAACCTATGCTACACAATTCACTGTATCATTTTACTTATTTCATGTAGTAATTCCTGTAGAAGACTAATGATGTCAGTACTCTAGCTTTTAGTCTACAGAAGATACAGCTCCAGTTGTTTATTTTCATTAATTTGGTCTTGGCTGGCATTATAGAAAAAACACAACTATACATAATCTGTTTGTACAGTGACTAGCACCAGGGAGTACCGGCCCATGACTAGAGCTTCTAAGAATGACAGTAATGAAGATGATTCCCAAAGGAAGGTCAGCCTGGCAACATACAGATCTAAGACAATAAATTTTTCTACCTTCTTTGGAGATAGAAACCATAGGGAAAATGGGTGGTGCAGCTATTGGACATTTTTTATATATAGCTGAGAAGTTTCCTGGAATAAGCCCAGAGAAATATTTCATGGCCTGATCATTACTTATAAAATAAGTTAGTGCACTAAATAAATGCTTTTTGGTCTTTACCTAAACCACATTCTAAACCATCTGAAAATTAACCCATGATTTTTTGACATTTGTATTGGTAACAGTGTGGATTAAAAGAGCCTTTATTATTTTTAACCCTTAGATGTTTTTACTAGACTCTCAAATCAGGTGTCTGAGGCAGCTATCAATTTGCTTATTTGCTTATTTGCTCATCTTGATAAAAACCAAGACTTCAGAACATAAGTATTTAACCTGAAATTGGGAGGAAGTTTTGTATGTGTAGAGTATGAAAATTGTGGCATCTTAACCTTTTAATAAAATAATTTCAGAAGTTAATATTAACATTAGAAAGTAGTTTAACTGTTTTACAAAAAAGAAGTTATTTCTAAGAACTTTTGGACAACTGTTTTTCATTAACATTTGAAATAAAATTCTAGCCATTTCTAACTTAAAAATTTTGAAGAAATTGAGTGTTTAAACTTAAAAGAAGCAGAAATTTGTTTTCAGGTCATATTTGCAAAATGCATGAGGCTTAAAGCCCCACAGTGTATTAACATCCAAGAGGTGCTTTGTGTTGTCACAAGATGTAAGACTTATATGAGAACCCTGTGTTAACTCTCCTGTGCTTCTGTGCACTGAAGCTAAACAAATTAGGTATTTCACAGGGTAGATTAGAAGAGCCCTTGATTTTAATACCTTAGTATATAAATGTTAATAATGGAACTCTTAAATAAGGTAAGCAGGAGGAGAAATAAATCTTAAAGGGAAAAACAGTTGTGTCTGCAAGCCCACAGGCAAACCCCTCTGCAATTTCAGTATGTTAATTTACCCTTTTTTTCTGGTGAGGAAAGTAATTCAAATGCTTTAGCA
>JAVJGJ010000037.1:73004936-73103686 GCA_035590215.1 Microhierax caerulescens | reverse complement strand
GGCAAACCCCTCTGCAATTTCAGTATGTTAATTTACCCTTTTTTTCTGGTGAGGAAAGTAATTCAAATGCTTTAGCATTTGAGCATTATTTAGCAAGAAAATAATTTAAGCTTATCAATTCAAGACGAAAAGAGAAGAAAAAACCTAAACATAACACCAACTCTATTTTATCCTGATGCATTTGTATGTTTCCATAAATGTATCTGGGTCTTCATAAAGCATTGAGAATAGGTCTTTGCCTCAGAGTTCACAGCTAACAATAACGATTTATATATTTACCTATCTTTCGACATGCTGAAACACATTCGACTATAACATAACTCCATCTGGATCACTCCTCCTTCCCAACAGCCCACATTAAAGAATCACATTTTAAGGCTGGTTGTGTTAGGACAACTTGCACAGTTCACTACGGAGTGGTTGCCTGAATGGTATTCAATATCCAGCATTAAATTAATATAATGTGATGAAATCACATCAATATTTCTCAGATATATTTCATACTTTTTTTCTCTCCCTATCTGTTATTTTTGTTAAAATAAAAAAAAAACAAATTTGAACTGAAAATGTTCTTGAAGAGAGCATATTCTGGCTGGTGCTGTACTTCCTGCAAAAGCCTTGTACTGCAAAACCTGGTGGCACTGAAAATTTCTTTCCAAATGCAAACAATTCTACTATTTTTAACAGGCTTTTTTTTTTCCCCAAGGAGCAAAAATTAATTTAGATTAAATATAATTTACTTTTTTTTATTTAATGTAAATTTAATTTATTTAATGTAAATAAAGTAAATTTAATTTACTTACATTATTTACTTATTTTCAAGTATCTAAAAGTCACTATTTTTCCTTGAAGCAAAGGAAAGCATGTACTTACCACTCTTAAATTGCCTCCATCTTAAATCTTCCAAAGGGCTTGACACATAACAGACACTCATATTGCCCTCCTCTACTGAAAATCACAGGATGCTGAAGAGGACCTTCATTTCATGCAGCCTCACAAAATAATTGCAGCAAAGATGAATGCAATAAAACAGTGCCTGATGCAGACACCAGAACACAGACCATAAGTGTTTAGCCAGAGAAAAGTGTAAAATGTGAGATGCAAATTTAATAAAGTATCTTTGTTACTGTACTCATTTTAACCTTGGAAAGAAAAAGAATTTGTCTCAAGTCTTTGCAGCCAGTCAATAAAATAACTTTAAACCACTTCCCCTTATCCCAGGTCTTCATAATAGGATTTAAATAAGAATTTAGTTAAATATGTAATTTGCTGTTATATCAGAAATTATGAAGTATCTAGAGAAGTTGAGAGATGGAAAAATAGGGTAAGAACTGTAAGGCAGACTGCGGTAGATTTTGGTGACAGGGAAATTATTGGCTTGAATGGTAACAAGCCAAAGACTGGCCTTCTGGTTGATCTGCTCAGATGTTCTGTAAATTATATTGGTAAAAGTATTGGTTTGTTACTGAAATAACTGATGATACAAATTGACAAAATATTTTCTACACAGAGGATAATCTGTCAGTCTAGCACTTGCATTGATCTGCTCCCCTGCCTGCCAAATTCAGAAGATTGAAGAGTAATGGAAAAAGGATGAAATTTAAATGCTCATAGGTCATGAAATTCGGCCTTAGGCCTAATAAGAATATGTGCTACAGACAAAGGAGCTATCAAGTTCTAAGCAAGTAAAGGCAGACCAGTGCTTGTCTACCCATCACAACACTACTCTGATCTACCAAAGTACTGGGTACTGGGGCGGGGGGTGGGGGGAGGTGGGGGTGTATGTGTGAAGAAAAATAAATAGATGTATACTGGGACAGGTGGACATTAATGTCTTTGTACACAACACTTTGGAGAACTCATCTGACACGCTGTTATCTATTCATACCATGCACATCCAGGAGAACTGAATTCAAGCCAGAACACATAATGCACAATGATGAGGAGAATTAAACCCTATATTGTAGCAGGAAACCATGAGAGCTGGGGCCATTGTCCTGAAGGAAGTGGCTCAGAGGACTGCTACCACGTAGTAGAAATTTAGGCAGGGAAAGTCTGGCAGGAAAAAAAGACCAAAATTAATAACTGTTCACGAAAAATGTGTGGGCTGAAATTATCAGATGGTGCTTTGCAGTCAGAGAAGTGAGGTTCTGGAAAAATCTGACAGTAGAGATGACATAAACAAACTCTGGCCAGCTTTAAGACCTGCAGATTATAACTGTTTACACTACTGCTTTAACCATGTTAGAAGAAAGCTCTCTCCTTCTCTTGGTGACATTAGGGACTGAAAGACAAACTTTTCTGCCTCAAAGCTATTGAAAAACTACTTGTATGAAAAATTAATGTCCTGCTTTTGCAAAACTGCTTCTAATACAGATGTTTCCCACAGGAAAGTCCAGCTCCAAGGCTGTACGATGACACGGGGAACTTTTGGCCAAAGTTATGGGGCCATTCAAATTACAGTTCTGCAGAAGCGCAGTTTTATAAAGAACAATATACTTTTCCATTGCCTTTGGCACCCAAAATACAACATCACCTCTCAAAAAAGAAATATGTTAGTGAACTCTATATAAAGGCTCAATGTTTCATTACAAGTGCAATTTTAGACTATGGGACCTCAAAAAATTAGACATATATTGAGTCCAAAAATTTTTCCAGTTTCACAGGTGATCAGTGAGAGTTGAGGAGTCTTCATACACCACTGAAGATGCCTCTAACATTACTATTTTGCTGGTGATGTCAAACATAGGCCCCTTTGGTTTGTTCTTTCTGTCAGTTCATGCACAGGAGCCAATTTAACCACCCAGGGGACAAGCTTGGCAGATGAAGAACTCAGATGCCACTTTGTAGATTTCATTTTTCCAGCAGTGGCACCTGAGTTGAGATGGCCTTTGACTGATTTTTATTGCAGACTTTGTTCAAAGGTGCTATGTAGCTAGTCTCTTACAGGGGTACCTTGTCTTTCTGCAAAAAGTTCCTTTAAAGCCATTTCAAAATATAAAGAATTCATATACTTTTTACATATGATTAGTTTTATGCAACATGTGTTTGTTCCGCAACTGTTTTGCCCATAAGTGGAAGATGAGAATTATTGCATACAAACTAGGTATCATAAAATACAGTCATTAAAAGTATATAATATTATTGCTTAAGTGGAAATAAGATGTTTGATGCCTTGTATCATACCAACTTGTGCCTATCCTATGTAAACTATTGGTTTTGGCATTCATTTAATAGATTTGAGGTTAAAAAACCCACCAAACCCCAAATGTATTAATCAGTGAGCTTTCCTCCCATGAATCAGTCCTTTGCCTCCCTTCCATCTTATATAAATCAGTAAATTTTGTGCATCTCTTAATGTTCTACGCACCCAGCCACCATCTGATGTAATATTTCTTCAAGCTGAAAACAAACTCCCCCAGCAATCCAACTCATTAATAAAGTCTTTATTACTAATTGAACCAACAGGGGAAATAGACTCCTGAAGAGAAGGCCTGAGAGAACACAGGCTTTATTTTGCTTGAAATTCCTGAGCTTAAGCATGACTAGAAGCCAGTCTACTGGATTGATCCCCCTAAGAATGAGTGTTACTGGGATCCCAAAGAGGATGCTGACCCATTGCTGGCACTGCCTGCATGACAAAGGCTGATCAAAACAGGTAACTACGAGCCTGGTACTACATGTGTTATGCTCCTAACGTGCTGGAGGAGGGGCTGACAAAATGTCCAGCCTTTCATCAATGGTTTGCCTACATCCAACTGTGCATTATTAAAGAGAGCTTGGAATGGTTTTACCAGCTTACAGCTACTACCACAGGGCTGGTTTTGTGGGTTCTTTTTACAAGGTAAATGCTTGATATATCTAAAGCCAAGGTAAATGTACATACATTTGGCTGCATTACTAGAGTGAGGTTTTATTCTAGAGCTCTGTTTTTGTTTAACTAAAGCAGCATTTCTTTGAATTATTGCCTAAACATGTATTAGTAACTCCATTTACAGTTCTTATACTTTTAAAAGTACATCAGTCAAACATCTTTTGTTCTTTCTACCTTAATATACTTTGAGGTATATGATTAATAGAAAAACAAATTCTCTGCCTCTTCAGACACCCATACAACAGACCTTGGGACATGAATTCTATCAGTTATAGCAACAACACTTAGATGGTTGCTTTCCGTATAGAAATTTCAATCATGTCACAAAGACTTTAAAATAAATTTACATTAAATATTGTTCTCCTATGTATTTGGATATAAATATACATTAATAATACTTTATTCCTTTCTGAATTATAAGTAACTTTTAAAGTATTTGTTTTTATTTAAATATAATCTTCTAAATCACATTCCTTTTTTCTTTTGTTATGATGTTTACTTATGCTCATGCTTTCATCATAACTTTATCTGTGATATTTCAGCTGCTTTTTTTTGTCATTCAGACTTCTCCATTGTCCTGCCAGCATTTAGAACAACTAAAATAAAGCACCATTGACAATATCTTTTTTGCTAAAGTGTTCATTTTAAATACTCATGGCAGTATCATGCATTAAGTCTATGTATAATTGTCATACAGTTTATAAAATTGCTTCAGCAACCCAAAGATCAGATGGTCTATATTGACTGTTACATCCAAGTGTCTGAGAACTCACCTGAACCATTCTCAGTTTTTAAATTAAGAAGAATGCAATTTTTTTCTTATTTGTTTCCTTGGTCTAAAACTTACCACTGTGTGTGTTTTTAAATATATTGGGTAGTAACAAAGCGAGCAGCTCTACCACCAAACAACTGTAGGTCATTCTATCACTGTTGAGAATGTGGTTTAAACTTTCCATGACCTTTATAGTTTAAGTTTTTTGCAGGCATTAGTAAGTTAAAGTTTGTAATGCACCAGCAATGTCATTATTTTACAAAAAAAGGAAAACGAAGCACAATTAAATTGAACAACTTATTTGAGTTTGAGCAACTTTCCATCAGGATCTGGAATATGGCTTCGCACCAGTACTGTGCTTTGACTAGAACACATTTTCTGTCACAGTGTTGAATGAACGTGAACAGTGAAGAAGATGGGTGACAAACACTTGCTTCATAATTAAAAAACATATAACTAAAAATTATCTATTCTGAACAGAAATATTAAAATAATGCACCACCTCAAATAGGAATTATTAATTTAAACACACCCTAAGAGCTGGTGAACAATTAAGCATGGTGTAGGTTTCCCCAATTCTTTTGGACACCAGGCATCCTGCCCAACTTGGCACGTTACAGCATAATACGGAGTAACATAAGATGAGCAGAATGAAACAATATGATTTTAAATTCCCTTACCTGCCCAAACTGCCATAGAAAGATAAATACATTGTAAATCATTTTATAATAACCATGAGACAAATATTCAAATACAACAGATATATTTGTTGGTATTTGCCCTGGAAACAGGTACACATCCCAAATCCCATTTCCTAATGGTATGTGATTAGTAGGAAACAAAATCAAAAGTATGGAAAGTATGGGTCTCGTCTACACTGGTGAATTTCTGCCCTGTGCAAGGCTAGTTCTGCTGACTGGAAAGGGACTCAGTGACACAGCACAACGTAATGCCAGTGTGATAACTGCAAAGACAGGATTAGCAATTTGTGCAAAAAGTGGTGCTCATGCTAAGTGTTCTCTAGATTTCCCTAAAATTCTTCTTCGAACACCAAGTGCAACTCTTGGATAGCCTGCTGAGACACTGCCACTTCACAATATGTGCAATGCTGCACCTCCAACAGCGTCTCAAAGAAACAGAGAACCAAATTTACTCTAATATAAGTAGTTTGGTTTTGTGAGTGGTTTGGGGTTCAGGTTTTCTTGTCTAATGCTTTGAAAATGTACTCATAGAAAGGGTTTATTATGCTCAGGCTGATAGTCTCCAGAAGCCTGTGGAGTGCTGCTATGCACTAGGACTGATTTGTGTTGCACAGAATTGCAATGCAGCAGGTGCACATGTGGGAAGTTCACACAAGTCTACCTGTGAGTGATTCCCTAAGACTGCCACCAGTGCTTTGTACCTGCCATGACGCAGAGAAGTTCCTTGACCCAAAGTTTTCTCAAAGACATATTTTGGCCCTTCATCAAGCTTTCTTTTTCCTTCTTTCTCCTTCTTCTGTGTTTGGTTCTGATGGACAAAAGAAAAAATGTATTTCCAGGCAACTTGCTATATTTACAATCAAGTGACATGGCAGCCAGACCATTACTTATCAACTCTCCATTAAACTTTAATAGATTAATCATCAATTATTGAGGAATTAATGTTCAGATCCAGCTGTGCTGTCCCAGTTCAGTTCACAAGTGCCAACAAAGATACTTTATGGCCTATGCTGTTGAGCATTCAGATTCTCCATCACCTCTTACTCTCACATCTCAGCTTTCTGAAGCAGAAAAAAAGAGATATTTTTTTTTAAGTGAATACGAAGACAGAATGAGAGAAGCAGAAAACTGAGCTGAAGAATAATTTTCCAGTGCATGGTAATATTCTGACACTGGAGTTTTGTGAAGAAACATGTTAAAAACTAAACAAAAAAAAAACCCAAAACAAACAAACAAAAAAAAAACAAACGCTTGAAGAGCAGGTTTTTAAACTAGGTATATAGTGTTAAACTGAAACATATCCACAGATCCTATAACATGAACAAATGCATAACTGCCACACAGTGGCAACAAAAAGTGACAGTGACTTATTAGTATACAATAAAAACCATTCTTAACATAGCTGAGCTTTGGATCTAAAGCCATACCAACTGTTATAATAGCTGATACATATTTTTTAAAACCCCTGAAACACTAGGGGGGTGCTAATAAGAGTAGCAGATGATTAGGTAGTGGAGTGGTACTTTCCCCAATAGGAATGAAAACTGAAATTCTGCATTGTATATATGTTTTGTCAGCTATAAACACTGAAGTACAGGTCAATGGATAATAAGACTTAAAGGAATTGGTACTTACACATACCTTACACTGGAGATCACTGTGCATATGCCATAAAGACAGGCTCTGTCAAACAGTCTTTCCCTTCACTTTACCCCTGCCAGTATCAGTCTACCTGTCAATCCACCTACCTATTAGTATGCTGTTCAAGGTTGAAAAGAAATACCAAAGCAGTGTTTCTCAGTCAGTCTTCATTGCCACAAGGAATAAACAGTGAACAGAGAAACTTCATCACTAGTTCATTATAGTCACTTGTAAACAATTTAGAAGCATAAGCAGACTTTGGGAGTAGGCAGGTAATTACTGAGATAAAAATTATATAAATCTGGGTACTGAAACTGTCATCTGCAAATCCTACAGGGGAAAGTGAAAACATATATTGATGTATAAGGAAGGGAGCCAATGTGAAAAGATAAGTGTATTACCAAGTCATTTTGTTAGCTGATTGCTTTCTTTGATGAGGACAGCCTGGGAGATATCAGATGGAAATAATTTTGACTTTGCCTTTTACAGAAGATTCAAGTACATGGAAGAGGAGATTGGAAAATAAAAATTCAGTGCTGTAAATATAGGCCCCATATGCATTGACTGTGACTGGGGTATGAGGTTCTGTGCATGATTTATATTCATTTCATTATCATTAGGAAAACACCGGCCATGGAAATCAAATCTCTTTACCCAACAGCCCTCTAAAATCATCTTGTTGCTATATCCAGCAGTTTGCTTCAGCCTGTTGTGGTAACCATCACAGCCACATGAGAGGTTATTTAGCAAAAATCTACTGTTCTCCTGAAATGACAGGTTACCATTGTGTCCAAACTCCACGAGCTGCATGCATTGCTCTCACAGATATGCTTGCACAGAGTGCATACACCAGTACATTCTCGTCAGGAGAAGTCTCTGACATGCTGAAGCTGCACACTGAAGGCCAAGGTCTACCTCCCTGGGTACAGGGCAAAATTTTATCAAAGTGGGTTAGTATTTGGTATACAATTACTAATTATGGGGGTGGGTGGATGGGGGTGATGTTAGTTCATTCTGTTTACCATTTGGACAGAAGATGACGCCACTGAGGCCATTAGCAAAAGCATTGGGATCGTGTCAGAGGGTGGTGAATAATTTGCTAGTACTGCAAATAATGTTCTGATAAATAATGGATCTCTGGATTCCTCGGAGGCCAGGAGAGGACGTGGAGTCAAGGACTTATGTCTGAAAGGAGTCTGATAACCACATCTCTAGGACTTGGACTATAGTAAATAAACTCCTCCTTTCCTCTTACCTCGGAGCTTGCCTTGTAAGGAGGGTGATTTCAAGTATCTGGCTGACATTAGGTCGTACCTCTCCTTTAGGTATGACGACATGTAAATTTCAGGTATTGCACAACTCCCAGCGACAACCCCCGGAAGAATAAGATTTTAGGATGTTTTTACACTAGGCTTCACACACTCTTATTCATGAACAATACAATGCACTACTGTGGAGGACTGGTCAGAGTACCAGTGACTACAACTAGCCAGTGGGGCTTCAGCACGTTCCCTGTCGGTGCATGCAGTAAGTTGTGAGTGCATTCTAACAATGTCCCCAGCCACACTGGTCCCTTTAAACTAAAACACCCTGGAAGAGCACGGGTGAACTTTGCTTATAGCGTAACCCTCTGATGGATATTATGAGGGAAAATGAGTAATGTTTCCTCCTGTTCATTTGGCAGTGTATTAGAAAAGTAACACAATCTGTATTAATTCCAGTAAGAAACAAATGTATAAAAAGACATACATACATTAAGGTTGCCGAGATGTTTGTATTTCTGACTGTCCTGATGCTTTGAACATTTATTTTAAAGTGAGTAGAAAAGCATACTGGTCAAAAGAAATTTCACATGTGTATTAAAATAATTTTACTAACATTTAGTAAAGATGGTCTCTCTTCCCATTTTGTCACTGTTGACTAGGAGAAAATGGAGATGAACAGAAGGTAAGGCAAAAGGAAATTTTCTTACTTGCAAATATTTTATTTCTTTTTAGTTTTGGAATTCATTTTTTTTTTCTCTTTGGTACCTACACACACACGACAACAGTGCATCTGACTAGAAATCATTTGATACAAGTATTTGACATAAATTTGCTAGCAAGCCAAATACACAAGACAGTGTAAGTCTGTAGCTATACCACCTTGGGCTTTGATCTTGTCAGATCTCATAAACTAAGCAAGATTGGGCCTGCTGTGTAATTGGGATGGAAGACCTCCAAGGAAAACCCAGCTGTTGTAGGAAGTGGTGTTGGTCACTCGGTAGGTGGTATTCTTCGTTCTGGCTTTATACTGAATCAATGCTGTACTAAGATGCTGCTGGAGGTATTATCTGTGCACAATACATAAATCTAAGATGCTGACCAAGTGGGCTAATTAGATATCCCCTGGCACATTTCATAAGAGCTAAAATTGTTAACTGCAGCATCCTGGACAAAGTCCAAACTGAGTAAATACATTATGCCAACTTAAATAATCTCTACAGTTGCAACTGAGTAAAGTATTTAAATACTTTTAATTCACTGTATACTGTTTCTATCATTTATGTATATTGTTAAACAACTGCCACATTTTACTCTAGAGGTGAAGACATTTCACTTTTGGTTGAATGAATTCCTGCATGACCTATGAAACATAGTCACAGTGAAAAGCATCTTGTACAAGTAAATATTTATACAGAGCACTTTTACTGCTGTACAGCTTGTTTCTCAGAATATATCATATGTCTTAGTGAGGCCAAGTTCTTTTTGTGAACAAAAATTAAAATTAAACTGATTATTATATATTTTCATCTCCTTACTAATTCATCAAAGGTAAAATTTATCTGTAAATCTGGGCAGATGGAGAATATTGTCCTTTACAGTAAACTAAAACTAAAACCAAACCAAAAGAAAAATGTCTAGTTCTTCAGAGCTACAAATGTCTTTAAGATCAGACAGGTCTGTACAAAAGTTTGTACTGGGTATTCTTCAGCATATGCAACTCTATTCCATACTGGTACAGAATTCACTGAGCTGTTAAATAAATTTCATTATTAAAATCTCAATGTTATGTGACATAATTATGATGAAGTTTGGAGTACCATCCTGAATTTTTATTGCTTTGCTATAAGGTTTATAAAGTTAAAATTAAAACTCCATACTCAGCTTCGGATTTTAGAACTCTGATAGCACTATAGGTAAAACATCAGCAAGAAGTGAGATTAATGGAAATGTAATTTTCTCAGAAGAAAGAATCTTTGCTGTTAACATTCCAATTTAATTATTTAACTGTCATTTAAAAAAAAAAATTAACACATGATATAAAAAGCTATACATTGGATTACATTTGTATAATTTTGCCAAGACCGAAACTACGCAATTCAACACAATTTTATTTGGCAGTACTCATGTGAAAGGAAGAGTGTATTTAAATGTTCATTTTAATGACATCTTGTTTGAACATGTCATAATAATTAAAGATATAATAACTTTATCAGCAAAATTAGCTGTCAGATCACTCTTTTATTGTTGATCCTAGAACATGATGAAATAACTCCATAGAATATTTTTTGAGGGAGGGAGGAGTGCTGAAAAAAATGTCAATGATTCTTAATCATGTTGAGATCACAGATATTTTGGAGAAATGTGGGCCTTCAAGAGGAAACTAGCAATTCCTGTGCTATTCTATAAACTTATATATCCTGGACATACTTGAAGGAAATATTGTTCATTTATATGGACAGCCTCAAAGGGAATCTTTTTCACAAGGTAAATGGAGTTTTGATTACAAAGTAATTTGGGAACTGCAAATTTTTAAAGCAGGTTTTATTAACTAAAATTCTGGAATAAAATTTCTTATCAGCAATAGGAATATTTTAATGATAGCACTTCATCTCACTCAGGGCTTCAGGGAGATGCCTTAACTCATTTGTGAGCCAAATCCTAGAACCTTTTCTCTCAGCTAAGCAGCCAAGCTCATCTTTTTCTTTTTCAACATGTACTTCAGCATTTTCTGGCAAGTTTTATACTGAAATGTGTGTACAAAATGAGTATACAAAAAATGTACCAGGAGCAACAACTGGAAGTGGTCTCCCAACCTACAGCAAGTGCTCTAAACATTAAAATGCAGAGTCTAATGCTGCTGGTTTTATTTTTCTTTCATGCTCTTTCAGAAGAAAAAAAATATCCATTTCTTTCTTTCTTTACTGTGGAAAGCCTTAAAGAGGTTGGAAGTGGACTACAGCCTCCATATACATTTTCATACAAAAACTAAACCACACATTGGTCTTTCTTCCCTTTCTCACCCCTCTTGGCTGCTCTTCAGTAGAGTGGAAATAAGTGTTTAACTAATTTCAAAATATAAGATTGAATTGAACTTGAGTACCCATCCAACCAAGGGAAAGTTTTAATTACAAAAATTGAACAAAAGATGAATTTAATACCCCATTCCATTTATTTCCTAAAAGAAAATTAAAAAAAGGAAAAAAAAGTCCATCTTTTTTGTCATTTTTACCTAGCTTTAATTCTTCTTTTAAGTCAGAGGAAACAATATTTAGTCCCCAAAAAATAACGTAAAAATAAAAGTGGATATTAACATTAATTTGCCTATTATTTGTTAATTCATGTACTATTTAAAAATGGGTTGAGGTAGGTGGATTGAAACTTTAAACACAGTTGTGGGAGATGGGGAAGAAAAGGGGAAACCCAAAGGTGGGGAATTTAAATTCAGACCTCAAATAAGCATGAATTATTCCTCCTGATGTTAACAGATGTTTTACAATAGATGTGGCCACAGATTTCAGATGCCTAAAGGTAGAGTTCTAAATCCACATTTAGGCACCTAAGTAATAGTGGCTTGATTTCAAAATATATGTAGAAGTGTAGCTTCCACTATTTTTGAAATAACAATTTTGTCAGGTTATTTTTATTAAGTTATCTCAATGCAGAGTTGGAAGCTTGCATATATGAGCCCAAAAGTTATGCACATTATTATTTAATTTGGCTCTTTCCAGAAGCATGGTGATACATTTGAATGTGTGGCCAAAACCTGTATTTAAGGTCCTTTTCTAATTATCATGCACGCATGGTGAAGACAGACACAACAGAGCCCCTGTTCAGTCAAAGAGAGGGCTTGGCAGAAGCCAGATGTTGTTGATGTCTCAGGAACACACATCTTCATCCTTTCGAAAGAGAAATAATTCAGGTGCTTACATAAGGGTTCTAGAGAGCAAATGTGGTCAATTAAGATCAAGAAGTTTTTTCTTGGTTAGTAACGGCATGTCTTACCTTGTTTTTATTGACCTGAGTGGCACATTCATTGAGAAAGTAAAAAAAAAAATAAAATTGTTTTGTTCATTTTAGTTGGGCAAAGATATGGCTCGACAAAATTATTTTAACAACTATCTCTTGCTTTCACTAATTTCTTTGGCTGTACTTTAGGAAGGACTTTGTATTACAGCCACAGAAACAGGTACTGAGAACAGTGGGACATATATTTAGATGCTGTGACTGCATTGTTTGGTGAATGTGTAGTGAAAGGGAGTTACAGCAATTTACATCAGTTTAAAATCTAATCTTATGCCTGATTTTACATCCATATATACACACAAACATCCACCTATCCATCCATATGAATAAGACAGAACCTAAATTTATCTACAAATTCAAATTAATGATCTAAAAACAGGAAAAAAAGGAAAAAAATATACAATTTGGCACTTTAAACTACTATGCTAAATTTTCAGGGCTCTGAAAAAAAGTTTATAAATGAAAACCAAACTTCCTTTTAAAGGCAATTCATGTGCCCTCACGTTCACACTTTCCTAAGGTGGATGAGAAGTATGAGCAGACTCATGTCCCTTCATTTTAAATAAGAATGAAGTCAAGAGTTTAGGGGTTAACTCAAAGACATGTGTTTCACATAATACAGAGAAGAGGAAGAACAGGAAATTGGCAGCAAGGAGAACAACAAACCCTTAAGTTAATGTTGTGTTTAGGAGATAAATAATAGCAGGACAGAATAGTAGCAGGAAAGGAGTGCTTATACAACTTAAAACAAAGGTTTTAAAGGACTTGACAGCTGCTTCAGTTGCAGCAAATTCTTTTACAAACCTATACCTTTAAAGGGTGGTTCCAGAAAGATTTTGTTTTAAAGATCATTAAAATGTTCATGTATGGTGAATGTAGACATCCGTTGCACATCTAGCGGTATCCAACTGTCATGTCCATAGGAAAAAAGTCATGCACACTCTATTTGCAAAACTGTAATGAGCAGTCAAATGGGTGTTTTTCCTAAATCTAGAGAATTTTTCTGTAGTTGCTTTTGTAATTATCTGATTTTTAGCATTTGACATCAAACCCCAACTAAGCTCGGGACCAAACTATTTTAATATAAACCAGAAATACCGATGTAAGATTAATCTTACAAATAATTAATTCAACAGATACATATTTGTTTTAATTGACCACAGACTGAGGTTGCAGATTGCTTGAGATGGAAATGTACCTCTGTAGGCTTGTTCTTGTGTCCTCATGCACAACAACATGCAAGATATTGCACATAGTCTAATGCTGGTACTTCCCCAAGATACTACTGTTAAAGTCTTAACCTCAAATCGCTTGCAGTAAATTGTCAGTAGACAGAACAAAAATGTTTTGATGTTTATGAAAAGCTATCCTGAACTCTCTGAAGTTATGCTTTTTTCCAGATTGGTTTGGAAGTGTTTCAAATAGATCCTTTCTTGTGGGATTGGACTCTTCAAATTCCATCTCCAGACGCAAACCAGAAGTGGAGAAGATGTTTTAGACTTTAAAAATCATGTAAGTCAAAAGAAGTTCTAGAAATCAATGCTACCAAAGAGAAGTGAGTTATGTTTTCCAAACTCATTTTTTCACTCTAGTTTCATTCTGTCTTCCAGCCTTAATACCAACACAGAGGCAGTAATTTTTCTCCTGTTATATAGAGTTCTGAAAGAAACTGATTTCAGCATTTTAAGGTTGACCTATTGGGGAACAGTCATAGGCTGAACTCTCTCAGCTGGAGGATTGGCAGTTATATATAGTCAAATGCTGGCTCATTTCCTTATTTTGTATGTTGTGTGGGCCCCCACTAAGTTATATACTGCCTGTTTGTTGTGTATTGATTTTTTTGTTAAAATGCTCAGGAGGTTGCATGACTTCATTTCTACAGAGAAATGCTTCATGAAATCTTAATCTACATCAAAGTAGCTGCTATATTGTCAAAAAAAGAACTCACATTTCAATTCTCACTATTCCAATTAAAATTATTTAATTTACTTTTGCAATTTTTTTAATGTTCATTTTTTTCTTTAATCTTTGTGTTTGCAAATTTGTCAGTAAAGAGCAAGTTCACTGAGAAATCATTCCGTATTTTCATATAGACTGCAAACTCATTGAAAATGGTCTGCCATTGTAAGGGCTCCATTCTTGAACTAGATTAAGAGTTTGCAAAGACATTGCATTTCACTAAAGTTGTTCACTCATTCAACACAGATTTCTCTCCAGCATGCCACATAAAAATCTGTCCACTAATAGCAATTATTTAGTCTTCCCACTCACTATTTGATGCTCACATTTCAACAATTTTTTATTTGAATATCAGACATTGCTTAAAAGCTAGCTGTACAGAGCAGAAAATTGTTCTTTCCTATAGTCTATGATGATGAAAACTATTTTCTATACAAGTTGTGAAGGTAGCCCCCAGTGGTGGATGCATTACTGAAAAATATGCAAAATACATTTTTGGGTTTTTCCTCAGAGCTGTTAAAACATAGAATTATGGTGATGGGAGGGACTAGTAGCCTCTCTATTCCCTGATTGTAGTTTGTAGTGAGAGATAAACTTAGGATACTGCTTATGGGGGTTCATGTCCACATTGAGAAAAATGGATTCTGAATCTGAACGTCCTACAACTCCCTTCATAAATATTACACAACAGGACCTTCCTCTTCCTTCTGAGAAAGAGCTGGTTAGGTGCCTAACTAGAGATGATCAGTCCTCTCTGCAAGCATCAGCAAAAGAGAGCCTCACTCCATGCGGTATTTAGGTATTTGACACTAGATAGGACAACTCAAATGATACTGCTCACACCTACCATGAGTTTAGAGGATGCTGATGCCTTTGAAGATGTTCTTTGCATGGTAGCAGCTGAGTGGGACAAAGCTCTAGAGCCAATACTCCCTCAGTATAGAGGAATCGCTACATTGCCCATGTTGGCCTCCCCAGGAACTCCTAGATGAGTGGGCACTCTTCATCACCCTACAGGACACAGGCACAGAACATGTGTGCTACAAAGGAAGTTCGGCCTATATAGTGTGGGGGATGAGGCAGGAGAAAGCAAAGGGGATGGTGGAAATGAGGAACAAAAACATGGCCTGTAAAGATATTCAGAAAGATGAAGGGATGTGGCAGGTTTGGCAGCAAGACAAAGGATGTTCTACCAGTGATAGTAACAGCAGGGCAGGGCACAGAGCTGTGACATGCTTTTCCTTTCCAGGATCCCCAGGTCAGCTCTCAGGTATATTTTTCAGAGGGGTCTCTAGCTGACAGTAGACTTCTCTAACATTTCAGTCTCTGTTTAGCTCTTTGAAGAGTGACTGATCTACTGAGACAGCCCTAACATCTCCAGTTTGTAGGAGTACCATAAATAAAACTCAAATTTAAAATTTACAGTGTTGATTAACTTCAGAATGAAACAAAGTTCCAGGTGTCAGAAATGTCCCATAGAACAAAACCTCTTTTTTCCAACCTAGCTCAGTGAATTCATATGTTCTTATATTTTATTAAGCATAAAAGAAAGTAAGGTCTTCAAAAGAGTGGTGATGATTATTTCATCTCACTAACAATCTAAATTCTACCTCACATTCATGTTAAACTCCACCTAATAATTCAGAAATGCTCAAGCCCTCTTACATACATTTTTAATGTGAAGGAACAGACTTCTGCTCCAGACTTTCCCATTTTTGCTCTCTGTTTTAAAACAAAATGAAAATCCAGGTTTTCACACTTTTCAGTCTTTGACTGCATACAGGTATTTAATCTTGGCACAGAACATGAACATTTCCTTTCTTGGGGACTACAGCTGAAGTTTCTACTACCTTGATCTGCAATGTGTTTGTGGATTCTGATTGCCAAATTATGATATATTATTGAATATACACACAGACAGTGGTCTTACTCTTCAGTTTTTGAGATACTAATGGGTGCATGGAATTAGAACTTGCCCTTGGGATTTATGCCTAATATTGCAGCCAGAAAAAAACATTAAAGTTAAATAGTCATTTAAATATGTATAAATGAAACAGTAACAAAGTAATTAAAAAATAAGTTTTAGAATATTGCTCACCAATCTGTCAAGACAGAAGAGGAAAAAGGACAATTGCAGATGCAAGGGAATGAGACGTTATGTAACTGGGAAGGAAAGGAGGGGAGAGAAAAAATGGTAATATTGTACAATCTGAATATATATAATAAAATATTAAGCTGCTAACAGCACTTTAAATGGAGGGCCTTAATGCTGATTTATATATATAATTACTAAGCTTCCATAGGATCTTTTTTACATTAATTGAATTTCCATTGATTATTAAAAACCTATTTATGTAAGGTGAGCAACTATACAGATGTTCTGTTTCTATTACATAGTTGTTAAACCTCAGTAAATACCTTTTTAGGAATGATTTGGTGTTTAATTAGCATAGAATAGCTCTCCTCTTAAAACTAAATTAAATCCCTGTTTGAGGCACTTAATTTAAAGTATTAACCAAACGTGCATACCTGCAAGGTGGTAATTTCAGATTTGTGGTAGCAGTCAAGGTCTAGTAATTCTGCAATGCTGAAGGTCAGAAAATCTGAACTCGGTTCTCAGCTAGGTGATTTTTAACCTAATTTGCCATGTACCCACACACAAATACAAGACAAAAAGTGATCATGCTGCTGTTATTTTTCATTCTTTAATTAATTTTGAAGTATAACCACTGAAGGAATCAGTAAAAATAACACAAAAATAGTTAGGCATTATTGGTTTTGTTGTTGTTATAATTTGAATGTGTTCATGAATGTTTAGCCAAAACCAGTATTAGCCGAGGTTTCATTTAGTGTTTGAATGACTTTTTCATCTCAAGAAATGAAAAATTCTTCAGTATGCCCAATGGGAATTTCCTCATATACTAAGCTTCCTTCTTTACCTTACAACATACACGAAGAGCGCATCAGGTCTGCTGCTATTTTGAAGACTCTCAAGTGTTAGAAACAGAAGAACTATAGAAGATCGGCACAATACCACTATGCACTTGAACTCAGAGTACATCAACCTATTTCTACCTTTATCGTTAAACTTAAGGTGTAAGCTTTGATCAAGCCAGGTACTCAGGTGCAGAACAAAAGCTAAAAAGAAAAGGCTGAAGCCTCAGGTAGGTAGAGCTAAGAGAAACCCAAGACCACCCCACAGTGCTGTTGCAGATTGCTGGGTCTATAGGCACGACATCCTCTGCTATCAGCAGACTGCCTGCCAAAAGGGGCAAAACCTGCCAGAAGAGCATTCCTGGACCTAACCAGTAAACAACCATGTCAGCAGGGAAAAATCCCTACCCAGGCTTGCAACAGGTGGCCTGTACCCTCTGGATCCCTCTCCTGTGGGAAAGGCTGTCACGTAGCCAAAGGAGCAGGCTGTAGTGGCAGTATCACACCTTTTGCAGCTCCTCCTAGGCTGCCATGGGGAGTACAGCTGAGTTATTTTCATGGAGAATTGTAGCCTTTTGGAATTTTTGTTTTCCTTCTAACTCGGAAGAGTGAGAAAACACATATTTTTAGAAGACAGAGCTTTGATTTTCCAGTACGTTTAATTCATATGTGACAAAATATGCCCTATTTTGTTGAAAAAAAACCAAAACAGATTATCAATCAGCAATCAAACCCAAACTATCTAGAGCTTCAACATGACAAAAATTCATCTTGTGTATAATCATTCAGTCTTTTTAACCTGATCATCCTCCTCCTTTGCCACTCCCACACCCACAGCTGTTTCAGGGAGGTAGGGTGCATGGCAGGAGCCCACCAGAGAAGGTACTGCTGAGGACCAAGTGCTCCCAGGACCCCCAAGCTCACTAGTAGCTCATGCAGCAAACACCCAAGGTGCTGGGTATTTCCCATCACCCTCTAAAGCCACAAGAGCTTTATGAAGCTCCTTGGTCAGGCTCCTAAATGTAGTTATCTTTCTATTACAAAGTAAATTTAGGGGCATTTTCAGCTTGAACCACTTGACTTAGGAGGTGCAAGAAGTTAAAGCCCAAGTGAGACTTTCTTTCACCCTGGTAATCCACCTGCTTAGCACCAGGGGCACAGGCCAAACCACTCAAGTGCTGATGGTCTACTGGAGACTGAATTTACATGAGCAGTGCCTTCTGGTATCTAAAACTGAAAGAGGAAAACCTATTTTTGCTGTTACTTTTAAAATGACATGAAAGTAAGGCTGTGTCCTTGACTGATGATATACTGATGAGCTCCATGTGGGCAAGGATATTTCAGAAGTGGAACTGAGCTTGTAAAGATAAAACAGGGTGAAGACTGTGCCTGACTGGCTTTTCTTAGGGTGAGGCATCACTCATAATATAGTGGGGAGAAGCTTTGGCAGAGGCCAAAAGAGAGGTAATCCTGCATTTTGCAACATTAAAATGTATGTTGTACATCTGGTTATTTAAAAACATTCACAGTAATTTTTTATTAATAATAAATGCATCAGTTTAATTTTGATTTGAGACATTGTACTAGCCAAGGTTGTGTTATTGAAAAGCAAAAAGAATATCAGGTAAGTTTTCAAAAGTCCAGTGCTGTGAGAACCTGAACAAGACAGCAAAAAGTATCACTCATTAATTTATGAATTTTATTTCAAGTTGCAGTAACATAAGTAACACCATCTTTTATAAAGCAGCAAAAGAAATATGTTTAATTATTGAACTGCAGCCTATGATTATCATGATTTTTTAGGTCCTTGAAATCCCAAAACATCACCTGTTTGATTATGAAAAGCTCACAAGATGTGTCTTATACACATAACAAATCTTCCTGGATGACGCTTTGCAGAGTACACAAAGAGATCTTAATCCCAGATTTATTCATAAAGCAGTCCTGGGATCTGACTCCTCCAAACTAATTTTCTCAGCTACTTTACTTGGTTAATAAATAAATAAATAAAATGGCCCAAGCATTTTACTACTTAACGTTAACAAAAGGAGTTTAAATAGGTTTCAAATTAATACATGCTTGGTGTAAATATAGGTATTTCTTTGTCACACTGTCATTTGCTTTTTTGCTCGAGGCAGCTACATAAAAATAATTAGGATAAATGGACTATTTCCTCAGCATCTGTGTGTATTTTTTAAATAAGGAAATTTAAATTGGAAAATAATTCCTATAAATGTACAGACCAGGCAAATTTTTTCTTTTGAAATGGAGACCGATATTGGCTCTTCAGTCATCAATCTGTATTTTCATAAAGATGGGCATAATATCTGCAGCAATGCTGAGACTGGCAGCTCCAGACTACCAGCAGTACATGCCTTCTCCTCCCCATTGAGGATACAGCAGAGAACATAGTAAAGGAGATGCTAAGTTTATTGTGAGGAGTGGAAGGCAAAGATAAAGATGTGTCTACAGTATGTGTCTATAGGCTGCATTGGACCTTTCATTTGTGTCATCCACTTCACATATGTCAGTTGTCTGAACGTACAGATGTTATTAGAAAAAGAAAACTGTTTGCAATTAGCTTCTTTGTCTGTGTTAGTACAGAACTGAAGGAGCAACTTAAAAGCACTGCCAATTTTTATGTCCCACCATTCCTGTAACCTTGTTACAGCTTCCACTTAAAAAAAAAATAAAAAAAATTCTGTAATGAGAAGTAAGAATGAGGGGTAAGATTAGAATTATTTTTTTTCCTTCTAAAATCTTGACCAGTGTTAAGCCTGGTGGAAAATTTTTCTTTTATCCTGACAGATTACTTAGAACTGAATCCTGCAAAGACTGGAACGAATGAACATTGTTAGTTCACAGGGAAAACCAGATTTGTCCTGGCCAACAGTTCGATTCTTCTGAGTTGTGAAAACTTCCACTCCTTATTTCCATATGTGGTTATGGTAGTAATAAAAGCCTGTAGTTTTAATAAGAAGCCATAGTGAAGTTTTCAAGGCATTGCAAGCAGACCCAGTTCTTAAAGAACTACCCATGCTATAAAGCTTAGTTATCTGCTTCAGAAATACCAGGGTGGATGACCATGTGTTTAGCCTGCATGCTGCACCGGGACCAAAGCTGCATAGGCTAGAGCCTAGGCAGGAGGGGGGATCTGGCAGTAAGGACCAAAGTCCTAGCCCATGCATGACAAACACTGGGGTAAAGTACTGCAGCACGATGGTGGGGCATACAGGAGCAAGAGACATAGCAGGGCATGGGGAATAAGGTGAGAAGACAGCCAGCAGAAGATGATCCCTAGACCTAGACATCTGTTAGCAGACCATTACGTTCTCGAGTTATCCCAGGGAACAAAAGTGCAGGTCAACTCCTTACATACAAGGGTGCAGCAAAGCTGGCAAAACATTCAGCCTTTCCAAACTATGGGGTCTACAGCCTGGTTTGAATGAGCAGGCTAGGGAGGATGGGCTACAAAATGAGAGGTCAAAACAAGTCCCAGCACAGCAGGACATATTGTTGAAAATGAAAGAAGAAAAGGTGCAGGTTCAGGCATTTGGAGCTGATTGAGGGGGTAGAGGGTGTTTACAAGCACCAGAGGCTTGATCCTGAAAATGTGCTGAGCAAAACAGGACAGGAGAGATGGACTTAGAACACAATGTCATCTGATTTAACCAGATGTCAAACCTTTAATAAACAAACTTGATGTTCCTGTCCTTTCTTCAGTCCTGATTTTTTGTTTTTCTTCATTTCCTTCTTCTCTCTGACTTTTTTTCCAGGTTGTTCTTCTGTTTGTCGTAAGTATTTTAGTGTGGTGATTTATTTTTTTTTTCAGAGAGGAAAAAAAGCAAAAACAAAGGTGTGAGAAAGTACCAGAGACAGAATTTAAAATCTTTGTGATCATTTTCTCCCACCTTTTGTGTGAATTTTCTTGTTGTGTCTTAAAGAAAAAGGAAATAAGACCTTCTAAGCCATCTCAGCCAATAATTTCCTCATCAGAACTTGTTCCTCTTCTCCAAAAGGTACCATATTTTCATACAATCTAAAAAGCTATTAGAAGAAAAAAAAGTCTTTATAAAGACTCTCTGCAGTTTATAGGAATGGGAATAAAGTTTAATAAGAAAATGGAGAACTCAGTAATTTTATTTTTTTAGCACTTTTACTAATTTACTTGTTTTCCCTCTTTATGTTTAGTGAAAGGTCAAAGAAACTTTTAAGCCAGTATTTGCAATGAAAATGAGCTAGGTTAGATCTAGAACTTTGAAGCTCTCTCAACTCATCTAAGTCTTTAGTATAATACAATTATGTTAACACCTTTAACCTGCTGAGCCAATTTGTTCTACCAAAATTAACAAACTTAACTATTAAACCTAACAAAGAAATAGCTGCATGGGAGAGGAATCAGGAAGGCAAAAGCATGTGTTTCAGCGTTTCTAACTGTAGTTCACTGCTTGCCAAGAAGTTGCTCTCCAAGAAGACCTGAATGAAGATGTCACCAGTTTTTAACTTTAGAGACATTTTACAGAAGCCTTAAAGTAAATAAATAGATATACAGTGACCACTACACATATTAATAAAGACATTGCTGAATAAGCACTAAAGCCGCACAAGTAGGTTTTAAAAACAAGGTCATCTCTTTTATTTTTTTCACTGAGTCAAATAACTATCATTCCACTTTGCAGAGTTTATTCTGAGTTCTAGAAAGATCTATAAAACTGTATGTTATTATCATTGGCATATTGATTACAAAATACTTCATCTGTTATTATCACCCTAGAACAGATACAGAACAAAGTAAGCCCTGGTGAATGCTACGTGCTCTCATTTTACAACTGATTATAAAATTTAAAAGGAAAAATGTCTATTCTTGTGACTATAGATAAAATTTCATCTCAGCTACAACCAAAACATCATTATTAGTGTAAAGATACTTGAGTTAATCTGCTTTTTCCACCATATCCTATCTGACACTGTGTATGTTTAATGCTATTTGCTGGTTTGTCTCTGAAATGTAGCTTGGCTTAACAGCAGCCTTTCTTGACTGATGGAATGAAACATGCAGTGGAAATCCTGTGCTGCTGAGTCAAAGGCAGAAAAAAAATTCTTACAGCATGTTTTAGTTTGTTTTCAATCAATCAAACAGAATTGTCAATGGCACAGGTAAATTTATTTCTTTCCTTCAAATATTGCCACTAATTTAAGATCTAATCAGAAATTTGAAAGCAAAGTTTATGTGATGTATTAGCAAGATTGTAAATATCATACTGCCTATCTCAAGAAAAACAAACAAGCCTTTTATGTTAAAGGTTTTATAAATTAATCGGGTCACTGTGGACCTAATTAATCTATAAAATTGTTAATAAGGATGACAGAGAAATTGGTCTTTTTACTTCCATAACTCAAATTCAAAATAACTAGCAAAAAAAGGTTAATGATAAATTAATGATAAAGCCAACTCCAACTCATGAAATAGGTAAATTACCCATTAGCTTATGTAACCTCACATCTAAGAAATGGTTTTAGGATAAAACACGTACAGAATTCACTCTGTATTGTCAAGTATTCTCAAACAAAATAGGTTCAATAAAATATCTTCATATCATCAGATCCCTCAATAACTGTTTTTTATATCCAGATAGGTATGGACCCACCACACAATCCTCTCCAGATAGCTTTAACTGGGGACATATGGTTCTATTATTGTATTCTGATTCTGATAACAAACCTTTTTTTTACATTTTATTATGTTTTCTAACTTTTCTCTTAGATTCCAATTGAGCATAGAGAACTTGCAAATTTCTGAAATGCTATTAAGTGCTCTGCATTTACTCCATCACAGAAGTAATCAGGTGCTTAAATTATCCAGCTTCCTTGGATTTCCTTTTGCTTCCTTTCTCCTGATACTGTGAAAGCTCCATGCACTCAGATGTTTGATCAAAGTTTCTGCAGAAACTAGTGAAAAATAAGATTGTGCACATTTTTTTTTCAATAAAATCTAGGGTTATCTAACAAATAACATTTTTCACATTAAATTACTACCTTGAAAATTTATGAAAATCCTAGAGGGGTTTTGGCAGCTGTTTTTCTAGTAGTGAATCCTGTAGTTTAGATCAGTCTACCATTTCCATTGTAAAGTACTTTTCTGTTGCTTTTGGGATGTCAAAATTCAGCTGTTTGGATTGCATTTTCTATGGTAGGTATCTGACTCCAGATACTTTTTTAGAAAAACTCAACTCTTTCAATAAAAAAGGTTAACACTGTTTGGCTGATACAAGAAAATTCCAACATTCATATCACTGAGAGCTTTTCAGTGACACTATAGCTTAGTTTCAGACCTGCACACATTAAGTAGAGCATCACTTCATCACTTTTTGTGTCAAAGCTATCCTCAGAACTCCAATTTAGCCAAATTAAAAGTATGCAAGTGAATGTACATACCTTCTTCAAACTAGGGAAGACTCTGAACATGCTTCATCCAAGATGTACGGCGTCTCTGGGCTTTCCCTGCTTACTAAGCTAGGTAAGCTGGTAAATAAAGCAATAAGACAAACAGAGTTTAGCAGAAATCAACTTGCCACTTGAGTAACTAGATCACTAGAGTGATTTGTAGTCATTACAAAACCAGTAGCTTTTAAGTAGGAATTTAAACAAGGAAAAAATTAGCACATAGCACCAATGCCCGTGAAGGAAAAATGGATAAGCAAGTGATCAAGACATTTGGTCGCAAGAGTATTACCACTGATGAGACTACTTGAGTAAGTGCTCACGGTCATGAACAAAGGATTGCAAAATTTAGCCTGAAGTTTGTAAACACACACCAAACAAAAATTACCAGCCTAATCCCTTCCAAAAGAAACATGAGAAAGATAAAAATATTAATTTAAAAGTTGCATTGAAACAGTTAATTAATGATGATATTAAAAGATAAATATTAAAATAGAAGATAATAAAATATTTTGTTAATTACATACTAAATGTAGTCATTACTCAATTTTAAAGTCTGTAATGTGCAATGTTATGTTACAGTGGGACTATTTGTAAAGTTATTACTCAACCTTATTAAGTAAGGACAAATTAAGTCCTATAAAATCATGTATAGGAAGAAAGTATATGTAAGCTTAAAGATAACATTATTGACATAGAATGTATCTATTGCAATTGAATGAAAAAATGCATATTAGGGAAAAAAATCCAAACAGAACTCTTGAGTGTACATTAAATTTGTTATAATGCAGTTTTTGACTGTGGCTTATGATCTTCACAGCTAAATGTGTATCATTCAGTTAGCTTTTAAGATTATTGTACTTTGCAGTCCACATGTGGGCCCAGAGTCTGCTAGTTAATTGTTGCTTCAGAGCCAGTGAAGTGTAAAAGAGTTGTCAATGTTGTTTGATTCAAGGTTTATATAGTATAAAGAAGTATTTTGGCATGTATAAATGTCAAATGAGAGCATTTTCTTTTGGATGAAGACTTGGCTTTCTTTCTGTCAGGACACAGAAAGTAAATCACCAGTGATATACAACTTAAGAAAAATTCTCAGTGAG
Organism: Microhierax caerulescens; assembly: GCA_035590215.1. Taxonomy (NCBI): domain Eukaryota; kingdom Metazoa; phylum Chordata; class Aves; order Falconiformes; family Falconidae; genus Microhierax; species Microhierax caerulescens. The sequence continues at coordinate 73,078,976 of JAVJGJ010000037.1, read as the reverse complement.
ATGGGTGTGCAGGTCCTGCATTGATCCTATATTGTTGCCCAAATCCAAAATACAAATCTTCAAAACTTTTGGAGGTGTCACCATCTCCAGAATTATTTCTTTCGATATTTTCAGGTGTCTGTTACCATGAATGCCCCAAAGTCATTACAAGACTTGCCTTGGCTTCACAAACCAAAATTGATGTATTGTACCCAGCCAGACAGATCAGGTCTGATTTTTCAACACACCTTCCTTGGGTCAAGTTTGTCATTAAAGACAGATGGAGTAGTTCTCTGCATTTCATTCACAGACTAATGAACTCCTTGCAGAAGCCGAAGATCAAAAATCCAATTATCACCATTTTGAGGGCACATGAACCTAGATTTTTGCCCTTTATTCACTTCAAGGCATTATATTCCAAGAGTTAACATTCAAATATGTGGGTAGCAAAGGATCCACTGAGAAAAAATTCTCCACTCTTTGATGCTCTTCTGTTTTGCATAAGATGCCTCAGTACATGTACACCAGACTTACTAGCAGGCAGAACTCTACAAGAGTTAACATATTGGGAGTTGCAAAAGCTGGAATCCCCTCTGCTAATGAATCCTTAACATCAAATACTGAAATGCTTATTTACATGAGGATGGGAACATAATACTGCAGTCCCTAGTCCTAATATTCTCTCATGAAATGAAGTTTCTTTCTGTATAACTGGATTTGTGTAAAACTCAGCAAGCTAATATTACCCCAGCAAGCAAAAGCACCTTGCTTCGCCTCAACAAAATTTCTCCACTTTTTTTTTTTTTCCCCACTGAAAGACACCTGGTGAGATTTCCGGTGTTTCAGTATTAATCCAAACCCAAAAAGGGTATTAATTTTTGTCACTGAGGTATAGAACACTTCAACTGAGCTAATGCTATTATCTACAAGCAATTATTTCAGTGTTCATGGAACTGGGCAGGTCCAAAACACTAGGGTGATATGTTTCAAATGTTTGTGCTGACAGTACCAATTAATGTACAGGAGGGTACTGACAGCAACTAAGAATAGACAACCATTATGCCAGACATCTTACATTAATAAATTTGAAGAAAACTGTACAATATGTAATAGGCAAAATCTACAACTGTACTCAGATTCATTTTGTGTCTTATCTATAACTTCAAACATGTTAGAAAATACAGCAAAGATTTTTATTAGCTTTGAGGCATTAAAAAATATCCTCACACTAGAGTTATTTTTGACCAAGTGGAAAAAATATATAGAATCAGTATGAGTTTTTAGCAAACAATTCCTCCAAAAAGACTGTAACATAAAAAATTATTCATAGTCCTAATATAAATGAATTAAATACTTCAAAAAATATTACAAAGTAGGACGAAAGTACTGCAAATTTTTCTAACCATTTAATAATTGAAAAGGCCAGTTAAGAATGAGTTTATAAGCAAAATACTTTGTGACTTCAAAGTAAGTCATCATTTTTTTGTTGCACATGTGGAACAAATAATATTCTTTCTCTCTGATCTTTCTAGAACTGTCTCTGTAGTAGCAGGGCTCATGCAGTCCTAGTGTAATGGCCCATGCAGCCATGATTGTAAAGTGATGCAGAGTACATGCCATACTAGCCTTGTCCATTGGAGAGATTAAAATCCCCTTAATGACCTTGTTAAACTGGTGTGAAGTTAGAATATGGGGTTTAGTTTCCAACTGATCTCTGGGCATCTTGAAATGAAGGGTTTCCCTAGAATGTCTATGAATACAGAGATTAATTCAGGAAAGAATGAGCTCTAACTGAGCTTAGAGTTTAAAGGGCCGTTAAAAGTCAAGAGCCACCACGTGGAAGGCTAAATTACACATTGTGAAAACTAAGTTTCTCTTGAGAACTTCTGTGGTGACATTCAAGTTTTGCAATGTCAGCACAGAATATTTTGTAGAACTTAAAATGTAACTCAAATATTCAGTTACTTCTAGATTACATACAGATGTATGACAACTCAATTAATTGCATAATCAGTCCCCTACTTCCTCTTAATGCAAAGATAAGATTTAATATAGTCATAAAGGGTGCTAGGTTACCCAATAAAAGCAAAGTGAAAAATGAAAAATGAGGAATATTGAACTACTTTAGAGATTCAGGAGAGAAGCTGAAATGAGCTGATACAGTCAGGGCAACAGTATGAAACCCTCCTGCAAAAATCTCCTGCATGAGGGATAAACAAATGGTCTTCAGAAAAATGAGGTAACTCATTCTCAATTCACATTTCATTTTCATTCTCAATTCATAATTCTCAAACTCATTTGCAACACATTGGTGATTGCAGGTATCTTGCCAAGATCCGTAAATACAGGTGTATATGCAAAGATCCACATATACCAAATATATGTCTTAGTATATATCTATATATATGAAGACATATACAGATATGTCTATATACATATATATCAAGATACCAAGGACCTTGGTATCTTGCCAGGGTCCTCCATTCTGTGAGAATAAAAGCCTATTTAATGGAAGTACATTTCTCTAATAATGAATTACTTTATGCAAGAATTATCTCATTTAAACCATAGTTCTTGATACAAGGTATCATAATCAGAAAGTGAATTTTGATGTTGATCTAAGGTCTGTTAATGAACAGTTTTGGTTTGTTGCAGCCATTCATAAAAACCCTTTTAAGGAAATTTAAACTGATCATGAACAACTTCATTTGTTTCAAATAAAGTCAAAACTGACATGTGATATATGTCAGACCTTCAGAATATCCATTCCACAAGGGAGAGAAATCTCATCTAGGAGAAACAGAAAATATTGAAATGACAGATTCTTATTTAGAGAATTTGTTGCATATACCAAATTTTACTAAGAACTCTATATAATTAATATTTTATTAGCACAAATTAGTACTTAACAGTATATAAAGTTTCCCAAGAAACACCTTTATTCTGTTTTCAAGATTTCCATCTTAGTATTTGCCTTCATCATTGTTTTTTATTCATTGAAAAGATGCTGGAAGAATTGGTCATGACAAGACTATTCCAAGGACAGTTTCACAGTTTTTGTTCCTTTTGGCCGAGCTGTAAATCATTTGGAATAACAACACATTTGGAAGGAGCAAGACTTAATCATAACATGATTTCTTATGTTTTAAAGCCGTGGAGATGACAGATTTTACAGGGGAACGAACTATACAGTGATGTGATGTTCCAAGAACTAGGGTTTCTTCTCATTCCCCCTAAAAATCATCCAGTCTCAATTTGAAAGTGAGATGGAGAGTAGGTAACTACCTATGAACATGTCAAATCTGGTCAATGTGTGATTGCTAAGGGAAGACATGAAGGCATTTAGAAGTATTTTCAGGTTAAAAGTGTTATGTGTTTTGGAGCTTAGGACATGCAGAATTCACTGCTAGCTAGCAAGAATTTAAAAGAAAAAATACTTTTTATTCTCATATTGTTTGGTTTAAGTCTTGCTTGTGGCCTTATATTGCTTTGTAGGTTGAATTTGTATTTTATACTGGTATCTTGTCACCATTCTCTTTACATGCTAAATAGTTTAAAATATTTAATTCTTTCCTTATAAATTTTTCTTTAACAATGTTTGGGGTTTTTTTATTATTATTATTATTTTCAAGGGTTTCTAATCCTTCAACCTTTTATATAAATGTGGATTTAATCTATATACTCTGCTGATTCACTATCAACATCATGAATACCTTACCCACAGTCATAATTTCCTATTATTGCTACTCTGCCGAATAATCTAAATGTCAGTTTACCCTCTTTTGATACAGCAACACACTGATGGTGTTTTCTGTTATGAACCCTAAATCTTCTTTAACCTGTCCACCTGGATGAAAACCTGTCTTCTGGCATCAAATTCTTTTTATGGCATCATAGATGTCTGACCCCAATTTTGGCTGTGTTATAACACATTTTTGTATGAATGGACAAGTGAGCTGAATATGTCCATTTATCATCCAGTAAGCTGAATCTCTTTAAATGATTGTCTGTGATCTACAGTCTACCAATTTATATCATATGTAAGCTTTATACACATTTTTAACTCGTATTTAATTGCAGAGGCTAAAATAAAATACTGGTGAGAATTAATCCCTGAAAAGCTCTAGCTGAAAAATCCCGCTTTGATTTCCCTAATGACAAGTAATTTTTTTTTAATCCTTTGTTCCATCATGTTACACCATTTTATATTTGCTTTATTGGAGTTGTATCATGCTAATTTTTTTCAGAATTTCATGTGGTACTAATTCAAAACCTGTTCCTAATTCCACATACATTACATCTAAGCCGTCATCTTTTCTCAACCAAAATTGTTACTCCTGTTAAAATTACAACAAACCTACCTGAAATCAAACATTCATAAGACCTATTCATAGGCTATAGAAGGTAACTCAGGTTCTCACAAGATTATACTTGTCCAATTCATTACTCATATGAAAAAAACCAAATAAATTCAATTGTATTTTTTACACTAGACATATATTTTAACAGCGTAAAGCATTTGGCAATGCCCAATAAAAAGTGGAAACACAGAACAGAGGGTAGCATTAAGCACTCCGCAGTATCTGTACAAAGTGAGGTAGCTCTTCAGAGTCTATTTCCCTGCATCTCAACTGAGCAGGCATTTCCCTTGGCTGATCCCTTTTCTCTCCCACAGTTCCGCCACAAATTTCCAGCTCTTTAAGTATGTGCTTGTTATGCAATATAACAAAAAATTATTATGCTATAGTTTATTGATGATTTTCATGTCCTAAAATAGTATTTATATGGCACTTCTATTTGTCCATTGTTAATAATAATGTATGAACTAACATAGATGTATATTCTAGATGATATTAAACCAACTCATTCTTATTACAAAGCCAGATTTTTCTTATATTTATCAATGTGGTAATGCCGCCAAGCCATAACACTAAACCATTTGACAGTATAAATCAAAGTCCCTTTATCTTCCAATCCATCAGTACATTTCTTTGTTCAAAATTTATTGCCCTGGCAGTAGCAAATATGTGGGGAAAGCCAGCTACTGTAAAGATTTCCATCACTAACGTATTTTTTTGCAAGACAAGCAATACAGAAAGAAATACTCTGTGTAGGGGGGTGAGAGAGATATGCACTAAAATAGTTACTCTTAAAAATCAGTTTACTTTTCATTCTCATTTCATTTTCATTTTACATATTACTTTGTCTTTTTTTGCTTTAAAATTAATACTGAATATCAATTTAGACCAACCTTTATTTCATGTTTGGAAGGATTATTCCAGTCATAACTACCGTTGCCAAATTCAGAAGAAACTCGCCAAGATACTAGCCTGAGGATCTAAGGAAGGATGGCAAAACAGGACTAGGCACTGAAGAAAGATGTAGTTGCACAGCTTATGGCTATAATCTATGTCTTTTTTATAATAAATCAAAGTACAGAATTTCTCAATGCTGGGTGATCAACAAGACAATTCTTGTATCCTAATTCTAATGTTGTCCTCACTTTTTGTGTCTTACTTGGGAAAGAAAATGTTTCCTGCTCTTGATGGGTAAGGTTCATTGTTAGATGCTTCCCATCAGTTTGTATGAGAAAAAAACAACCCCTCAGTCTCTATTCAATTAGTTGAGCCTGAATTATTTCTACTGTAGAAGAAAATGCAGGCTTATGATTTTGCAATGTATGATTAATATCTATAGAGTTAGTATACAGGCACAGATTTTTAAGACTAATTAGGTGTTGCCACACCCATAATTTCAAGGCTAAGGTAATTTAGGACTTAAAGTTGAGCAAGAAATCTTTTATGTTCCACTGAAGTTTTCAGGATTGCAAAATAATTCAGTTCAACAAACTGAGCTCATAAACTGCATTTTTGTGGAAAAAATCAAAAACAAAACCCAAGGTCTTATCTCCATGTAACCAAACAGCCAGTATCCCACCCATACCCAAAGTTTCAAGCGCTGCTTTCCTTGAATGCATCTAGAGCTGTGAAATTTGTTTTATTTCATCGCAAGTAAGTACCCTAAATGCTAGACAGTTCAACATTCTGGGGTTAGGTTTACTCTGATATGATAATACATATTTGCTTTGAACAAATCAACACTGCCTCTAGTAGATGTGGTCCTCTCTTTCACTTGTATCTGTGGATGCCTACCATATCAGTTGTCTCTGAGAAGAGGGACACCCACCACACAAATGAGCATGGTCTCAGGGTGGCTGAGGCTAGCGATGGAACTTTCTGATTTTAATACGTAAAACCTCCCCACCCCCAAAATTCACCTCAGCATGAGGAAACCTTTCTTGACAGTTTCCCATTCTTCTGCAAGCGATGACCAACAAAATCTGTTTGGTTGCCAGTGTCTGGATGAATTTGTCAGTGAGCAATAGGAATGGGATTGCTCCACAAGGGAATGAGCCAGGACCTGAGGTGACACTAGTGCAGGCAGGGCAGTGGCTTCACTCACAGGGCACAGTCCCCCAAGATCTGAGCAGAGTAGGTAGAGCAAGGTGTGGGTAAAAAGGTCCATAAACTGACAGCACTGAGTTTATTTCAACAGGGGTGGAAATAGTGGCGATGCTTACGTTTTCATGAAGAAATAGTGATTATAGCTGTGAGCAGATCAGTATGGAATGATAGTAACTTATGTTTTCACCATTTTCCCAGAGCTCAAGTCACTTTTAGAGGTCTGTCACACTACATAGACAAGTGCGTACATGTTGAGAGCTTGTAATGTGTTTCTGCTTGACCTTCCATTTGTGTTCTATCGCAGTTGACGGTCTATCCTTAACGTCAACTATGACAGTTTCGTTTAGGCTACAGCCTGTAGTTTGCAACTATTATCTGTAGAAAGAGAAGATCCACTGGGCCAGTGAATCAGACAACTGTGTAGGAACTGCCTACAAAAGCTTGGCTATTTCTACCCTGATAACTTAATGTGATCACTGGTGGAGTGAGCTGTGCCACATGTCTACCATGATGTAATCATTCATTATTATGAGCTCCACCACTGGGATACTGTCTACAGAGATATATTTCAATCAAATGTAAAAACATCATGAAAGACGGATGTTCAAATGAAAACACCTTCTGAATCCAGTTCCAGCTCAAAGGAATCTAAGTTTAACAGAGCCATCTTCTATTTCACTCCTTGTCTTAAAAGTTCCCTTAAATTTACTTGCAGAAAATGTCTATAATTAACAAGATTATTCCTACAATGATTATTTGGTTTGTATATTTTTGTTCTCTGGTTCTGATCTGAAGTGGCTTCATAACGGAAAAACACTTATTGTCCTCAGGGCGGGGGTTGAAGTGGTTTACCATGGTAATTTAATTTTTCTTTATTGTATTTTACTTCCTCAATATGTTAAAAATCCATTTTTCAAATCTCTTTGCTGATCATTGCCCTGCCTAGAAAGTTTTGTTGATTATTAGAATTACCCTCATATTTACATGTCTAAACAATTTCACACATATTTTTTTGCCCTTTCTAGACTGAAATCAAGTGGCATTTCAAGTCCCTTTTTGCAGTATGCAAAAGAACTTTCTGAAAAGAAAACTGATTGTATACTAGTCTTTAATATTTCTTCAGAGGACTTAGCTGCTTCTCAGTTAAGGCTTCAAGTGGCACTGGTTTTAACTATAACGTGCTGTGCAGTTAAGCAGACCACATCTTAAAACAGATTTTTAATCCCTGTGCTTATGCCTTTCTACTAGAAAGAATTGCCATTAAACTAACTTCTGTTCCTACACATTTCGCACAAATGACAGTATAACTTTCATATAAAAGAGACTGAGAACTAAAATGAAACCTCTAAACCACAGAATTTCATAGATATGTTGAACCATTTCACTGGCATATCAGAAAGTACACATTAACAATTACACTATAGTCAGTGGCAAACACTTTCTATAGGGTTCTTGTGATCTCTGGCACAGAAATGAAAGGAATAACATTAATCAAATGTCAGCATTCACCCAAGCAATGTGTTTTGTATTATCCAGAGTATTCTCTCTTGTGACAATTATTTCCAGGTTATCTTCTGCAATTATGTACCTCAAGGTGGTGAATGTTTAAAAGGATAATACTAAATCTCCATATCTTTCTTTTTCCCCCTAAGACCTTGATTTACTAGCAATACAAACTGCAATACAAATCTACATATCAAAGGTCTACCAAAATCATTCAACCTCTGCAATGGTACCCCAAAATTGCCTAGATTGCTCTGAGGATAGTTCATCAAGGTCATAATCAAATGTAAGGTATAACCTGCTCAGAAAAAAAAATAGAGACAATGGATACATGTGTCAAAAGGCTATAATTGAAGAAGCCTGAATGAGACAAGCTTATCAGGAATTAGGTGTTCAAGACCTTCACAACTCAGCCACCTTAGTCAGGTGCAGTTTCATAGGTAAGGGAAAAGGAGGATGTTGACAAATTTGGCCAGGTGGTTTCTTTGTGGCACAGCTGTGTTTGAAGCTGTGCTGTGCTGAACTGAGCACCCAAGGGCTCAAGGCCGCACAAAGCCATTAGTGAGTTTGGAAAAACTTACCAGCTGTGGGCTTCAGCTTATAGCCACCTTGTACTAGAAGAACCAGGGGACTTCTAAAAAAGCTGACTTGATCTTAGCTATCCTTACAGCTATTCTATAGCTACATTAGCTATATTTTGAAACGTGCTCACTTGAAAAATGCCAACCTCAATCATTGTTGTTTGTCTTTATACTTCTGAAAACAACTTAGGAGTATACTCCTGGCCTGGTTCTTGTATCTTGTACAAGATATCTGGATCTTGCAGAATGCAAAAAGCTGAAGTGTAAGGTCTCCAAACTTGACAAGGAATATAGTTAATCACTCCTTTTGGGTCTCTGCAGCAGAGAAACAGTCTTTTTTCTTGTTTCCCTATCTACTAACTCATGCAATTTGATGCAAACTGGTGTCATACATTTCCTGTATTTCAGTTTATGGGTGGTAAATAAGTTCTGAAACAATTGGGTCACTGAAAATATCAATCATTCAAGTATTAGGGTGTACTAGGATGCAAGTACCAAAATTTAAACACCTCCAATTTGTCTCTCAAAACAATCTACTATCATGATGACACACCAAAATCTTAGCAGAATATGCAACATATTACTCCTCTCTATGCTGTGAAAGTTACTCTTACTCCTGCATTATGTGGTACATTTACCTCAGATAAGAGGGCAAACTAGAAATGCCAAGGTGTTTGACTCCTTTTAGTGTTGCCCTGTTTCACTTTTTACATCTCTACTATAGACCACATGCAGGCAGCACATTATAGCAACATAGCAAATTGATTTTTCAGGCTTCTGAATGCTCTGTGGTTTTCTAGCAGAACATCATAGTCCCAAATCCACTTTGAGGATTCCCTGTGGCAGGAACATTCCTCCACAGCATTGCGCAAATGACAGACTTTTCCCAGTCACATACAGGCTTTCAAAGCAGGAGGAAGGACAAATGGCCTAAGCACCCCTATCTCTAGATGATAGATATCTCTGAATAACAACTTAAAAGTGTATTACATTGATTACAAAAGTAATACAGAGCAATAATAGACCGTATGTCTGTGTAAGAGAGGTTCTTTTCTGATGAAATACATAAAGCAATAGTAAAAACTAAATCACTGTCAGGTTGATAATAAAAAAAAGGATGAAACATTACAGAATATATTTTGTTATAAGAGACACCCATACACTTCATATTTGGACAGATTCTGTGGTTTAGTTCCTTCTTAAAGAAGGAATTTATTTGGCTTCAAACTGTTCAAGATACTTCTTTTCTTACAGTAATGCTCTATACCCTTGCTAAAATGAAACTCCTCAACTATCAGAAGCAAGCCTTCAATCTATAAGAAGCTACCAGAATATTTGATTCAGTTCACATTTTCTTTGCAAAAGCAGAAGTGGGAGTTTGGACAACATGCTGTTCAAACCACATCCAGCAACCTCAGACAAGGAGCATGGTGCTCCTCCCCTCATAATGGGGCATACAGCCTGTAGTGTAGGAGGCCATATTCTCCTGTATCACAGGAAAATATTCCTATGTAACAGAGGCTTCCTGCTGTCTGCATTCTTGTCCTTGTGCCCTTGACACAGAGCAATAGCTTTCCTAATTCTTGCTGGGTCCCAGTGAGGGCCCAGTTCATCAGCTGTTGAATTGGGATAGTCCAGGAGAGATCTGCAGCTGGGCATCTCACAGCTGGTGCTCAGAGCACTCCCCTGGAAAGCCTGAGCCTCTGCCTCCAAGCAGATAAAGGAGCCCAAATGTGGGTGTTCTCTTGCGATGGGGTTTACAGACAGACATACTGTCCTGAAATTAAACTGGTCATTCTGAAATTTATTGTATATGTAGTTTTATTCATTCAATTAGATTAATATTCTGGAGAAATATTGGTTTGGTGCTTAGCTCAAAATTATATCTGCATGCTTGTTTGTCTCAGTGTTCTGATTTCACTAACAAAGTCATAGTGAGAGAAAATTAAAAGGATTTCAGGAACTGGTACTTGCTTACCATTAGCTGTCAGCCAAAAAGTCAGATTTAAGTCCATGATTTTTATCTTTTTTTTTATTTTATTTTTGAGCTGGTACATCTTAGCACCACTCTATTCAAGTCTTAATCCTACAGAGTTATAAACTATTTTGAACGACCACTGTATAAATGGAAATACTCTATGAAACGTGGGATATTAGTGTCAGAGTTCTTTGTTGTTTAGAAATTAGACTACAGCATATTATCTCATGTTTTCTCTACTACTAGTTCAACTCGATCAGATTGCTAGTACTAGAGATAACACCAGGGAAAGTATTCTTGGTCTGTCGCATTTCTTTTTTCTCATGCATTAGCTTTGCAAAAGATGTAAAATATGCCATAACAAGTCACCTATCAAAAAAAGAAATGAAAGAATAAAAGCAGGCTTTTCTTAAAAAAGAAAAAAACTAAACCCAAAACCCTTCTGAATATGTTTCCTCACAGAATTCCAGTTTCAAAGGTAATGATTAGTACTTCTTTAGATTTTGATTAAGAGAGAGAATCGAGCACTACATTGTTTCATTTTAGAGATCATGTAACAACAAAAGTGCTGACACATTTTTCCCTATTCTGTGCTTTCTCGCTTCCCCAAGCTTTCTGATGTCTTTCCAGTTTAGAGCTCCTGCTTAGATAAAACAGATGACTTTCTGGGCCTGCTTCTGCTAACAGCAGGCAGGAGCAACGGTGACTGATTGGTTGAAACATGAGGATTAATGGGTATTTATATTTCATTAAATTTTATGCTCACTGGAGAATAATGTATCACTCGCAGATATTGAAACATATGTCAACCCTATCCACTTACATATAATTCAATTTGACTTAAATGCATTGATCAAATTTTATTAAAGTCCAATATATCTTCCAAAAAGGCCTGCTAACACAATATTGCTGCTTCACATTCATCAGATAAAAGGAGGCAATTGTGTTGTAATTCCATTTATACCATTTTTCGGGAAAAGGGAGATTATTGTGAAGCGAATACTCATTACAAGGTGACTGGCGCTGGCTGAAGGACTTGAGACTGAGATTATTAAGCGAATTCTCAAGTGGTGCCCTTTAGTTAAAATTACCCCAGGGTGGGTCATGCCTGCTTTCATCCCCAGTGGAAAAGAGAGATCAGCATTGTTAACACTATTATCCAGGAAAGTTTGCCATGCGAGATTTTGGAGTATGCTAACAATTTTTTCTTTTTTTCCTTTTTTTTTTTTTCCTTAAAGCTCAGCTTAAAGAATCATGTATAGCTGCCTTTTCAAAACTACTTTTCAGTATTTATTCCTCTTTTTGTTTCTCTACATTTCTTCCTTTTATTCAATTTTTGCAATTATTCTTGCTGTAATGATTGAGAAAAATATAAAGTATTAATTTCTTCAGTTCTGCACAGAAAGGGAGGGTGTTTTATATAAAGGCCCTCTCTCAAAACAACCAGAGCAATAATGGGATGTTTCCCAAGTGTTTGGACTTAGACTCTTGCTTGCAGTTTGTACTGTGCAGAAATAATTAAGAAGATAAGGTTTTAGAGCTCTTAATGAAAAGAAATAAAGACTATGTAAGGATAAAATCCAGCAGGGTTATTTTGTTCTTACTCTCAAACTATAAGATTTGGGGTGGTGGGGTTGGTGTAGTATGTCTTAGCAAGTGCTTAATTTGTTTCTGGCTCATGCATTATCAGGGGCTAAACAGCCTGCACTCCCATATACAAGTAAGCAGCACAGGCCTTTCAAAGAAATGGTCAATTCTAGTCTGGGAAAGAAAGAAATAAGGGAGTGTGAAAGTCTAGCTACTCTCAAGAAACTTAAAAAAACATGGTTACATCATGTGGGACCAAAGTGCATCACCTGAACTAGTGTCCTATCTCACAGGGGTTAAAATCACTTTAAGATCACTTGGAACCTTCAGTAAGTATAATTGTTCTAATGTAATTACTCTGTAAAGCTTTCCCCAAATAAGGAGAGTCTTATCCCCAAGTAATGTTTCCTCCTTTTGCCATACATTTTTATTTCCCACAGGCATGATCCTGCTCTGCATTGACTATTAGCTTTCTCTTGTGAACACAGTAAAGATTACTGTACAGGTTGATTACAGTTTTGCCCGAAATAAAAACATTTTCAAAATCAATACTTTTACTCAACTTATTTTAGAAGATCAGAACATTTCTATAAATAAAGAAGTACTTTATTAGAAGAAGTAAAACTTCCATGAATAGGCTGGTCAGCTTTAATAAAGTTACTGTCCTGGTTTTTACAGATCAAGTAGAACTTGAAGATAATTTTTCCCCATTCTTGGGAAAAAGTGCATTTGTACAAAGAGGATTTAATGTTAATATACTGAGATACTTTAAGTACATTCTTTAGAAGAAATTTTAGGTGACATCAAAATACCAATATCTTCCTGTTAGAAAAAAACCCTGCAAACCCATTAAAAATACCTTATGCAAATCACCAGCCAGTCTCTTTTCCTGAAGCTGATGCTTCTGACAAGGCACTTAGTCCTACTCTTCCAGATATATTTTGTTTCTCCCCAAACGAACTGAAGGTCTTTTGTTCACTTGTGGAGGAAAGTAATTGCTCCTTTTTTCGCTCTCTAGGATGTGCTGGTCAGGTCTGCCCCAGACTTGAAATCTTATAGCAGTTTGTGTATCTGAAAATAATTTATCCAATTTTAGATAGTGAATGAGACAATTTCTTGACAATTAGTCAGTTCCTTCATCTGTGTAACTTTAGGTTGTTTATCATCCATTCCAAGCATTAGGACATTCGCAGGCACACTGGCAATGATGCCAGCATAGACTCTTTTTACCTTGGTGAAACTAGCTGAACACTTATCAAAAACATCTCCTAGAACTTTACATAGAGAATGGGTTTATGCAGGTCATATAAGCTCATATATTTGTGAACATATACATTATCTTTAGCATGCCAATTTTTTATATGCACTTCAGGAATAACGTGGTTTTACAAAAACAAGAGGAAAAGACGAGTAAAATACTTCCATTTCGAGAGAACCTGAGGGGAATTACCAACAAGAAATGCGATTCACCTCTTTATGCAATTGGATTGATAGACATATGGTCCATACTTTGTTGGGGTTTTTATAGTTCAGTAACTATTTGCCAGTGCAGCTCTTCAGATACTGCCAGATCAACATACTCTTCTATGTAAGTGTTGTTTGAAATATGTTTACAATATCACTTATATGGCCTCCAGAAGGGAATAAACCAGTGCAAGAGAATCTCTTACAACTGCTTCTGCACTTTCGCTTTTGCTGGACCACAGCTAGAATTTGAGGCACAAAGTTAACATTAAAATTCTTCTCACAGCTTGGAATTGTGGAACAGCCGAGGTGGGAGAGGTCTGTGGGAGATTACATTGTCAATGTCCTGCTCCAAGAAAAGTCAGCTGTGAGAAGAGGTCCGGTTTCTCAGGGCTTTATCTAGCCTGGTCTTGATAATCCCCAAGAATGGAGATTCCACAGCCTCTTTGGGCAACCTGCTTTCCACAGGCTGCTGAAAGCACGCAAGCAAGCAAGCATGCAGGTATATATTGATAATATGACATAACCTATTACAGTCAGATATTGAGGCTTAAAGGCAAGGTCCAAGGCATATTGCTGTGATTTAGCCTTTTGTGCCTAATAGTAAAACCACTCTGACAGCCTTGCTCCTCTGAAAGTGTCAGCATTGCATCATATCGTGATTTAGTTAGAAGATGTGTGAGAAATGTGCCTAAATGTGAGCTGCCTCCTCCCTTTTGCTGATAATTTAGTGCTAAAATATGTAAATGAAGAGCAACCCCAGACAGCTTTTATATAGACATCCCTTTAAACAAGGATGGTCATTGCTTTTGCAATTCTTTGTACCATGGAGTCTATGCTGTTACTGCATCCAAGATGAGGTGTCTTTTTGGCAGAAAATAATTACATTTGCCTCTCTTTACTTTCACCCCTCCTTCCTGCACATCCATGACTTTTTCTCCTCTCCTAATCCCCTCTCCCCAGTGCAAACTGAGCAAAGCAATGTCTGACAACTTCTGTGGAAAGGAATTTGGTCTTTCAGTTCCTTGGTCTTCCAGTTTTTGTTTCTTTTTGGTTTCTGGTCAATGCATATACACGTAAATGTCTGCAAGCAGTGAAGGTCACAGTTACGTGTTCTCATAGCCATATTACATAAAGTTCAAACTCACTCATACCAGCATTTCTGTTAGACGTGCTTTTCACTCAGTAAATCAGGAAGCCGAAACAGTAACATGTAGCTCATCTATGAGACTTCGTTGTGTGACATGCAAAAATACCATTTAACCAATCACATCCCCTCATTGCTTCCAGAGAATGAATATGGAAGGTTACACAGGCATGAAGAATTTCCTGCATTCATCACATAAATTAGAAGCTTCATTAAATAGCATATAAACATCCAAGGAAACTGATCTCCTAGATACTCCACAAAGAAGGGGGCAGGAAGGCTCTTTTTTAAAAAAAGATATTTCTTGTAAATTATTCACTCAAATCTGACAATATTACAATATTAAGATGTTAATTGAGCTTTACCTGTCTATTAAATTTGGAGATATATTATATTACATTTATTGATTGTCATTTTTTTGTTCTTTATTAATTTACTGTTATAAGATCCATGAAAAAAAATCACTCCACTGTCTCACCAAAATGACTACAAACTTGTGCTTCACTGTAGTGCATTCTTTGGTGACTAGCACAATATGAAAAAACTGCTCTCACGCTTTAGGGCATTTTTTCCCACATTTTTTGGTAAATTGGACAGATATTTAAAACATCACTGTTGCAAATTCAGTAAAGGGAAAAAATGACCATCAACATGAAAAACAGTGGAAACTTAAGAGAGGCAAGAGGCCAGGTGGTACTCTTTGACACTACAGGCCGGCGGGCAGACTATAATCAGCCAAGAGAGGAGAGGCAGAAAGGATTTCACACAGCTTCAAGTATCCAGTGTTTATCAGAAGTAATTATAAGTCATCTCAGGTTATCCTTGTGACACTTTGTTTTGTTTGCTTTCAGTTTCCTATGAAAAAAAAAAAACAAAAAAACCAAAACCCAAAACCAACTGTGAAAAGTCATTCACTGTACAAATTGCTATTTTGACTCAACTGCGAAATTCATGCAATATATCTTACAGGGAAGTTAATTATCTGTATGAAGATACAGAAATCCTGGTGCAGCATCACTGCTAGTGCCACTATACACAGAACAAAAGAAGTACCATATATGATATTGTGTTGCTTTATAGGATTTAAACAGCATGAGTTTGGGATGAATGCACTGCTCATCAAACATGAAGCTATGAAGCTGTTAAGCAGATCATGTCATGACTTATGAAGGACAAACTTTCCTATTTACTTTTCTTTATAAATAAAGAAAAAACAACATTTCATGCATCATCTTTGTCTTATATGCAGACAATTTCTCCAGTAAAAACAATGACATTCTATGCAAAATATAGCCTTATACTTAAAGTAGGAATATTTTAAATGTAAAATTTTTATTTGTATTAGAAGATTACTGTAAGTGAATGACGTGCACTCTAACAGACTTTCAGATATATTCATTTTAATGCTGTCTCTTTTTTTTTTGGTCATTTGCATCCCTGAATCATATACTGTAAGGTTAACATAACATGGAATTTAAGCAAGAAGTTTCAGTAATCTTAAAAATATATTTATTTTTATAAGAATAAGAATTCTTAAAAATTTATTCCATGGAAATTTGTACTCATCTAAATCTGTAGTCCCAGACCCCTCTAACTGTGCTGGCTTTTCCTTGGAAGACATGTGATGAAGATGGACAAAAATGGTGAAAGCTCATCTTCCAAAAGGTATTAGCAGTGTCACCAGGTGTGCATAGCTGAAGTGAAATGGAACTTCCAAAGATCTGCTATTTGCAGTGAAGCAGGAGGGTACTGCTCTGATAGCTGCTATAAGAATTACAATTGCCGGGTTCGGGGAATGTATCTTTCCTGCTAGTGCTTTCCTCTATAAGTATGCAGAGAAAGACAGGCCTTTTGTCCCCTGAAGCCTTTCTAGGGTTACCTTTGGTGCTCGAGTCATCTGCTCATTCTTTCAATCTTCTTCAGCTCCTGCAACTGCAAGCATTGTTGTCACTAAAAGTAATAGTATATGTCAACAGAACAAGGTGGTTTCTTTTGTACAGTACCCATTTTTTATGGTCATTACCCCAACAATGATTTGGACTAAGAGGTTATACTATATGGTGTTGTTTATAATAAAAGCATCACTTTCATGGCATTTGGATGTAATTTGTAAGACAAATTACTTATTTATTTGAACCCTTGTGCTTTATCTTAATTTGCTCCAGCTGAGAAATAGGGCTTTTTTCTCAAAATCTTTCTACAGACCACATTTACCAAAATAAATTCTACATGTAACCAGGTTATTGCAAATCTTAAGACAAACTGTTGGTGCATGTTGTCTTTAGATACAAATTCCAAGCCACACTCATCACTCAAGCTTCTTTGAATTACCCTCCAGTCTTCTGTGACTTGACTAATCCACTCACAATGTCCTGTTTCCTACATTAGCTTCTGTTGGTGGCCAGTCATCTTTGTCTTGTGTCTACATCCTGGTTCTTCACAGGTATCTTTTTTCTCCAGCTTCTGTCTTAATGCTGGAAACTTCTGCTGTTCATTGCTTGCCTTCTTGATGTTCAAATCACTCTTCTGTTGTTAAGAAGGACTCTTACAGCACCACATGCTCCAAATTTAACTCTGAATACTGTTGTCCTCAAAGTCACAAGGCCATATCTTTGTGGCAGTGCTTAGTTTTCCTCTTTTTATTTTTTATATATCATTGTTATTCAATAAGGCTGTTGCACAATTTTTGGGGTCAGGCTGGCATACAGTGAGGACAGAAAAAAATACTTTTTCAGACACAGGTGCACACAAACTTCCTTATTGTGAAGCAGCAAAGGAGCTCCAGCAGGCCATGTGCCTTTGCATTGATTCTGTAGCAGCACAATTCCAACCAAACAAGCTATCACTTGCCAGCAAAAAGTCCCAGAACTCCCTTTAGCATCACTGAAGTCACCAAATCACTTAGTGCAGTCACTGATTGTTTTCAGGGGTGCAGGGATGATGAAGTCTACCTCTGTTGATATGCATAAAGATTACTTACTCAGATACAGAAATGATGATCCAGTTGTGACATGGAGACTGGATGTCTACCCACCCCTGCTTACTCCTCTTTCATCAACCCATAAAATTACATGTGGAAGCCGCTTTTTTCTTGACAGGAGGGGTCTGTGTCTCAGTTAGTGCTCTCAAGGGTTGATCTGTAAGGAAGAATTCCAGTAGCCGAAGAAGAGCTGGCAGATGGCAGCAAAGGATGGAAAACAGAGCTGACTTTTAGGCTGGTGCCAGACACACCTTGTCTCCTTTTCATTCCCAGGTTTTTACCTTTGCTGAGAGACTATGCAAATGTTTCACAATATTGCTTCTCAAGCTCTTACAGGTACAAACTGTCTGGATATTTAGGTACTATGGTATCTAATAGGATGCTATCAATCTTTTATATTGAAAGAATACATAAATTATAAACAAATATGCCCTTTGGTCTAGTGGAACAGCGTAATGATCAAAGACACACAATAGAAATGTATTTGCTTCTACAGTAAGCTTTATTCCCCCAGCACTCAGTCTGTAGTGATGGACAGGCAGTGAGCTGTCAGTTTTTGTTCTGTCTGTCACACTACACTTACCTCCTGTTGTTTTAAGTAATCAATATGGGGGCTGAAATCACCTACCACTACCTCTGCTACCTACTATTTTGTCCACTCATAAATTATGAATCCCTGCACAACATCAAGTCTACAATTTCGATTGCATTTGCTAATCATTGATCAATAATTCAAAAGCCTCTTCTTCTTCAAGGGTCCCTAGTTTCCTGGAACATATGGCATAAGGCTGACAGTGTTCACAAAACTATTCCCTTATCACAAAAAGGAGCCAGGGAAAACAAGCTGTTTAAAGTTGTTTCTTTCTTTCTTTCTTTTTTCCAAGGGAATGACTTTGTACCTTTTTTATTATTATTTCCTTGCCTTGCTACAATTAATGACTGCACAAGTACTTGTATGCAGTATCTTCCACGGTTATTTTCAGTTTCATACCTTGAGAAGCAACTTATCAGCCCATCTAGGTAGTTCAGTTTTACAATAATAATGATTGCTATGCTCACTTTTACTGGGGATGGACTATATTTCCTTGTCCAGAAGTCTTATTTTTCATACTAATGTTATCCTGTTTATTCTCTATAAAACATCATGAAAATGAGATAAAAGATAATCTTTATTATGTGTTCCTGTAAATACGTAAACATGAACACAATGAGCAATAGTCTTTCACAAATAAATTTAAAGTCCTTAGCCATTACAAGAGAGCCACAGAATTCTTGCTGCAGTGTTTCTTTCTCTAAGATTGTTTTATTAGCTATTTTACTGCTAGAGTAGGACCATGAATAATAAATATCATCATACAGAACAGTTCTGATTACTTCTCCATGGAAACCTTTCAAAGGCCAGATCCTGAAAACACCTAGAAAAATTCACTTCACGAATAATCTCTGTGACTTACAGAAGAGACAAATTCAGGCGTGCTAGTATATTTGACTCTTTTCATGACTAGCCTAAAAAAAACCCTACAATGTTCAAACTTTCTTCAGTCCTTTGTGCTATTTCATTTTAGAAGAGACACAAAAAGACTTATTTAGACTGTGTTGTATAAAAGCCTCCTTTAATAAAATAAACTTTTTTTTATTATTTGAGCCCTTATGTTGTTTTATTATATTTCATTGGTTAAGAAGTTAAATACAAGTCTGTAAATGAAACCAGTATGATAATATCATGTGATATTTAAAAAAGTTGTACTCCATTGTCTATTGTAATGTATTGATCTATACCTCTATTTCCCATCGCTGTATGTAACAAGTAATTTTTTTTAAAAAAAGCAATGTGGGACTTGGGATTTTAAATACCTGCTTAAAAAATTATAACACATAATAAAGCTATGAACATGATCATTATGTTTTTCTAGGAAACAAGACAGTGTATGCTTAGCTTGAGATTAACTGATGTACTTCTACAGTTTGTACTTCTTTACATCAGTTGTTTCAGTAGCCACAGATACATAGTTAGTAACAGACTGTCCACCACCTTTATTTTGGTTGTGTCAGATAATTACTGGTCATTTGAAGACAGTACCTTGCAAGGTGGTTTACAAGAAACGCTAGTCATCAAGAAATTGCACCTTTACTGCCTAATAAACTTCTATGAAAATAGTATTAACAATAGCCCCTTCTGTTAAAAGAAAATAAAAATCCTACATTCTTCAAAGTTTAACCCTAATTTCAAATTTTGTAACCAGCTTTTGAAAACAGTATCCCTGATATCCTGGTTTAGGATTTTTTTTTTCTTTTCAAGTTTGATTTAAATGTCCAAATTATGGTTCTTCACTGTTTTTTAGTACAAATAGGATCAACATAAGGATCAGTTTTATCTATAACTATTATATATCATACTTAGGATGCACAGAATTCATGTTGCATCAGCTTACTTGCTGATTCTCATTGAGTTAAGAAGTCAAAATCAAAGTGTCTTCTAGAGGGTAATATGTGTTTATTTCTGAGTTTCGTGGGTTTTGGCCTGTCTGAAAAATAGTGAAAAAAATTCAGACCTACATGGTATATACATGCAGTTTTATCATGAATAATCCCATGAATTTAGCAGTCAAAAGAACAGAGGGGAAGAGAACCAAAATAATAATGAGGTGATGCAGGTGCATAGGATAAGAATTTTTCTAATCCAAAAACTTTAAAGGTGAACATGTGTCTTCACTAGAACAAATTATTAGAGGGGAAGAAGGTTTAACAGACATCTTGTTATGATCACTCCAGACTTTGTTTTGTTTTTCCTATTTTCTTCTACATGAGAAATACATTGTTCTTAATTACAATTAATTTTTCCATTACTTTCTTCCTATAATTTTGGCCAAAAAAAAAAATTATTTCCAATAAGAGAGCACATGTTGATCTATGTTATGTAGAAGAAATTGATGTAAACTGCAGTTCTATATGTTCCATGCCATCTCCTTTGCAATGAACAATAAGATTTTCTAAAGTACAAATAATTACTTTAGCTAATGGAGATGTGGAAATAATGCTGGACATGAAAATAAGTCTCAGAATCACCATAGATCTAGTAACTTCAGGAATCTTCTTCTTAGCCTTGTCAGTTAGGATTTTGACATTTCAGAAGAAATAAAATGTTGGGTATTTTTTCCCAGCAAAACTAAATTATATTAAAAATATTCAATAAAACCTCAAATTAAAAGATGACAATAACATTTTTACAAAGGTGTTCAAAGAAGTCTAAAATTATTTTCTGAAAATGGAGAATTAATAACACTCAAGTTATGAATCAGACCTCATATATATGAAGTTTGAAATCTCTTATGAATGGGTCTACTTTCAAGTGCAAACTTTGATCTTTGCCATATTTCACCTCCTACAGGCCCTCTTTTCAGCAGTTGTTCCTCTGCCAACTCTTTTATGTGGATCACTCATGCCAAAATCTGTTTTGTGCAATATTCATTTTGTATCTCTGGCAATAATCTCTATCCTTGTCTAACATATTTTCGATTCTTTGGTATCAGTGGTGGAATGGGCTTGCCACAGAGCACAGCTGGAAGACTGGCCAGCATCTAGCAAAGATACTGCTGCCTGACAGAATTAAGTATAACAGCCAGTTCTTGTTCTGTCCTCTTTGTTCCTTAACACAAGGAGAAGGTTTTTTATAGTGAGGGGAGCTGGGCACTGACACAGGTTGCGCAGAGAAGTTGTGGGGTCTCCATCGCTAGAGATATTCAAAAGGTGCCTGGACATGGTCCTGGGCAACTGGCTGTAGGTGGCCCTGCTTGAGCAGGGGGTTGGACCAGGTTACCTCTAGAAGTCCCTTCTGACCCCAGCATTTAGGTTATTCTAAATCTGTACTCTTTGTCTCTGCTCAAAGATAATAAAATGCTATTATTTGAGCTATCTATTACAGCTGTTCAGAACCAAATTTATGGCACGTTTTTATAATGGTAAACATTTTTATGAAACCCTGATTTGTTCAGATCTGTGATCATAAATTCTGAAAGCTGCAACTGATTTTTTTGACAGTAAATGCATCATCTAGTAAAGTCATACTTTTTTTTTAATTATAAGCTGCCATTTCCTGGTGTGATTACAAGATATGTTGCAGTGAAATAACACTTCTGATATAACTGGTATCAAGCTAATACTGATCATAACAAGCGGCATAACCTCCCTAGGTGAAATTAGCAGGAACTCACCTAACAAGCATTTTGACTTTAAGTCTGTTTCTTTTTCTTTTCTCTCATGGAGAAAAATATTGTAACAGCTACCACATGGAAATACAGACAGGAAACCTAAGCATGAAATGCAAGTTGAAATTTCATTACAGAAAAGAAGAGCCTCATGTACTAATTTAAGCCAGTGTTCAATTGATGGGAGCTAATGAACTACAAAAGCTCTAACATCTTTTGCAGCAGACAACCCAGTGTAAACTAATCAACATTAAGTCAATATAATCTAACCCTTCGTTGTTCATTGATCTTTTTTGCAGGCTACACACTGCCTGGCCATGTGAATGGGTCAGAAATATATATCAGGAAGAGGATAAAGCTGTTACCACAAAGGAGGACGAAATTAAAATTGGCCAGCATGAAAGGAAAATGAAAATTACCTGCTGCATCTCTTCATTCTGCTTTCATAAAATGTTTATATTTTTCATCAATGCCTGGCAAAAAGAGCCAGACTGGTTCATCCATGCCTAACTTACCCATATTCCAGCTGGAGCTATGCAATTAAATCTAAAAACTTGAAGTAAGCAAAGTCTGAATTTTCTCTTAAAAGGAGCTTCACACCAAGACTTCAAGCTCACTATTTCTTTCACAAAGTTTAAAAGGGGCTTATGAAGATTTGATTTTAATCTATGTATCTCTCAACTGTTTTGAACCAACATTGGAGATATCCAGCATATCCCACAGAAGCACTGCCTTTTCTCCTATCTGTGGATATGCATGGGGGCATGTCACTAGACAGATAAAGGTGTTGCATCTCTTTTAAAAACATTAAGGCCTTTGTAGAAGAGTATAAAAGCCATATTTTATCCTAAGTGTGTGGCAGACAGAAAACTGTGGAGGTTTCATTGTGGACATGGGAACCAGGTATTTCACCTGGTGGTATGTATTTGCTTTACCAAGACAGAGAAATTTCTTGGGCAATGAAATGATACTGTTACTCAGAGCCTAGATCAAATGTCTCTTTATGTTTGTAGAAATAAAAATAAAATATTGCTTTAAAATATAAAACAGCATTTAGATCCATGTGTAAGGATAATGTTTATTAAAATCTGGTTTGAAAATATTATTTTTTGTACTTATACAGATACCTTGCAAAAATCCGAAAATTTGTAAGTAATTTATTTGCAAAGCTCTTCTACAGCTCTCTGTACTACTACATCTTTCCCCTATCATGTTTGTTCTTTCTGCTTGGAAATTTCAAAGGAGCCTAAAGATGCTAGAGACCAGACCTAAGTGGAGCTTGACAGCCTGTGACTCTTCCAGGTCTCAGCAAGATGATTCTTGAAACCAAAAGACTTACCAAGATGAATCCAGGATCAAATCCTGGTCAATTTGCTCACAGGGGTTGTCTCAGTACAGCTAATGGGACAGCTTGTGAGAGTATGCCAAGCAAACCTAGGTCTGCAGAGAAGAAAAATTTCACATTTCTGTGCTAGGAAACAAAAATATTTTTCATGTCTCTCTGAAAAGGTAGTTTACTAGCCCTCTTACACAAACATAAACAATAGATTTCAGTGCATTCCAGCTTTTGATCATCTTTTTTTACTAGGGTATTCACACTACTTTTTAGGTCCCTTCAGGATCAAATTATGGTAGAATTTATATTTAAAATTTAACTTCTATAGCAGAATTTGAAATTGTATCTCTGCTTGCTATGACAAAATTGGGAGGGCATAGCTGAGGAGGAGTGTGATCACATTAAGGAAATCTCCTGATCGTCCAAGGAAGAGATTGTTATTGAGTCATGAAACTACTAGAACACAAGGAAAAAAAAACCCATGGTGTAACTTCAATCCCAGCTTTTTGGTTTATTCAAATGAAGGACCCTCAAATGGTTTAGTTAGGAATTAAGTTAATTGGGTTTGGTGTAAGGTTGGTCTACTTCCTGCTGGAAAGTTTCCCATATTTCCTCAGTATAAGTAGCGGCTGGACTCCCATGTCACCCTGTTAGCCCAGACTTTAATTAGTTCTGGCATTCGCCTCATAATGATAAATGCTGAGATGATGAATGGAAATGCAAATGAGTGTGAAGTGGCTCAGCCATCAGTGCTGAATATCATTAATACCTTCCTACTGTTAAATCGATCAATGTCATCCCAGGATCCCTCTGTTCAGCGGGTGCAGATGGCTGTCCGCCAGAATGCCTTCCATTATATTGGCAGTGGAAACTTTGTGGGTTTTTCCTCCCCATATGCTTTTATTCAGCTTTTGCTGAATATTTGTTTGGCAACTAGAACTCTAATATATTTCCAGCTGAGATGATAACTATTTAGGGTCAATAAGCGAGTAGCTAATTTAGAGCAAAATAAATAAGAATATGGATCTCTTCTCATCAGGAGAGGAGTATCAAGTGCAGATTCAATAAATTGGAGAGGAATAAAATTTTTCATGATGCAAAATTTCATGTGATAGCAACGAAAGACAGAAAAATGGGATGTAAGGATGTTTATTCATTTCTCAGGCATGTAGCGTCTTTGTATTTTACAAGTTTCTGGGTCTGGCAGCATCTCCACAGAACTAAGTTTTGTAAGAATCAAAGGGTTGAATAATATTCAACTTGGAGTTTTAATATCTGAAACAATTTTTGTGGATATGAAGAATAAACCTTGAAAGCACTGAGAATCATTGTTTCGTCAGCTAGGTTGCATTTTTGTGCAGTGGGTTTGGAGGTCATCCACAAGGGTGTGCATTAGCCTAGTGGGTTTATTTTTCATAAGGAGACTTTCCAGTCTGTGCAGACACAGATGTTTTTTGGGGAAGTGTTTCTGCACATCTAAACTTAGGACCTAACTCTGACACTTCCTTTGGGGTGCTTCTCTGCTAAGCACAGAGTACAGGGATTAGAAGTGAAGAATAATCACTTCTCTTTATAGTTCACAACTTTCTAACCACTCAGACAGTAATGAGTCAAGAATTCTTTATTATGTTAAATCAAGAAGATGTATGTTTCATCCATAGAAAGTGCAAATAACCACCTTTTATGAAGGTGTCAAGAGGCTACCGAGAGGCTAAATTCACCACAGCGTATCGTCCTGGAGTCTATTCTCCTAATAGCTCATGTTTAGCCATATGTGATAACAGCCAAACCATATCATTTTCACATTGTAATCTGTGTAATCAAATCTCCAATTGTCTATGAATCCGCTCATCTGTGGCTTTGGAAAGACTGAGGAAAAACATTCTGTGGCATGTACACCGTGTACACCGTAATGCCTAGGTGAAAAGTGTACTGGTCCTTCCATCCCCTCTTCTTCTCATAAATAACACAGTATATGTTTTATTTCCCTTCATAAACCCTCTCATTCCATCCCCTCAGTAGTTGGAAACTCTCCAGTGAATTGAGAACTTACTGGAACTGGTCCAAGCATAAATCACTCATTATCAGGTTCTGTTCTTTATTTAATTTATTTTATAAATTAAACTGTCTCTTTTTTTCCTAAATGTCTATATTCCAAAATGTAATTTCTATAAATCACCTTTGCATTTACCCACTGAATTTATTTAGTAATGGGATTATTCTCTGATCTTGGGATAAATGTTTTCTTGTATTAGCCTAATGAAAATAGAAAAATAAAATCAGATAAAATATTTTGTTACTTTGGAGTCTATTAGAGCTTTGGCATCTATGCTAGAGTAGCACCTGCCGATTTTAGTAACATTGGGAAGGCAAGGAAGTAAATTAGATATTTTAATTGTGAGATTATATCACTTTGATAGGACGGGTATGGAAAAGCCAAAACAAATTCTAATAATTAAATCATAATTTAAACAGAATATATCACACTTCCTTCTGTGTTATTTTTGCTAGGTTTTAATGTTTAAAAAGTCATAATAAACCTCATGCAATAAAGCTGCTACACTGACCTATGAAATGAATATGAACTTTAATGATCCTTTTACTTACAGCCAACAATTTCACAAAACCTGAGATAGAAAGTTAAAAATACTGCTCACTTTGATTCGAAAAATAATAAAACTATTCCGTGGAAAAGAGTGCTAATGTTTCATATCCATGTTACATACAACCACAAGCAGATTTCAGGAGTTACGTCAATCAATAGCTAGAGAGTTAACTGCAATTCACTTAGTAGCACAGACATGCATTTTTATATCGTTCAGTTCTTGCTTACACTGTTAGAAAAACCATTTTATAATAGCAATCTTCTTCTCTTTTTTGAATTACTTCTATTCTTGATATATATTAATCTTCTATAATACCTTGTGTATATAGTACTTTAAAGAACAGTGGGGAGGGAGAAGGGGGACAGGACAAGGACTGTGCCCAAAAGACAATATGAAGTGAAATTAAATGAGGTCTGAAGCACAGAGATTAATGTGAGAAGTCTGTGACAGAAATTTCATCAGCAAAGGCTGTATCAATAGTGTGACTTCAGAATGGGTTTGGATTCCAGGGCACTCCTGAAGCACCACAGTCACATACCATCCTCCAGGCTTCTGGTTTCACCCAGTCAAAAACACTTAATAAATATTCCTTAAAGTAGCTCTCATATGGCTTGAGCTGAAGGTGCTCCACACACAGCACAATGACCGTACTGGCTTTGCTTGCTCTACTGCCTTTTCTCACACTCATCTTCCCATAAGCCACTTCACACCTCATGTGATGAGAACAGAGCTGAGAATTCAGAGATGAGAATTCAGAGCTTGTTGTTTTGAACAGACTTCCTCTCTCTATTTCTTGGATTCTCCACTTCAACTGACAGCTCATCTTGAAATGCATCTCTGAGACCCAATTAGGTATCTTCAGCTATCTCTTCCTGTGCTATTGCACAAATATGAAATAATTTCTGTAATCATATTATACTATTTAATACATATGTCTTCATTATCTATCTTTATATGTGGTAACTAATTTTTACAGAGCATTTCCCAACCCAGTCAAATCAGGTGGAGATTTTGCCATTAGCTTGAATGGCTCACAAAACTAGTTTCTGCAATTTTCTTTTTCATTACCATCCATACTGCAAGGCCATTATGTTGGTTGTACCCAATGGCTTGCCCTTGATATTCAGTGGAGGTATGTGCAAAGGGAGATACTATGCAGAATGCATGAACATGGAACATCATGTCCCTGAGAAAAGATGCGTCTGTTATACATCAAGCTGATAGCATTATCCTAGTCTGCACTACTTGTCATTATAAAAGGTTGCTTTTAGTTATTTACAGCTTTAGGAAATCTGAACCATTGGGTGCATGTCTACAGCTTCACCTGGGCATGTGTGCTTTTGCATGCACACACATGGGTAAAGCTTCACATAAAAAGTCAGAAAAAAAATGTTTCTATCTATAGCTAAACAAAGCCATCAGGGTCACTGAAAATTGGGACAGGCATTAGGAAACTGAGCAAAGAGAAATACTGGGGATGAATGAAAACAAAGTACTAAAAGCAGGATTAGGACTGCAGTGAAGGACAGTGAAGTAAAGCATAAGGATTGCTAAAGTCTGAGAAAGTTAGAGAAGGAAGAGCTCTGTCTGGCCAGGGTAAAGGAGAAGGAAGATTCCCATCAGACACTGGCAAAGAATCAGGGCTCCCAGGGCCTCAGCCCCACCTTGAAGGTTAAAAACTCTTCTGCAAAAGCCCTTGAAAATGTACGGGCCTCATTTACATCTGAGAACATCTCTATACAAAGGAAAAAACCTTGATACTGCTGTCACTGTTAGTGGTCATTTCAGATACGATAGAGGTTTGTGCAGTTGTTTAAAAGATTTCAGTTCAGCTAATGACAGGTGTAAGATTTGAGTCTTAACTCATTACAAAGACCTAGGAATTATATCTGAAATATGTGAAACCTAGAAAAGCCAGGCTTAAGCAGAACCACCTCCCTGCACGAGCAACCCTACCTGAACCCCACTTTGTGTGACACAGAGTCATTAGTAGATCAGAGAATATTACAGAAAGTTTTGTGGTTAAAGCAGTCATGGAGAACTGGATTAAACCTTGCCTCTTGTCATACCTGTCCCTAATGAGGCTGGTCTAGTCATTGCGACCAAACCTTTTGTAGGTGGTTAGTAATTATATACTTTTTATTTTATGGGTCTCTGATTTGCAAAAATGCTGGGTACTCACATTTACGTTGGTAAGAGCTGTGCTCTGACTTAGTAGGGAGCTAAAGAACAGCAAGCACATGCACAGAAACCAGGCCATATGCATACAAACAGACAAACAAAAATCAGAGCACGGGTGTAGCCCAGGTGGACTACCAAGCTGCTGAAGCTGCCATCAGGACAAAAAGGGGTGATTTTTCATAGCTCACTGCTGCTGTCTTTTGTTGACCAGACTGAATATCCACTCTGAAGCTCCACTAACTGGGAAAGAGCTACAAACCTCAGTCTGCAGAATTCGAAGGAAAGTTCAAATTCGTGTCTCTACATCAGGTTTTGGGTAGCCTTCCAACATGTCTCTGAGAATGAACAGTCAGCCTACACTTCTAGCATTAATATTTCTACAGCTCAGCTTTTTGTGTTAAAGATACACCAAAAAAAAAGACAATAAATACCCAACAGAAAGAGTTATACTACGCTATTCTGCACTGCTTTTTTGATACTGTTTGCTGCATGCTTTTGTATTACAGTGACGAGCAGGATACATCATCACAAAATTACCATTTCTCTCATGTGGGCAAGGTTTAGACAACATTCAGTAAACATGTCATGAGTCTTCATTAAGTAACAAAGGTGAAAAGAAATACTGAGGATCTGCTGCTTTTGGTAACATCCATCCATCTCATGAGTTGAATCACAGAAAAAAAGAATGTGATCATGTAATTAAAGGCTACATCACACCCTGCAAAAAGACAACCACATCTCCAGATTTTTAATCTGTGAAAGCTTGACAATGAACTTAGTGTTCTTCTAATTGTGGCTTTCCTGTACATTATGGAGTCTGGAAGGAAGAGACACTGAGCAGTATTATGTTTTCAAGCGCTATTGATAATATGAAAGAAGATTAAATGTTCAGATAACAAAAGCTACTCTACAGGGATCAATTTGTTAATGTCAGATTTACACATTTATACTAGTATAAATCCAGCATGGCTGCACTGAGATCAAAATGCTCTTAATTTACATAGGTGTCATTTGTAGTTCAGTTTTGTCCTTAATCTTGCATTTCTCTTTAGTCATTGTAATTTTACAGAAGTGTGTCATAACTCAGAGGGAAATTTTTAGGAATAGAATGTCATGCACTGGAATGGTGTTTGCATATACACTGGGAGGTTTAAAATACATATGAAGAACTAATTAATTTGAAACTGACTGAGAATTTTGGCAGCATAATTAAAGTAAAAGGCAACTGTGAAGGAAGACTGAAGGAAAGAAGGACAAGGAGAAAGATGGGTTAATGCAACATTTCACAGGCACAGAAAGGTATAGGCAGTTGAATTAAGAAAGAAATGGGGAAAAAAAAACCCTAATCATATACAAAGTGAGGAATACCTATTGCGTTCTCATGGTTACAGACAGATGTCTAAGCTGACTTTCCCTGAATCAACTTTACTCAATACCTGTGAGCATGTGGTTAATTTAACCAAAGTACACAGTGTACTTTTCTTTCAGTTAAAAAAAAAAGAAAAAAAGTTGACCTCTGGTATTGTGAAAGAAAGACAATCACCTAACCTAATAGGCCCTTTATTTGCTAATCAAACCTCTCATTAACAATTAATTGGATCAAAAGTTCGCTGGCCATTATTGCTGTGTCAGTTCGACTCTGAGGGCCTCAGAGGATGAAACTAAATGAGCTGGTCAGGTTATAAATAATTTCCAGTGGCTACTCCTCTTACCTCGAGCTGTTCAGGTAGAGGTCAACGTCCTGCCTACTGCAGGCAGAAAAGACTGTTGCTGTGACAAGCAAGAAGCATTCTTCCTTTTCTAAGACACTCATTTAGGCTTAGTAATTTAAACCTTTGTAAAAAGCCACAGTATAAAAAGCAGCTCTGTACTGCAGTGTTTCTGCATGTACTTGCTTATCATGACTGAATCAAAGCAACATTTCAGATCACTTTAAAGCCTTTCAAAAATGAAAGAAGCCAGCAGTTGCTTTAATCAGGAAATCTGCTTCTTAAAGAAACCCTGCAGAGACACCTTTATGGCAATATAATTATTTGTTTCTATTCTTAACCTAATAATACAGGTAGTGACTGACAGAGTTCAAATACTGCTCATCAAATAACATGAAAGGACCTGTCAGAAATGAATGAAGATACAAATGAGAATAAAGTGAACAGGGTTTGGCCCAAAATATGTGCAACGCCACATTTAACAGTTGGTTTCTCTTTATTCATCAAAAAAAGAAGGGGGGGTGGGGAAGGAAAAAAAAGAAAAAATCTTCTTTCTGGTTTCCCTTTAGACAAAAAGTGACAAGTGTGTACATCAACTCAACATACACGTATTACAAGTCAGTTTTAAGAATGTGGTCTGGGCAGGTCAAGTCTCAAAGATCCTGTGTGGTGAACTCCAGTATGATGACAGGAATCTATGTTCATTATAATCCGACTAAAAGAGCAAAGTAGAGAAGGAAGTGGCATCCATCCAGGGCCAGCCAAAGGATCAGGCAATGAAAGAGAGTGACATAAAATGTAAGCACATGGTGGCAGAAGGGAGGAAGGAATCTGGAAAAACAATGTTGAAATGCAGTGCCATGCAAGAATTTATGGGTTTCCAGACAGGATGAGAAAGTTGCAGAAATGTGTGGCCTTTCATATTGGTTAATCAAAAAGAAGAACTATAGTATTAAAAAGGATAGGAGGGGGGGGAGTGAGGTGAGCTATTTAAGGGAAGAATCTTAAGTGATAAGTGCTTTTAATATGATAACAGGTTTTAATGTATACAGTAAGGTTATCCAGACCAAATAAGGGAACTGAATATATAGAGAAGCTGAGCAGTTCTTCACAAAAGCAATACCGAATGTCACCTAGAATAGAGGAAAAATCTGAAAAAAGAGTGGGACGGGAAAGGACAACAGAAGAGATATGGTCATTCACCAATTATGTGTAACAGTAACTCCAGATGCTGTGCAAAGCTATGTGTACATAAGTTTTTTTCAGGCAAATGAAGTGATCTCCTGACTGGCCAGAAGGCACGTAGATGTGGTTAGGTCAGCATGACATTAACATATTTATACAGCTTTGGCAAGGCTTGGGAACAAAAGCAGAGCTCTGGTCTGCTTGAAGCATGGACAGAGGGAGGTCAGAAAAGATTGATATCTCTGAGTAGCTGAGACTTGGAAACTTCTAGTGCATAATAATGTTCTTAGGGACCCCTAGAAACTGGAGATTGTAGTTCCGGATAGAACTACTGCTATTGCATGCTCCCACTGCTGCAACAGGTTATGTCCACAGTAAATCTCTAATGCACAGCTCCTGTGTGGAGGGAAAAAAAACTATAATCAAACCTCTCTGTGCCTGCAGACCCAGGAATGCTCAGCTGCTGGCGGAACTACATACCAGTTGTAACTGGCTTTAACGAAAGTGAAGAAGTACAGGGAGAAGAGGGTGACTCAGTACCTTGAGAATGGGATCCCAAGTCTGGAGAAGAGCCAGGAGAAGGAAACACTGACCCCGGAGTCACCCCTCCTTATGAATTTTGCAGTTTAGTGAAAGATGCACTGGCCAGGCAGGATTTGGCTAACTCTGACAGGATTAAATATACATGACTCCACTTCAGTGACAGGCTGTTTGTTGTCAGGCATATTTATCAACTATGACGTAGCTGTATTTGGAGATATTTTATCCATTTAGTAATGCATATTGTTATATATATACATATTTCCCTCTGATTACTTATTTTCAATACATTAGCAAAGATGTTTCCCAAAGGGCTGGAAAGGGGGCCTGGGAACCGGATAAGACCATTCTCCAGGCTTAAATTTTTAATATTAAAATGCATTGAGATTTGCTATACACTTGCTCAAGATGTATTGCCCCAAGCAAAACAGTGTTTTATAGATGGACATGAAATTTTGTTGCTTTCAGCTGAGGGTCACATTTGTTTTAGTGGCTTTGGGATGTGTAAAATATTGAATGACAAGTATAAATAAGCATTCTATCTTTGAAAAAAAATCCAGAATGGAAGTCTTTTTTATAAGTATGCATATATGCTCATACACACATACAGACACACCTTTATGCTGAAATAGATTTTGAAGAAACATCATTCAGGTAAAAAGAAATACTATACTGTTATTTTTATTATACAAGACTGCATCTTAGATACTCTGGGTAAATCCAGCCACTTACTTTCCACCAACAAAGCACAATATTCTTAATCTAAATCATGCCAAGAGTAAGCCCTAACTCTCCTGCTCTCCTGCAAAGAAGAAACATCTGTTTTAGTTGGAGCATAGCTGAAGTGAGTGTAAGAGGAAGTTACATTAGATCACTTCTGTCTCCCTAATTTTAAATGACACCGGTATTTGAACCATATTTCATTAAATATTCCTGAACACGTTCTGTCTCTACAACCCACTTTCATCAAGACATGCAGGGAAACTCATGTGAAAATCTTTCTCTTTGAATACATAATGTAAGATTGCTAATCATGCATTAATCTCATGTATTGATTTTGCATTATTCCTAAGAGGGAAAGAAAAGTGATTCTAACAATTCTGTTGGTTTGATAAATATTTTAGCTAAGGTTAGGCTGTGATTACTGTAAAGCCAACTTAATTCACATTAAATGCCCATTTCATCTCATGCAACTCTGTATAAAAAAAATCTGTTTCAGTGATGTATCAGTACATTTGCTTCAGTATGAAAATTACTTCTTTGTGGTTTGTAGGAAATTCTTTTTCCAAACTTGAGTGACTAGGGTTTTTTTCAGTTATCTGCAGGAAAATAATGTTGAAAGGAGATGTTGGTAAAACAGCGAGAATTTAGCCAAGGTAAGCATCCTAACTGCAGACAGAGTTAATCTAAATGCTAAATTAACATTTACAAAATTTTACACCACTACCTAGGAAAAAAATATCATTTCTCCTCCATGATAGGGAGCTAATCTATTGTATATATTAATAAGTCAAAGCAAATTCTCCTGTGTATGAGTTGTTGCCTTGAGTTGGGTTTAAGTACCTAGTGTGGTTACTAGAAAGGTATAAATGAAAACATGCATCTGCAGGTGAGTTAGTTTCAGAAATAATTTGGAGCAAGAGTCAGGGCAAGCACAGCTGCACTGTCTGACCTTTATCTAATGTTTCTGGCAAAGGCAGAATTTGGAAATGTTGTTCACTTGACCCCTTTTCCTTGGTCATATTCATTGTTCTGGTGATCAGGTGGGATGATACTGGTTTTGCTACAGTAGCCCTACACTGTTTGAGGACCTTGTCAGGCTAAGTTATCCAGCTTTAAAAGAGCATTGCGTTACTGGTGTGAAAAAAAAGAAGGAATGTCACAGGGTCAGAATGTTATCTGTGTGATTTCTTGTCAACTCTACAATAACAGACTGTAGCACTTGGCATTATACACCGAGGGGTACTTCCTCAAATGATGTAAATCAGTGATGATTTAGCAAAGACAAGTAATCCATACTCATTTAGAACCTCTAAAAAGCTAGATGTCAATATGCAAAGTTAATATCGTTTCTTTTTTCCTAAAACACAGACATTTTCCAATTTAGATGAAGATTTTAGCTGTCTTAAATTTTGAGAAGCTATAACTTGATGCTTTTACCCAGATTTTCTGTTAAGTAGAACCTCTATCTAGCTGAAACACTTGTTGCAACCTTGTTGGTAACATTAGCATTGTTGTACATGCTATTAATTGAAATATTCCCAGACCAAAGAAGATAAATAAAACTTGAAAAATAGAGATATTTATTAATTTTATGTGGTTATGTTTTCATTTGTGTTTTTACTTCATTCAGTCTTGCGAATAATAGATACTTAACAGGAAAATACTGGTATTTATGTAAAAGTACATTGCCATTTCCTCTGGAAACACAGAGATTTCAAAAGGGATGCTCCCATATCAGCATGCACTGGTTGTGTAGGTAGGTATATTCAATAGCAGGCTCCTCCCTCAACCACCATAAACATATTTCAATTTAGCTACATGTCTTTCTATCTGTTCTGTTAATCGTAAAGTGACAGTGGCTTGCTCTAAGGAAATATTTTCCCTACAGAAGCAATGTATTAATTTATGAAGTCTATGTTAAAAACAAATAAATCCTACCAAATCACTAAGACTACATAATGAGACGTGAAATGGAATGAACTTTTCAGTCCTGTTTGGCCCTGTCATTCTAGAAATCTGCAACATCTGAATAGTCATTCACTAGCTGCAGAAGGCAGAGGTGAGGCAGAACTATAATTTAGGAGTGTTTTGTAATTAATTCATATTTATTTTTTATCTTGCTGTTCTTTTCTGCTTCAAATGGCAACAGAATAAATTGTTAGAAATATAAGTGGTTCTGAAGACAAGGGATGTTGCTTTCATTTAATTTGAGGACCACTTTAAAATTTCTTATCATCCATCTTCTGCCTTAGAACTGATCATTTCATTACTGTCTTCTCTTGTGCAGAAGTTAGAGAAGGAGAGACCAGGATTTCTAAGCATTTTTCAGTGCACATTAAGTAAAATTTCCTTGATATCATCAGACAGCTAGAGCATTAGGAAACCCTGTTCAAAAGGGAAAAAATGAACACATTTACAAAATTCAGGATCACATCAACGGTAAATGTTTTGGAATTCATTTCTATGTAAAGACATTTGGGGTGCTCATGCCTGGAGGCTTCCTTAAGTTAAGAGATAAAGAAGTCTTGGATACCTGCCCAGGCAGACTGTGCCAAAGTCATCTCTGGCAGTCCTTACAGTGGAGATTACAGTTAAATGTGAACTGAGTCTATTTTTTTTACTATTTACTATTACTACACATTACTATTTTCCAGTTCTGACAGATGGAAACAGGTACCAAAGAAGAGCCCAAATCTCTCCACATGTTGATCCATCTCACTCATCATGCTCAATATACTGCATTCAACGTGGAGAGCTATTCTACAGATATGAATTCGTGAAAAATATTATGCTAGAAAGAAAATAAACTCAAGTACACACAAGAAGATACTGCCAGCGAGATCTGTGCTCTGTTCTTGATCTAGTAAAAGCAACAAGATGTAAATCTGCAGGTTTTTAGCAAGACAACTTATTCAGACCAAGCTGAAGGAAAGTTAGATTAGTACTATGGGTGCTTTGTTTGGACATGGCTGCTTTGTTGGGACATGGCCTTTGGTAGGTTTCTATAACAAAAAATCAAGTGTAATCTTCTCTACTGGGGGACTTGAAATGTAATGCTGTTGTGGAGGCTTTGTTGCTTGCATGCTGCTTCTGCACTTTTTACACGGGGACCGTTACAGAAGCATGGTTTGGGAACCTGCATGCGGAATCAGATGCAGCCAGAGCTCCACTGCTGATGGGCACTACAGGATGAAATAGGATGAACGGAGCCTGAAATTCATGACACCTTCCAGTGTGTTGCTTGGATTCATGACACTGCTTTTTTAGTTTCTTATTTCATTCTGACAGTGAAGTATTACTAGGGCTTGTCAGAGTCTAGAAGCTAAAGCAAAAAAAGTAGCATCAACATGACAAACATTTGTTTTCTGGAGGGGTTCTGTTAAAAAGGAACAGACAAATAAGAGGTCTATGAAAATCTAGAAACCAGAAATAACTCACGTTTAGAAAAAAGAGGGTGAACATTAAAAACATGGGGCTTTTTCATGTTGGTTTCTTAAGAAGATAAATCTTATGTTTGATCATTATAATCTGCCTCCCTTCCCCTGTTATCTGTTTTACTCACTGAGAAACAGATAGGTATCTCAGAGATACTGTGTTTGGACAAGTTTCATGAAAATCTGTCACAAAACATGGGGGAAATATTCAAGGGAAGATCCTGCCAAAGGAAAGGCAGAATACTGAGTTCAGCATTACTTGTTCTTCTTCAGCAAGCCAGCAGCCAGGGTGCACACACAGGCAGGGCAGCCAGCGCACCCGCAGTCTGGCACCAGCCAAACCACCGGCCACCAGCATATGCTGCCCGTTTTGCAGCTGCTGGTTATCATCAGGGAGAGAGACCTGGGGTTGCAGTGCAGGCTTTGGTGGGAGGCAATTAGAGACATATCAAGGAATAATGATGGTCAGCATGGGACACAAATCTGTGAAAGTGAGGTTTTACTACCTCTGTTGTTGGAGGAATGACTTACTAAATGTGTATGCAAAAACTGTAGAAGGAATTTTATGGCAACAATACTGATGATGACCTATAAAAAGTCTGCAGTATTTTCCCACTGTGATGGGGTAAAAGGTTCTTTCCACTCTGAAAGAATCACATTTCTCTCAATAATAGGATGCAAGAGATTAGAAAGGACTGTTTGAATTACTTAAAAGTAGAGTGCACTCTTTAAGAGCATGTTATGTAAATGCAGTTAATTTTACTTTGAAACTCAAAAGGAAGGTAGAGGTATATTTGAATGTGAGGGTGGTGCTATTCATTATCTGAATTTTAATAACATTCCCTTGAAGCTCTCAGGAATTGTTTTCCATTAGGGATGAGAAATTCAGAAATAAGGGAGTGGCTGACAAATATTTTGTTCACAAACAATGCTCTCTAATAGTGGCTGTAGTAATCATATTAAGTGTTTCAAATCCAGAGACTCAAGAGAACTGTCTAGCACAAGAGAGCTTTTCAGACTGTGAATCAGGCAGAGGATGGAGTCACCAAGAAAGATTACCATCAGTATATCAAAGACAGAAAAACCTGGCTGGAGAGATTTGGGTTGTTTAATCAACTGGTATCAAATTTTCAAGAACAGCCTAAATGATAGGAATGGAGATAAGAGAGGACACGCAGCTTGTAGTTGCTCTCCTCTAATCTGAATACTGCACCAGTTGTGCGGATATGAACAGTACCACCAGAATATATTTATGCATAAGACTTCTTCCATTGTGGCATAAAGTGTGCTCAGAAATGACAGTGGAAATTAAGCTTTTAAAAAATGAAAACCGAAACTGAAAACCTCAGTTGGAGAACTATGGATTTTTATTTTGCCTGTTTGTTTTCATATATTTGGTTTGAAGAATTGAAAGAATGAAAAATAAATACTTTCACATCAGGATGGAATTTATATTTCGGGAGTTTTTAAGGTCAGCTCAGCTCTCCTAAGTAAATAAGAAAAGCAGTTTTAACTCTTCACCTTTTTAGGTATGTCTTTTCTTTGGTTTGAAAACTTAAAAAGTGAAAATGTTGTCTTGAATTAGAAAAAATATCATTCCATTAAAAGAGTCAAAATAAAATATCCCAAATATTTTATCTCCTCTCTTATTTTCTTAACCAGAACTACTCAGTATTTTGACTGCAAATTCATGAGCATTTCAATTTCTGCCAAATTGCATTTTGTAACAGCTAATTCGCTTAGGGATATTCAGACCTTTTGGTATATCATAACACAGAGCTGCCCTGTCAGATTAACCCATTACTCTTTGGTTATGATAATGTTTCTAAAATTTTGTCTACCCCTAACCAGATGTCTTATGATTTATATCTCTCCACAAGACTATTTGCAGTAGGAGATAAATGGAACACTAATGTTCCATATGTGGCTAATATAAAAATAAATAATGCAGCTGAGGGAACAGAAAGTTATGCAGATTCTGTAATACATGTAATTACTGAAGAAATGCACTCTTTAATGCAAAAAAAAAGTTTGAAAATTTAGATTATGAGACTCTCATGTCATACTGAAGAATTGTAACCAAGGGGACATAAAGATTTTTGGAATCATGCATAAAATACAAGGCTGGATATTTGCTGCCAATGATAGTTACAACAGAAGGAAATGATCCTTTACTAATAGACGTATACTGATTTAGCATGGTAATGGTGGAGATGGAGCACAGTATACCA
The DNA here is from genome assembly GCA_035590215.1 of Microhierax caerulescens. NCBI lineage: Eukaryota > Metazoa > Chordata > Aves > Falconiformes > Falconidae > Microhierax > Microhierax caerulescens. Next base: position 73,041,143 of record JAVJGJ010000037.1, on the reverse strand, counting down.
TGTGTTAGAGCCATTTTCTATACTAAAAAATACCAAGTATAATCTCAACACATCGTTGTGGTTGAGTATAATAAAAAACCTAAACCAACATGTAAAAGTATTAAGAAAAAAAATTAAGAGAGGCTTTTTACACTCTAAAATCTCTTAGAAGAATTCATTTAGAAGAGCAGGGAGAGAACACTGTAATTTCTCTGGTAGAAGCAAAGAGCATGCACTGTACCAGTTGTGTGAGGGATGATTACTGACAGATATAAGACCACTGATCTTTCAGTTTGAAAGAGATAATTGCTCAAAGCCGGAAATTCCATACATATCCTTTAAATCAGTAGGAATGGTAAAAAGTTTAAATTTCCCTTCTTATCATGAACCAGTATTCAAAACAGATTGCAAAGTATTTTTTATGTAGTCGAGTCTGAAAGACAACAAAAACAAGGTAACTAGTGACCTTGTTGTACTCCAAGGAAAAAATAGGTCTGTTTTTATAAATGTTTGACAGCTGCTGTTTAGATCTGACAGTTAATCTTAATTTTGAGATTTAAAAAACATGATTTTGAACAGATGCAGTAATACAGTTATAAGAGGAGTTAAACTAACAGCGTTGCTTATCCACCAACATCAACAGTAAAAAGTGAAAATGTACTTTAACGTTCATACACCCACTGTGTAATTGATGAAGGTTTTGAGAGACTACCCATAGACTTAACTCTGAAGAGCTTCAAAGCTAAAGATTTTTTCTTTTTGCTTCGTTGTAAGGAGGTATGGATAATTTAGCGATGAAGGTTGCTTTTTATACTGATTTTTTATATTGTTTTGCTCGAGAGTTTCAAAATTGTTCACAAATGTTGACTTAAAACATAGAATTTGGGGTTTTTTTAATTAGTCTTTTCACAGAGTTCAGACCATCCAAGACTAACTCATATGAAACACAAAATATAATTAAACCGTGCAAGGTACACATACTAAATAATGAAATAGATAAAAAAGCATTAGTGCCATCCTCTTTATTTGAGAGAAAAGCAAAAAATGATGCTTCTCCTGAAGCCAACCATAGTGACCACAGTCCGAAAACAAGGAGGAAAGAGCAAAAGAGGTTGTGAGTAGAAGAGAGCATGAGTCAGGAAGTCCAGCTTTTCAAGTGGAGGAGACCCCATATCTCTTAAGAAAAAGCTTGAGAATTGTCACCATTTCATCTGAGTGGCCACACATCTACCCCATGTGCAGTATTGACTTAGCTCCATGTTCTATGAGACAAGAGACTGTGTGTCTGAATCAGATCTTAGATCTGGAGGTACAGCTACTCTTCTCTGAGCTGCAAGACCTAGGTGCACATGCCCATATGGCTGAGACTTGATAGGGGAGTTGTCAGGGAAGAAAGTAGGAGGGATCAGGCCACAGCCTCACAGAATAGTTCTGGCAGCAATGTACAACCCACAGGTCACTGGCAGGCCACCCATGTTGGCCTGAATCGTTGAAAATAAGAATACTGACTACAGTAACTTCTCAGCAGGTGAGCAGTAGAGATGAAGGTCAACCAGCTACAAATGACCCTCCAACTATCTTTGGAAAAGGAAATATGAAAAGCAACTATGAAAAGCAGGCAAAGGCCAATACTGACAAACCCAAATCTTCAAATTTCTCCTTAGGTGTTCCTGAGTCTACATCAGTTAACTCTACCTTGATATTACTTCATTTCTGTTGATTTTGCTCTTCATCAGTTATTGCATGCCATGTGTTAGGATATCAGATCAAATCACGTGGAGCAATGCAATCATGTATTCAGGTTTCAAAGAGCTGATATCCTTCTCTCTCTTGTTCATAGAATTGCATCATTTTTTATCATGACCAATTTTTGACAATGCTTATGGATGTCTGTTTGCTGGTACTTTGCAACAAAATAATTAAAACTTGCCCAGTACAAGGAGAGAGACTGGACAATCTTCAGTACTCTGAGAATTTGTTCACTGAGTTGCCTTACAGGAATCTAGCAAGTGGCTGAAAGGCTGCCCTTGACCTGGTTCTTTCCTAGTTACTTCCTGATACCTGTAAGAGTGATATCTGCTCTGAATACACTTTCTGAAGCAGACTTAAATATTTTTTGTTATATCAGGGAGCAGTCTAACTCCCGAGGAAAAAAACCTCTCTGACCAAAAACCTGAGAAAATCCACAAGGCAAGTAAAGCAGCTGACATCGTTATCTAGTGCTTGCTTTTTCAATACCCAGTCCACCATAGAAGCCTGCACTGCTTCTCAGAAGTGGATTTACCTTCCTCCATTCTGCTGCAGGATGTTGTTTTCCAGGCATTTATGCAGTAGTTTAGTGAAGAGGAAGAAAATGTGTGGCTACTCTTGCTGTTGATGAAGGGTATAGTGACAAACTGGCTTAATCAGAGGTTCATACACGTCTGAGACCAGATGTACGTTTCACCTTCACAGCTATCTCCCAGTGTCTTGGTCACTCCAACAAACAGCTCTGGCACTGCCTTTTGGCAAAGAGGAACTAAATCAGCATCATTCACCTTGGAACAGCAGCAAACTCCTTGAATCTCAAGTGTTTTTTTTTCTCTGAAATTCAGGGAGCAGGTCCCCCGGCAGTAGGACGCAGACTGTGATCAATAACAGTGTGCCATTCCTTGTCTGTGCTTTCAGCTGCTACACAGTTGGTGCAGTAAGCAGGGTGACCTTGCGATTTGTTCCTTGTCCCACACTGCAGTCACGACACAGTATTGTGATAGTTCTCCTACACAGGCTTCTTCAAACCTAGGATATCTAAGGTTGCTGTTTCAGTTGATTTAGCAGCTCACCACAGCTGAAGAGGGTAATTCACATTCCTCCCTCTCATCTCTTGCTCCCAAGTACAAGCTTTGGAATCATAACTACTGTGAGTGCTTGCCAGATTTATTTGTTAACCAATTTAACACATTAAATTCCAGAAAACAAACTCAACAAAACATTTTATTGGACTAAGACAGCACACAGATAGGTACAGTGAGCACAAGGTGGAAGTAAAGTCCACACAGGTAGCAAGAAGATAATAAAGTGAGAAAAGGGTAGGGAGAAAGGACAAGGGAAGGAAAGGACAGGAAAGGAGGAAAGGTAAAGAAATACTTTGCCCATTGAAATGGCAGGAGGTAATTATAAACATCCAGCTGTCCCTTATCTAGGTGTGCAGGTCATAACCAAAGCTGATCTGAACTCCAGTATTGCCACTAGTCCTTTGGTAGGCAGCAGACCCAGAGACACGGGTTCAGCACAGCTCAACTAGTGCAGTAATGGGGCAGGTAGAACTCAGATAGAATCTCCACCTCCAGTGAAATCCAGTGTCTCAGAACAGTTCTCATCCTGGCTTGGGGGGAAAATGACACACAATTTTTTCATGCGTCTGGCAGTGATGTGGCTTTTCCCCCTGAATGTCCTCACATAGGGTGCTTGAATTGCTAGTGTAGCTGTTTATCATTCCTCTCCCACCCATGTAGGGTAGGACAATAGAGGCAGGACATAGATGGGACCATCATTCCAAACCAAGTGAAGGTCAGGAATGGCTGTACTAGAAATGGTGCTGTGTCAGGGAGCAATGAAGCAAGCAGTGTGGCGCAGATGAACCTTAAATCACTGGCTGTGCATGTTGGAAAAAGGCAGCTTTATTTTCTGCTGTCTATACTTCCTTGCATGGAGATATGCTGGCATTTCCAAAGCCTTTTTGAAGCACAATGTGGAGTGGAAAGTCATGGGGGGGGGTCCACAGAGTGGCCTTGTGGAAGAGGTCTTATGGGACTCCATGGGTAGCCTCTGTGAGGCACAATGGCCTGAAGCCTGGTGGCAAGGCTGGATACTCCTGCGATATAATGCTTGGGAAGATCGCAAGAATCTTCCTAGAGAAATAGATGGCTATAGAACCTGTCAGCAAGGGCATCACAGGGAAAGACTGTGACTGGTTGCATATCTTCTGTGGATCCAGTGAGTTAAGCCATGTAGATCTTGCCTTTTGTTCCAGATACCTTCCTCTAAATTTAGCTTTTCTGTTGTCCTTTAAACAGCAAATTCCATTGGACAAGAAATTTTGAAGAGTTCAACAACAACCTCATAAACACTATGTGGTATTAGAAATGGGCAAGCAAAATGCCTTGAAACTGAGAAATCAGGGAAGAGGGGGAAAGTAGATGGAGCATCTAAAGGCTGTTGAAAAAATCTATATTTCCAGAAACATGTAAACAACTAGAAGACTGATTTCTTCAAGAAAGCAAGTGAAGCCATAAAGGAAAAAAAAATGTGTACATGTTAATTGTATCTTCTGATCCCATTGAGGTTTACTTTCAGGTAGTACAAAACCAGAATAGTTACCAGACAATGCCACTTAAGTCAGGAGCAATTAACTCCCAGCAGTATGTGTTTGTGTTTTACAGGAAACAGTGAGAAGGCAAAGAAATTTTTGAAGCGTATATATGGTTACTGAGTTAAGTATGCAACTGTAAATAGATTATTTCCATTAAATAACTACTTTGAGACCAGACCTTGGAAGACTTCAGAGAGTCAAAAATGAGAAGCTGACCACAAAGAAATTCAATTTACATTTGGAAGAACTGGAAGAACAGCTAAAAACAGCTAAGTCTAAAGACCAGGTGACAAGTTTTGGTGAGTGGATGGTGACAGCAAAGAAAGCATGGAGTGGGTCTTCAAGCTGCATACAGAGACATTGTGCAATGAATTTTCAAAATACAAGTAAAACAACATTGAAAAAAAGTGAAAATACTCACAGCACATAAACACAAGCTTTTGGACATGGCCAGCAAGAAATAAATTATTTTTAAAAAGCATTCCAGCAATGATAAAAAGTACCTGTGGAGAAATAAAGCATGCACATTCTTAACAAAGAACATGACACCACTAATGTTCCCCACAGAAATGAAATTGTCCAGAATAAAGAGGATTTCAGCAGAGAGGATTTCATCTACTGTAAAAAAAAAGAATAACACAAATGAAGGGGACTTGTTTATGGGATCTGCTCAAGAGAAACTATGTCTGTATACAGGAATACTACATTAAACAGAAAAGAAACATGTTTAATATAAATTGGACATGACTGCACAAATTAATTTGAGATCTGAAACTATAGCAAATGGTTTGAAGAGAAAAATCTAGTGAAATAGAACATAAACAGCAAATTTTATCTCTCATTCCAGGAAGGTAATTCCTAACAGGAGTATACATGAACTATATATAAAGATAAAACAAAAAATCCTGACAGGTTAATTATTGGAATTATGTCATAAACAGGATATCTATACTGAAATGAAAACATAACAGATTGCAAGTTCCAGTGAAAGAATTGATATTGTAGAACAGTGAAACATGAAAATGGAATTGGAAAGAAAAAAACATATAAAAAGAAAACAGGTGTGTAGCAGTGCAAAGGAACATCCAAATCACAATAAACATCAAAGTGCTATGAAGAAAATTATAAGTGAAATAATATAGATACTTTTAATAATGTGGGTATTTAAAAATAAATAGTTGACAAAGAAATATGCTAAGACATATGAAATTAAAGAAGAATGTACAGGAGTCTGGTGACACGCATACAAATATACATAGATTATTTTCTTATGCCAGGAAAATGTGTATATTGTTTGCTGAAAATATCCAGAAAGGGCACTGTTAGAAATTATGACTGCAAAGTCTGAAATTAAACATGCAAAATTAATATTTACTAGACATTGGACAATGACAGTGGCAGACAATGAACCACAATGTCATTACCACAAGTTAAAATTATATTAATGGAAAACAATGCTACAATTGTGAAAAAAGAAGTTACAATATCACTGACCAAATGAAGAGAAATCATCCACGTAAGTAATAAAAAATGAAGTCTGATGAATATTCAACCCTAATCTGAAACTGTATATAAAGCCAAAAGCCTCCAACTAACCTGCCAGAGCTCTCTAATCCACACTGCCAGTGCTGGGGTGATAACCATCTGCTAAGAACCCAGCACTAAATGCCGTGAAGAGTCATCCTGAGTCAACCTTCTTCATAGACACTGCACACATGTAAGGTGCCTTCTCAGATAATGCAAAACTCTTTCAGCTGTACCAGTCAAGTAATAATGTACAAATATTTCCAAAGTTTAAAGGTCATGTCTCAGGTGACATCTGTAATTGACTTTAGACCATGAATCCAACTTCTGCTCTCTCTGGCTCACGGGACACAGTCCTGGACAGCCATACACACTCACATCCAAAATAGCCAGCATTTAATTCAAAGAACAAAAGGTTTCTCCTTCACACATGTTGCAAGAAATACATGAGAGATGTACACACCGTTTATCATCAGCCCTTCCATTCCTGACTAAATTTATGGCAGAGCTAGGAAAAAAGTCTACAAGGTCACTTGGGTGATGTAGAAACTACATATTTGAGACTACACAGACTTAGGTCATCTCACTGAGTAGAAGCAGCTTTAGTGCTTTGTTAGATGATTGCTGCCTGTCAGTGCTTAGGTGCAAGATACCCATTCTCATCATCTGGAGTGACTGGCTTCACCAGCAGCAGATAATGGGGCATTTCCTTGCAGAGGTGCTGGAGGCAAGCTGAATGGATTAGGATTTACATCCTTCCTGGCAGGACATACCCAATATAGTATGGGAGAACACTCGTCTGTGACTCAGTCCCTCATTTATGAGTCCCACGTTCTTCCTCCACATCTATTTGGTGGCTGTTTGCAGCAGCAAGAAACACTTAGACAACACAGGTCGCAGAGGCGGCAGTATTTACATGATGCAAACTTTGCCTTCCCCTTCAATGCCTAGGATGACCTAGTGTTTGGAGAAAGTCAAGTCATGAATGACAGCTTATGGAAGCTGAATCTAGATGAAGCAGAGATAATGTTGATGGCCAGGGGAAAATCACTTTGAGAACTGGTGTTTGTCACACAGTTTCCTTTGGCTGAATGTGTGTGTGTGTGTATAATATAAAAATAAGTTATTCTTCCTCAGTTCATTTTGTAACTTTGTCCATTCAGAGTTGCATATTACCATAACTCTGCTGGTAGTTCTTAAAAAAAAAACATTATGTACCTGTACATAACACTTTTTTATAGTCAACAGAGCAGTTCCCATAGAAGTATGGACCAGCATAAATGCCGTCTTTCATCCTTGATGCAAGGTGTGTTTCCCTTAAATTATATTTGACATGACAAGTACCAAGGCATGGATATCTTTCCAAAACAAACTGAAACAAATAAAAATTCAATCAAAAGAAAACGTTATACACCATGCGTCACAAGGAGGAACAAACCAGACATGATGGATGTTAGTCACATGCTAGAAAGTTCTCAGTATAACAACAGCAACTGAATGGAATCTGACACTTGAAAGCCACTGAAAACTGCAGAATTCTTTTGGCTTAATGTAAATGAAATACCTTCTTTCTGCTTCCAGTCCAACCCTTCAATAGAAGAAATGGTCGAAATCATTACTTATATTGCAATACAGTAAAGAATCAGGCCCTTAACCCTACTGCTCAAAACGGTAGGTATACATATTTTCTGTACATATCTCATATATGTATCTTTCATATCATATATCTCATACACATATCTTTCTTGTGAAAAGAAAGATTTTATTTCATTCTCTGCATACATAAAAATTGATTTTATTTCTATATGACTTAATAAACTTGTGTATAAAAAGTTTATATGCCTTTTTATTGCTTAATGTTTTACTTTCCAGATTATTTGGCCAGTGGTTGATTAGCAGACATATATATAGCTACTAAATGAGCTGTTTAGTAAGGTTTAAGAAGTTTATTAGTCTCCTCAGTATCAAAAGTTTTGCTTAAACTTCAAGGTATGATGACTTCCAACATTTAAGTAACAAGTAAGGTGTCCAGTCTTTCTAGACAAGCAATGTGTTAGTTCAGTAATCCACTGAAATACATATATCATTGCTAGGCAAACAATATCTAAAAAAAAAAGTAGCAAATAAGCTTTTTGCATGCAGAAGCTAATATTTAATAGTGTTATATTTGCTAAAAAAAGAAAATTAACAATCAACATAGAAAAATGTAGTAAGAATTTCCTGATGTATACAATTGTATAATATTCATCTTATTCTTTTTATCTTATGCAGAACAGTAGCTAACCATATCTTAGCCTTGGCATATATTATTTCTATTAATGTAATAAAAATAGCTATAATGTTTCACTCTCTCTTTTTCATGTATTCCCTACAATGCACCACTGGTGGGCAGCAGCCAAGTGCAACGTGGGTGACAGGGACTGCAAGATCAAAATGAAACTTTACCAATCAGTACAAAAACTTACATAAAACAGAGAGATCACATTGTAGGGTAAGGGAGTTCCTGCTCTCAGATGTTCTGCTTCAAAAATTCGTCATACTGATGTCTAAATGTCAGGCTGGCCACTGAAGTAATTCAGAAATTACTATCACAAACATCAGGAAAAGACACTGAAGCAATAAAAGAGTAAAATAGTAATTATTTTAGTCACTTCAGATGGCACATTGCTTTCTATTTTTAAAGGTATATTCACAAAAAAAGTAGGTCTCATGCATTGGCACTGAATTATTGCAACAGTGGTCTGAACTTGCTGTCGAGTCTTAAAAAATTTAGACGTGCAGAAGAAATCTGAAAAGGAAAAGTATTTTAAAGTTGTATGAATTAAAGGAAAAATGGTAAGAGGAAAAATGCACTGGCATACCAGGCATTGTTCTCAAAAAAGGTGAGGAAAATTCTCCTCATGTTGCCACTGATGTATGACATCAGAGAAGCATTTGTCCTGCATATTTAAGTTGAAATTTCCTTTGCACCATGAGAGCTTTTACTTGCTCAGCACAGGGAGATCCTGTACTTGAAAGGGCCTGAAAGGTACCACAGCAATGTCCAAAACTGACAGTAGAAATGACATTATCTACCTCAAATTATAATTTTTACTTATTACTATAATTCTTTTTAACTCATAGTTACTCTTTTTATTTTTGCTACTTATTTGGGTAGAATTGTACTTGGAGGGAAAGAAGCTTTCTTCTTTTCATCCTCTCACATTCTTGCTCTTCAGTTTAGTCACTGAAGCTGATGTTCACATGCTATATTTGTCAGCTTCTCCTACTACAGCCTATTGTAGCAAACAATCAAAACCTTGAACCACATGCAGCAGAGTGTAACAGAGACATCATGCACCATATGACTGTCTTTTAAATTTGAGCAGCTCTTGATGTGGATATGCTGACTCTGACTATTTTTCCTTTAAAAGAATAAAAATCCATCTCTACAATCTACCAGTATCATTTGGATGTTAGGAAAAATTTCTTCACCGAAAGGGTTGTCAAGCATTGGAACAGGCTGCCCAGGGAAGTGGTTGAGGCACCCTCCCTGGTAGCTGAAAGACATGTAGATGTGACACTTAAGGACATGGTTTAGTGGTGGACTCAGCTGTGCTAGGTTAATGGCTGGACTCTATGATCTTAAAGGTCTTTCCCATCCTAAATTATTTGATGGTTCTATGATTCTATGATTAGCAATGCTTTTAAAACATATTCATTTCTCAAAGTTAAACAAAAATCTGTTATAACTGTGTGACAACAGTCCCTTCTGCAGGTATTTTGTTATGCAGTTATCTTTCACTCTCAGTCGTCTGTCCTTACATCATGTGCAGTGGGGATTGTCCTCTCCATCTCATTTTACACATAAAGCTACTCCTGATGTCCTTCTCCCCTCTTGCAGTGGCTGTGAACGGAATTTCCTCCTTTTGTCTTACACATGTGGAGGTACACTCTCAAGTCTCAGCGAGCTTGCTTGGAGCAGCCCAAGACTTATGAAGGCTTTCTGCTTAAGGATTGGGTTGTGATGATTGAGATTAGTATCTGCAAGTCTGTTAGCTTCAGCTGACGCTTTTTCTCTGTGTCTCTGGACAAGTGAGAATTAACACAACACCTTCTTTCACTGTCTGGATATCTAATAGTACCTCTGTCTTCTGATCTCATGAAGCTTAGAGGAAGTTAGTCACATTTGGTTAAAATCAGCAGAAGAATTCAAAATTTGTGGAGATAGAGGAGAGATAAATAGGCAGACAGACACATACCAAATCACCTAGAAAACTTATAAAGCTTGAAAACATACACGTACCGAGAAATTTCATAGTGGAGTGATGAATTTTCCATTGTAGAAACTGAAGACATGGGAAGGTCCTAATAAATGTACTTTCTGGAGACTATTCCTTCTTGGCTTTCTCTCTGGTTCCCACAAAACTGGATCTAATTCCAGGTCTAGTTCTTGCACTCAGAAAACAGGAAGTTTTTCTGTTTTTTAAGAGCTGTTGAAAGAATCCAAACCATCTCTTGTTCCACTGGGAAATCTCCTGGCCATGTAGTTTAAAAATCATAGGAGAGTATACAGCGAGCAAACCTCTGAAGCTATGTGCTAGATCTGAAGATTACAGTGCAGAAAGATGTCCCAGTTCTTTTTCTTCTGCCACAGCTGCTCTATGTTCTGATGCTTCTGATGTTCCCAGTACAACACACTGCTGCCTTTTTGACAGCAGCATTAGCCTCAGCATGTTGAGTGACTGTGCCAAACTGCCAACGTTTTCCTACTGCGCGCAAGTGAGAAAAATTTCAGTACCTGCCTCCGCCAAAAACTGCAAGTAAGATTTCATGGGGGAAAGGGTTTTCTTAGCCCTTTGAAGATTTCTGCTAAATCCAGTAACAGTCCTCCTGTGAAAATAATGGAGGGATGAAAACTACTTGAGGAAAAAGAAAAGCCAGGACACTGTTTCAAGAAGACAGACTCGAAATCTTAAGTATAAGTGTTATTGCTATTCTCTTCCATAAATAGGAATTTAAGAAGACCACGTGTTTGAAGCAGACATACATGAATACTTTCTGGGAGAGCAGTATAATTTATAAACTTTCCCACCACCTGCTCCCCATTTTCAGCTCATAACACACATGCCTGTTATTCAGGTTCTTCTTACAGACATGGAATTATTAGAGCTCTTCTATGGCCAGGGAGCTTTGGCCCAGTTGTATTTGCCTCTTCTGGGTTCTTCAAGATGGGGCATTTCTATGTCACTTTTTACAAAGGTCACTTTTTACAGCTGAAATAAGTATGTGTTCCTTTGTTCCCCCTCTTTATCTTAACAATAACAGTGTGGGCTGTGGCTTGCTTATTCCTAAGGGACAGTTATACCTCTTTAACTCCCCATATTAGCATTTTCTTGTCTGCTATAAGTTATGTCAGACTGGTCTGACACTGGGAATGGCTTTCAGATATAGATAAAGAAAGAAAGAAAACAAAAAACAATTTTTAAAAAAAAACAGCAATAACAGTCCAAACAACAACAAAAAAAAAACAGCTAAACTTTAATACATACACAAAATAAGGACTATTATAAAACAAACAAACAAACAAAAACAAAGCACAAAACAAAAAATACGCACACAGAGGAAAATAACCACCCAAGCCACGGCCATTTCTTCTGACTAGAAGCTTCTACACTTCCAGGTTTTGACTGTGCCCATAGCTGACACATCACAGGATCAAAACACTGAGGACACCTCAGCAGACTCAGAGTGCCTGAATTTCTCTAGGAAACAAAATGTGCCCAGCCAAGGCTAAAAGTGCACAGTGGCATGGCCCGTGGGCTCACACCACCCTCTCCACATCATCTCAGCAGAGCAGCTGGTAACCAGCTGCTTTTTGCCTATACTGGGGCACAAGGAGGGACCTGCTAATTCATGTGCATAGGTCCAAACACTAAACAAAGCTGAAAGAAGCTCATTAGAGAGGGGGTTATAGCTCTGCCAGGAGATGTGCTACCCTAGCTCATCCCTGCTCTATATCTGAGATGTTCTTTCTTGAGTTTATAATCAATGTAATTCCTGTATTAAGGGATTCAATGTCTGCTTAGCAATTTCACAAGTTTTTGCTACTGAAACTCTTTATTATATCCACTACAAATAAACTATTGGAATTTCACATTATTTTTTTGCCTTGTGTCAGCATTAGGTATAATAGATGCATTAAATGTGATTTCCCACAAACAAGGATAAAGATTACAATAGTTAATGTTGAACTATAGTGAGCCAAAAGTTAATCATGAGTGACTTCGCCAAAACTGAGAGAGTATGTGAGTTATTACTACAAAGTAACAGTGATTTCGTTTGTTAAGAAATCCCTTTTACTTAAATAGAATGGTTAAAATCATCTCCATATTGCAAGGATAAATTCATACTGCAGTTACTAATTCTCCATTAAAATAAATCTGTACCCTTTACTTTGCATGGAAAAAGACAGGTTACCTCCATTTCGTTACTACAAAACACAAGTAAACAGCATCTGAAATAATTACAGGGGGTGAAGTTTCCTCTTTTATACATCATAACATATATCTGCCATTTAGGTTTTCGTAGACTTTTGTAGTATGGGAGCCAAATTAAAGCAAATAACATGATTTAAACCTTTGGCTGTGTAGAAAGAAATATGTTAATAAAATGCTTACCACCATAGACTTATATATTAAAATGTATATAAAATAATATTTTTTTAAACCCCTACAAGAATAATAATAGTTCGTAGTTGTACAGTGGTATGGTATTCTTCATTCTAAAGGTATCAAAACCACCATTACAATCAACATGTGAAAGGTGATTAAATGAAACTACTTGTAGGTTTCAGGATGCTACTTCAGCATATATAGCAGTATTTGCAATACACTTGCAATGACAAGAACAGAAAGAATGATAGGAAATTTTTGAGAAAAAAAAAGCAGCAAGTGGGGACAAAAATACTTAATGAAGATAAATGTAGAGATGTAATTAAGAAAAGTTAATGACTAAGTGATAACCTTCTTCATATCCCCCTAAAAAAAGAAAACCCGAGAGTTTTATAAGAACAAGAAATTAAAGAGTAATAATAGTTTCATGCAAAAGGTTGGATTAAAATGAGTCATTTTTACACTTAGCAATGTGTATATATATATATACAACCCCAACACATTTTCACTGTAAACAGACAAGACAAACGTTGAATACAATTGATACAAGTGGAATTTAAAACATGATGGTCTCCAGTTGCACTTTTGCAAAAGCTGGATAGAAAGGAGTTATGCTATTCACAGCAAAAGAAGGAATGCTATACAAATCTGTATTTGCTGCTGTCTTCATAGATCATACGGCTACTATCCAGATAGACTTCTTGGGTGTCAGAAACCAGCATCCTTTAAGCAGCACAGATCAATGACCCATCTATGATTGGGCAGACCGCTGACCTTGTTTCTGAAGTGCAGTATTCTTTATTTACTGCTCATGATCATCTGAGCTATCTAATGCTACTTCTGCTCCTGGACTGAAATCCCTCACAAACTTAATAAGAGATGCAATGATCCATGGTACAAATGCTTCTAAAACGTGATGTCAATTAATTTGAGCTATTAGCTTCAAGTATTAGAAATCACAGCTCCATATATGCAATAATACATAAAATTGTATTTTTACTAAATAGGAGCATGGCACATAGCAGATATGCTGTGAGGCAGGTGTAAGTAGGTTCCATTAATTATTTTAATATAATTAAGAAGAACACTAAAAAAAAAAAGTATGATGTTCTAGGACCTTGAGTTACCTTCTCCTTTGAGTCTAATAGTACTATTTCAAGTATCTTGGTATGATTAAAATGCCAGCATTGTTACAGTTGTAAAATTACCTGTGTTCAGAGTACAGAAAAGGAAGAGAACAGATCGTGTTATGAAGGGCTTATATTATATGTGGTGCTCAGCCTGGTGCTGTTTGTGGATGATGCTCAGAAGAATGTCAGCACCTGTTCCATCTCCTGATCCCTAGGAAAAAGCTAGAGGAAGGAAAAACAACAGGGAATACTTTGCAGAGCTCACTGGTCTATATATGCATGTACAATTTTTCCCCAGATCAGCATTTTGCTAGTGACATTCAGACTCAGAAAGCAGTCATTACTGAGTCATTTTTATCACTTTCCTTTACAGTAAGCTTGGAAATGGTCTCCTTTGCAAATTTCACAGGGCTCTGAACCCAGAGACCTTAAGCATCTGTGTGCTTTACCCATACCCTGAAGTGTACTTGCTGTGTGGGGGCAGGCCTCAGGAGCCTGGCAAAGCACGTACCATCATGTTTCCAACATCGGTAACTAGTGACATCTCAAATAGCTGGAATTTAGTTTGTGGGCAAAAGCTGGGATGATACCAGCACTTTCATCATCTCACCTCAGACTCCAGCCCTCATGAGCATATGGCCTGGAGAACAGCTTTGGCTTTCTCTCCCAGAATAGCTCGAATAGTCGGGACTGCTTTTCTTATAGAAGAGAGAGTTAAACTGTGCTTCAAGCAGAAAACGAAAAAACAAAAAATACCAAAAAGCCCACACAAACTTTTTCCTCTTCCTTGTTTTTGAGTTTTCTGTCATTGATGGTTTTGATGGGGGTGGGGGGTGTTAAATGAATAAAAAAAGTGAGGTAAAGTACTCACATACTTACTTGGCTCACTGGGTTATGTTTTGCATCAGCATTTCACTGTGGCTGCAAGATCAAGATTAAGAAATGGTGCATGTATTTAAATTTGGCACCAGCTGATAAAATCCCACTTAGCTGTGAACGTATGGGTTTTTTATTCCATTTGGTCAATAATGCCAGCTGTATAGAGCACAGTGGACCAAACTGAGATTATGACATCATGAGCACAAAACATAGAAATATAACTTCTGTACCTCCATTTAGGTACAGTGCATTTTCTAACAAATGAACTTTGATATAAATAATTTCTTAAAATAAACTGAAATTTTCTCACATTTAATGCAAATATTCTGTTGATGTAAAATTTAATAATAAGCCACATGCAGCCCAATCATCCTCTTCTCTCTAAAGATGCCATTTTTAACTCACTTAACACCTAATTAAAAAATATGGCCTAGCTTGACAAAAGACTAATGCGAAAAATATTTTGCAAGAGATCTCTTATGGTAATGAGATCTAGAAGTGAATAATTTAGAGAGATACATAAACAGTTCCAGTTTATCGCAAACTATCATGCTAGTGTATACAGATTAAGAAAATTATAGCAAATTTGGATTACAAATGCAATCCTGTATATTATAGCTGTTACCTGTTGAGTTTTTCTGGGGTGTGAAAGAAGAGGTACTACAACCTTTTTCTTGCCAGTATCTGGTTAGACATTTATCTATAGTCCCACTGACATATTTGTTACACTACATTAAACCAAATCAGTGAAATATCTGAACTGGAATAATTCAAATTCCTCATCAAGTCAGATTTCCACGTTAATACAGAAAGAAAATTTGCCTTTTTTCAGATATTACATTTTAATTGCATATTATGAATCTATTTTGTACATGGATAACAATTATGCAAAAAATCAGGTACAGTCTGATGAATCACAAGGTTAAAAATGTTGTTGCAACACTGAATGCTGTGTACTTTTTACATCTTAGTACTATTATTTTCCAAGTTGAATACAAAGGAAACACCTCATCTTGAGAATTAACTTATTCTCTAGTTTCCATCTCAGCTAGAGCCTTAGTGTCCTAATTATCTAAGGCTCACCCCTGTTAGGTGCAGATCTGCTGAACAAAAGAATCTGTGCTGAAGACACAACCTAAATGCTGTGTCCTACATACATTTTGTGGTCATTTCTTTAGATAAGGTCTATGACTGCTGAATGAGTCATTGAGTATTAGTGGTTGCAGCTCTGAGATACACTCCTGGAGTGGACCTTCTGGTTTAGTTTTATCCAACATCTAGAGTCCATGTGTTTTGAGAGATGTGTCAAAGCATGGTAAGAGATTATGATGTTAAGATTCACTTCAGATCTACAGTAAAAGTTTAGTTTGATATAACTTAAGTCATAAAAAGCCTTAAGGAACAGTAAAGATGAGTGTAAAACACCTATTCATAAAAAGATGTGTATCCTTTTCTCATTATATCACAAGTAAGATATTTTTTGTGGGAAATCAAGAATACAAATAAATATATTACATATAATATATACATTATTCAAATACTTGTATTGATCACATGATTGACTATTTGTTACTGACCTGGGGTCTGTGTTCTTCAAAAGTAATATTTAAATAAATATTTGCTCCTTAGAAAGAAAAATTGAGTTAATCTGAAGACATTTCATTAAGTATTCTAAGCTTAACAATACATGTATTTACTCCTAAAAAATCACCAGATGTTAGAAAAATTCAGCCAGCTGAATCCTTACCATATGCCTGCTCAGTACCGCTAGAAGTCTTCATTAAGGAAAAAATACACTGATAAGAGTTGTTAACTGAATATTTAAACCTGGCAGTGATGACCTGTTAAACTGTAGCTTATATATGCATCTGTTAAGCAAAGTAAATCTTACAGTTCACCTGTGATCTATGCTGAAGAATTAATGTATGAAAAATCACAAATTCTCCTGTTTATTATGTTTCTTTGCATGTGTTTCCCCTCCCTGAGGAGCACAATGTCTCAAACTAGGCTTCTATAATAACTTTTCTTGCATCCTGGGCTAACAGGGAAACAGTTAGCCATGTGACAAAGAAAATATTGCTAAAAGCATCTAGCAGCCTAGTAAATGAGGAATACCATTCTGAAGATCTTAAGATTTCATGATGTTTTCAGAATCACTACCACTGCTCTGTTTCTGCTGATAGCTACAGAAACTTCCACGGGGAGAGGCCTCTGTGAGTCCCCGGCACTGCCTCCCACTCGAAATGTGATGAACAACCAACAGAGCAGATCAGCCATAGATTTGTATAGCTATGTCTTGCAAACCTCTTAGGAGGGAACCTCTACAGTTGCTCAGGATGCCCTGTTCCAGTGCTACGCTGGTCTCCCAGTGTCTAAAGACAGTCGTTTTTTTCTGTGCCCACCCTCCACACCATCCCAATAGCATCCTGTGGACGATGTGATGGTATCTTTGTCAGTGCTTGGCAGGGCTTGCTCTGACAGCTTTTGCCTATCTGTACAGTATCTTCAGCTGTATTGACTACCCCTTAGTCCTTCACCTCCCTGTCTTTATCATTTCTGGTACTGCATTGCCTACTTCATTGCTGCTTCCCTAAAGTTAGTGCTCTGTCTCTTACCTGAAAGGTAGTGAGGGAAACTCATTTAATTTCCACCACCTTTTATTAGAACATGAGCTTTTATGCAGTTGGATCTACTACTGCAATTACTGAATCGTGGCCAGGGTTCTGGTGTTACCAAAAATTGTAACCAGGAAAACTCTTCAAATCAAATGGTAGTTTAAGGAGCCAACATTGGTTTATTGCAGTGCTGGAAGCATGGGGGATCTCTCCTCCTAACACGCACACCAAGTTACTCAAGGGTACACATTATATACAGTAGAGTACTTGCATATTCATAGTATATTACACATTCGTTTTCATTCACACACAGGATTAGTTACAAGTTTCTTGCTTCTAGTGTAAATTAATGCGTATCTTCAGTTAGCACTACTGAAGTTTTTTTACAAACCACACACGCTCCCATAGTGGATGTTTGCTCTCTTATGGGCGGTGGGCTATTTGAGTTGGAGATCATGATCTCCCACTACCACAATTACCTTTGTCCTACTTTCAACCAAGTTTCTGTGGGTTGCAACAGCTTGTCACATTGTGCAGCCAGAACTTTCTCATTTGGAGGCTTCTCCTTGCATAATTTACATGACGGTGTTCTTATAATTTTCTGTTCTGTGTTTCCCAAGGTTGACTCCTTTGATTAGATGTCCTTTCACTCATCAGTTTTGCCAACTTGAGAGGGTGGGTCAGCTTGACCTAAACTTTGTGCACATACTTGTTTAACATATAGTTAATTCGGGAGTTTAGGCAACACTGGAAGAATGCTTTAGAGACTTTAAGTATTGACTACTACCACAGATTGAGGAGGGCTCCTCAGACAATTAGTTACCTTTACTGTAAAAAAAAAAAAGGACTTCTAATACTAACTTCAATTTGTCTAGTTTCAGTTTCTAATGACTATGACTTGTTACACATTTTTCACACAGAATTGAAACTGAAAGAACTGAAAATCTTTCCTGTAGATATGTCCTAAGGTTACTTCCCATCTCCATCTCCGGAAGAGTACAATAGACTGAGATTTCAGGTCTTGAGTCATTCTCCTTCATGTATAGGGGCTGTCCCTTGCAAGGCAACTGCAATTATAACATTCCTCTCATTATCCTCTTGTTGAAAGCAAAAAGTTAGTGGTAGCCAACATACTTATGGCTAGTCTCAACACCCAAAAGGCATTAGAATAACAAAAAGTCTTTGTAAAGACTTTACAAAAAGGTTTATAAAATACATTCCTGCTAGAAAAACAAAGGTGGCTCCTCCTTACTTAGCAGTACAGGCACGTTTTCCGTCAAGTGACTGGCAGAGGGATTTAAGCAGAGCTATCCAAGTATTGGTTTCTGGCCTGAATGGTGTACTAGTAAGTTTTGGAAGAGTCTTAAGAGAAGCTTGGCTATGGAACACTTAGGAATCACAGGGGCCTTTTGGCTTTACATCTATGAATTACAAAAGTACATAAAATCAACTGTGAAAGACATTCCATTTCTGTGATATAAATGAAATAGCAAGAAGGAAAATAATAAAACTTCTTCCTTTCCCACAAAAACTATAAGGCTCGATGCCAAAAGGCTATATGGATTTTATTGCTTAAATACTAAATGGCTGCAGGGAGTCTGCAACATGTTTGTTTTGATGCAAAGCCAACAACTTTTTTTCTGAAAAACTAGGAGTAACTCATCTTTCTCCTGTCGAAGCAGTTAACTATCCTCTGCCTAGAATGGTCATAAAATGGTTATTAACACAAGGTCATGAGAAAGCAGAAGAGCAGAGCCCTGTGGGCTTCCATATCACACCAATGAGGACAATCTAGTCTCTTCCCTAAACCAAGCAGCCTCATCCCGAAATGTCACTTAGGCTTGATTTTTTCCGACACATGCATGAGGTTTGTGGGTTTGATCCTGACTGCATCCTTGCTAACGTGTTTGCAGTCTCAAGAAAACGTTTGCATTTACATCCTTAACATCAAAGTATGAGGTTTATAAACTATTTTTAAAATGGAAACTTAAACATCATCCAAGATTCTGGAGGTAGTGTCTTAGGTATAAGTTTTAGCCTTAATCTAGCCAAACTCCAGAGTAAAACCAAAAACTTCCATAAAGAATGATGACAATCAAGCAGGTACTGCTGGCATTTAGTGAATGTTGTCTGGTCATATTTTAAGCATTCATACAGTCTCACCCACAAAACTTGTTCTGTATGTCAGGTCACCTCAGCTTTTCAAGCAGCTGCACCTCAGTTTGTAGATGGAATTTGGTACAGTGCCCTTACCTATTTTCTTTCAATAAAAATCCCACAGGGAGGAAAACCTGATCCAGGAGAAAACAGGCATAGAGGGACCTTATTACTGATGCACTTTTTTGAATAGAATTCCACATTAACCAGGCTGGCAATATCCTAAGTTAAGCAAACACCCTTTCAAGTCAGGTTGTGTTTGACTGCTTCTGGCTTTGGACACCAGTCACAATCCACCTTTAACTCCTGTTTGTGCAGGGAATGTCTTTTAGCCCACAAGTTACTCATCAAAGTAAGTGACCTGGAGATCTCTACAGTCTGAAGTGGTTCTACTGGTTGAAACTTACAGCCACTGTCTGGTCATACTATTGTTTCTGAAAAAGCTAAGCAGTCATTTCTCTGTCCTAAACTGCTCCTGCCATGAAAGACCAAGTCTTTGAAGTCATAGCTCAGACACTATCACTTCCACTATCCTGTGTTGTTATCTATATATCTATACATCTGTATCCCTGGTTACAGTAACAGGACTATAGCCAGAAGGCCAAGGGCCATTTTTCCTCTTCATTCAGCAATTATTTGCACCATCTAGAACACTAAGTCCAGTTTTGGGCTCGGAAAATAAAAATGTTGATCAAGTGAAGCAGGTTGAGCTTGATATATAATATATATGTATATAATATATATATATAAAAAAATAACAGCTTGAGCTCCAGCACCTAAGAGGAGATTTTTGAGGAGATAAAGTAAGACTTTTCTCAGAAGTGTATGGTGGGAGTATGAGCAGTAGATTGGAGTAGAGCCCTCCTGAGGTCTCTTCCTACCTGCATTATCCTATGAGTCTACATGCTGTGTTGTGATTCAGCTGTAACTTTCACAGTTTCATCTTAATACCTCTTATCTGGACATAAATGGAATAATTACATGTGACACTGTAGTCTGATCCATAATGGTTACAGCTACTTGTTCACAGAGGGTTTCCTCATCAGGCTAAATTAAGTTTCTGGGGGAAAAAAAAAAATCAGTGGTTAAAGATGTAAGATGCTACATTATATTTAATATTCAGACTTAATTTCAGCTTTGACCAACTTTTTTATTACCAAACATAACTGAATTCCTGTTTTACATGTCAAGAGTTGCACAGAAAACTCAAACATCACCACAGATGGTGGGTATGTTTTTGTGACCATTTGATAGTTTGTGGGTCACTCCACAGTAAATGGGCATCTGGAATGGCCATTAAGATTTGCCAAAATTATTGCATGTCTTCAAATGGTGGTGGGGATGGGTGGGTTAGATCTTGGCCTCAGTAATAAGATCCATCCATAATTGGCAGACTGTAACAGTACCCCAGCTGCGCCAAACCAAGAGCAAGGATATTCTACAGTGCCAAAAGAAAACAAGCTTGCTGAGGATCTGGTCTCAGAGGAAGAAGCCCTGAATCAGGCAGGATGTGAAGGAAACTGAGTAGCTTTAGCAGAATGAAAAAATCCTTTCCACGGGTAAAATCTGGCTAAGAGGCATGACAGAGAAAGTAGGAATATATGGTCAGTTTTCAACATGGAGACAAGTGATCTGTGGAGTTCAAAAGGGTCAGTACTGGGACTATGCAGATCAATCTGTTCAGAATTGACCTAGAACAGAAGGTAAGCCCTGAAGTGACTGGTGGTTTGCTGGTGCCTGCTGTCTCATGGGAAGCACGTGACAGTAGCCCTTCTCCCCTTCCTGGCCACTGCCAGAAGACAAGATTCTGGCACCAATCCTCTGGTCTTATCCAATAAGGCTCTTCCAATATATCATGTGAAGGTACAAACCATAGGAGACAAAAATAATCTTAAACTCATGCAGACCCAGACTAAAAGAGCAATAAAATGGAAAAGATGGTCAGGTTGGCATGCTTCTGCACAGTAGTATTTTAATACATGTTTCTTCACTCTATCAGGCAACCTTTCTATATCAGCTATGGAAAATGGCTTCTGCTGGCAGTAAGTACAAAATAATAGAATCCCAGAACACAACAACCATTGAAAAAATATAATTAAAAAAACCTCAAAACACTCAAAGAACCGGAATTGTAAATCAAACACCATCAAGTTAACAGACAGATTGCAAAGATAGTTGCTTATGTGAAGACTAGACAGGTGTCTCCATCTTCTGATACTCTTGGGACAGTAAAGAGAAAAAAGAGGTGAAGGTGGTAGCAAAGGAGGTTGCAAATAACATTCTAAGGGGTGAAAAGTACCATCAAGTCGGTGCTGAGATACAAGAAAAGAATTTCTGTCAGCACTGTTATGCCATTTCCTTGAATGTCTTAAGTGAAGCCATCCAAACCTCCCTTGGAGCAATACTGTGTCCTCACAGTGCTGGGTTTTAGTGTTTTCCAACACAATGAGGTCAGCAAGAAGGTGTGAATTTTTCAGACTCTGAACAAACATGGCTATGTCAGGAGAACTAGTGTAATCCTGACCCCAGAGATTTCATAGGCAATTGACAGGTTTTTGTCTCAGCAGCCACTCAACCTAGATTATTTCTTTTCTACACACGTGGGGGAAAAAAGGAGGTCACCAGTTTATTACATGTTATTAATGTTAAATAACAACAATAAAAACCCAACACCTCATTTGTTAATATGATGTCTTTTGTACACCTGTCACAATACTGGGAAACTGAAGGTCTTAATCTTTGATACTACATATTTACAAGCCTTGCAGATCAAACTCAAATGGTATTTCAACTATACTTTACCTAAAGCAAGAAATGTCTAGGCAGATAGCCCAGAGCATATTTAGAGCTGCCCTGTAGTCAGTGGGAAACATGAAGTCAGTATACAATGTCAAAGTACTGTAAAAATAAGTCAGCTAAAGTATAATTGGCTTGCATCATAGGTCTGCAGGGCTAAGGTACTCAAGCCATTGGTAAATTACACAGCCATTTTTACTTGATTTCCTGTTTCTTCAACTCTGAAGTGATAATTCTGTTGGAGATGATAAAGACTGTTGAGGAAATTTTATTTAATACAGATGGACATGTTAATGCAGAGTGATCTACCCATCCCTCCAATTAGCCTACTAGGTGCAGCTTGATATAAAGCAGAGACTGGAGCCCTGAGGACATAAAGCAAGACAGGGAGAGCAACATAGCTCAGCATGTTTTCAGGAAATCCAATTATTTGTCTGAAGCTTTGAATTCAAAAGTGGATTCAGAAAGTCCTAAAGCAATTATGATTTGCACTGAAAGAGACTGGCTAAAGCCAGCAGCTAAGCATTTGTATTGTTTTTGGCTTGTGTGCTCCATTTATACAGTAAGACCCTTTAGCACAATCACTTCAGCATGTAACTGAAATGAGTTTAGTTTTCAATAGGATTCTTCTTTCAAATAAGTTGATAAGAAACACACCAGTTTTCTTATTTTTAGTACAGAAAGAAGGGCTCAGAAACAATTCTGGATTTCAAAAGTTATTTGAAAACTTTTATGAACTTTAAAGACAGTGTTGTGTTAAATAAGTTACACAAGATGGTAATGCTAAAGCATTTGCCTGGGTGTGTACCCTTTAGTCGGTCTACTATCTCTTTATATACTAACATGAATGTGCCATGCCAGCAGGATCTAAGGCAGGAAACACACAAAAAAGGTCTGTAAGTACTTTTTGCTTGATATGGTTGCTAGTTTGGTGAAAAAAACCAAAATATTTGTAATGGCATTTTCTGCGTATTTTAATATTGTTATTACCGTCAAGTGCTCTGTATCTCTGAAAGTCAGGCTAGTAATTTGGATACTTAAATATGCATATTTATACATGTTATATAAATAGTACACATATATACAACCTTAAACCACTTTATTAATGGCAGCAGGAGATACCTGAAATCATTCTAAAGGAATTGATATGCAAATTACGTTTTGAAATTTTAGACATTTATCTCTGAAGAGACATCAACCCTAAACATATTTAAATAAAATTATTTATATTTTTATGTGTGCATGAATGTATTTTTTCACTTTACATTTTGGTAACAAACACTATGTCTGTAATTTGCTTTCAAAAGTCACCAGATATAGCAAATGAAGTGTTGTGAGGCATCTGTATCACTACAAACTTTATATATATATATATATATATATGTGTGTATTAAATGTATATATTCCTAAAAAGTCAGTTGTAAGTTAATTTGTTTCAATTTCAGAGCCTCTATAAAGATTACAGTGAAAGAACAATTTGCATTTTTAATAACATTCTTCTAATTTTAATTAGTTTATGTGGTTTTTCTTGAACATAAAAATCTATTCTATTAAAAAAAAACTCTCCTGAGCTGTAGCTGCTAGATTTTTTTTCCATTTTTTCAAATAGCAGTAAAAATCCCTCATAAGCAAAGCTGGCCCAAAACTGGGATTCCAAATCACTGGAAGTTTCTTTTTAATTTAGTTTTGATCTAACCTGTAGTGGCTGTTTCCAATGTATGTAGCCCAGGCAGACTCTGCAGGAATCCAGGCAGGGTTCTCTTTGAACTCTGCCTTGAGTTTGCTAAAACCTCATTGAACCCAAGATGTTTTAAATGAAAGACTTCAGACTGGATGAAGTAGCATTTTTTGACAAAACTTTGTTTCCTTTGATAATTTCTGAACACTTCTATTTACAACATGCTTTGATTGAAGACAGACTCTGATGATAAAATGATAGACGTTTCATAATTATTCCCCACCAAAGTCTTTTGGATGCTAACCTCATCATAATCCACAGACGGGTCAGTCTACTGCTGTTTGACTTGGCGGTTTTGGTCACTTAATAGGAACTAATATCTACCCAAATAATCAGCTCAACATATTTTGATATACCTCTAAAACAAAATCACAAGGATAACCTTGTGACTAATTTCCAGGATAAGTTATCAGAAAACTTGAATCCTGTTCAGATTTGCTGCAAATACTATGTCACAATTTTTGTCCTGCTACATAAAACCTGTAAGAATGTCTATATTAGCTTTTGTGATGCATCCTGAGGCTGCTTTCTGCCTTAGATTTTCAGTCCCAAGCAAGAATAATGCAAGAATAATCCTTTTCTAGCATTCTATCAATTTCCTTGTCATTTCTCATTATTACTTAGGCCTGTTGTTCATTGATATGAAGTTTGGTTTTTGTCAACATTGAATATCTGACATGTAACCATACCACTATGCCAGGATGGCTACCCAGCCCTGTCCCAAGTTGTTTTGATCATTACTGGGAAAAAACAATGCTGCTAATCCTCTGCCTTGTATGTGAATAGCTAACAACTAATGAAACAGAAACTGTGTTGGAAAGTGCTCCAGGCACATCACCCCTCTGATTTAGCATCTCTGGGCAGCTGACCAGACTGGCTGAAGGATGGGATGTTCCTGCTGTTACTTAATTGTGCATACATAGAGATTTAGAATCAGACTGTCAAGCTGCATAACTGCAATTAAGAACCCAGTCTCCATATTCAGCAGTAGTCGTGTGGGCTTTCTGATTTACTAAACACTCTTGCTAGTTACTTTACTTTCTGAAGTGCTTGCAGGAGGCAAACATATATGTCAAGAGATACACTTTCATATGTATATACCCATATAGATGTTCCCAGGCAAAAGTGTAAATATTTGTACATAAAGGATACATAAAGTTTTGGTCATGTTTTTTAATTGTATAGAAAAGCAATAATTCAAATAAATGCAGGGTGCTTTGCACATGAATGCTTCTACAATTATTTAAATGTTTGAGAAATTGTCCATCCACTCTGCATTTTTGCTGTCTATGAGTTGTGCCAAGTCATTTCTTACAGTAAATCTTTTCGTCTCCCTCTGGTGGGTACCTACAGAAAACAGTCTGGACCTCCCTTGTTAGGGAGGTGACACTCAAGCAGAACTCAAGTATAGAAAAAAGGCCAGGTTCCATTTTTATGGATAACCCTAGTATCAAAAGCAAAACAATTTCTTTTCCATACCATCCTTAGTTAAAAAAAAAAACTTCCATTTTTAAGAAAGGAAGGAAAAACCCACAGATTTCAAAAATAATGATAATAGAACAGTAACACATTTACAGAATACACAATACATAATGTACTGTTAGCTTAGCTTGTATCAAAAGGTGGATTTTATTCATAAAACTAATACATCTTATTCTGCTTCTGTCCTTTTAAATGCTAAATATATCCATACACACACACATATACATGCAAGATGATTTTTTCAGAAAATGATTTCAAAAAGTCAAAATATTCCTAAAAGTTACTACAGATACTTACACATCAGAAAGAAACTTCATATCTGCTTTAAAAATGAAATGTTTCTAGTCCTCCAGAAAAGTAAAGTATTGATTGTCAGACTGTGACATCAGAGGAGCAGAAGAGTCACTGGTGCAGAAATTAATCTTTCCCAGCTGGGACCACAAGTAAAGTTTGTTTTGGAGAAACCTGTGATCGATATCCCTGTTTTGCATGTATCTTTTTATAAGGTTGCACCTTAATAATATTCAACATGATGAAATTGCTGCTCTCTCTTTCTGAAAAGAGGATGCAAACAGTGAGTGTAGTGCAGAAATCTGTACCAGTTGTTGTTTAATTCCCTGGTGGAATTTAAGACATGGCTGACTTATGAAATCCTAAGCAGCTTGGTTTGGGCTACCTAAGTGCTTCTCTCTGTACAATACATTACATTAGATTTGTTCTTTGAAGGCGTTTGAGGTAGAATTCTCTTTGGAAACAAGACGAAGAATTACTAGGTGTTCTCCATAAACAGTTGTCTTGATCTGCAGGTTTGCTTCATTATGCATTAACGTGGGTTTGTACTATGGTCTTTATAGATCTCTGGAGTACACTGCAGAGCTAATTTTTTTTTCCTCCTATATACCTTTCTAAAAGAGGCATACTCTTAGTGGTAAGAAAGGTTTTAGGGTTTATGGTACAATGGTGCTTTGGTAAGACCAGTCTGTGTTGGAAAGTAATTTTTGACTAGTTACTAAGAAATACAGGCATGAGAGTCATTTTTAGAAATCAAACAGTCCCTCAGGTTTTTAAGAATTAGGATAAACTTCATCTTGAATACTTTTTATTTCTCTTTGTATTATTCTGAATATTAAGTACACACTTTGGGTAACAGCATTGTAAAATTATTTATGAATTATTGTGTGTAAATCTCTTGTGGAAGTTTTGTCCAAATGGTGGTGGTGTTGGACTGACTTCTTTGTGACAATATGGACAAAACAGAACAAGTGTATATTTACAGGTAGGCATAACCCCACTGTTTACACTAAAAGGAATTTAAACCTTTACACATGGTTTAATGTTTGCATTACATTAGGTATAAAATAGTAAAACCTACATTTCATGCACTTCCATCATCTGCACATGGTGCCAAAATTCAGATCCTTACCCTTTTGAACATTTAAAAGGCAAGCCATAGAAAAGCACTCATGGCTTTATATTGCTGAGAAGGGCTGCTGGGGAGGGGGCAGGCCAACACCTGCTTTGTGGAGCCTTATGGAGAAGCTTGTTGGAAGTCTGTGCCCTGTGATTCCTTTTGGTTTCCCTTCTTCAATCACTGCCATTGCTCACTGCTTCCCTGCTCTCCACCTCCACGCCTAGTGTCTTGAATCTCACCTTGATTTTTAATTTTTCTGTCATTAATATCTTCTTGTACCCCCTTTTCAAAGTTGTTTCTTCTTTCTTTTTTTTTTTTTTTTGAAAGCTCCCTTTGTCATTTGTAAGGATTATTGTTTATTACACTAAAGGAAAGTACCCCAAGAAAGCAGTATGTGCATAAAAAAGACTGTTTCATTAAAAGTTTATTACATTCCTCACAGCTTACTGCTTTAGAAGTTAGGTATGTCTACTGGATGTGACTGTTACAGGAGCTATCCAAGCTCCACGACCTTGGGAATTGCTCTGAGGGGCACATTGGGCTAGAATGATAAGGAGTCTACACATCATGGCACCAGGGATTCCTAATATGTAGCTACTTGGCAGGCTTGTGAAATCCAGGTCCTTGAGTTCCTGATCTGGTTAAAGATGGAGAAATAGGTGCCTCAGAACAAGATCCCAAGTGCTAGCATGTTACCTGAGCAGCTGCTGAAACTAGCTACTTACAGGCACCAAGGCAAGAGAGGAGTCTGCAGCACTTGGCCAAATCACAGCTGAACACATTTGGAAGGAAGAATGCAGGATATACTTTGGGGACAAGATTAGTCTTGGGGCCTGGGTAGATTTATAATGGCTTTTCTCTGCTTTACCTGTGGGGCCAGGAAACTATTTTTCTCCTTAATAGAATTTGGTTTCCAAGGAGGAGAGTTATTAATGGAAATTTCTTTCCACCTTCCCCTGCATCAGAAGCTGGTTACACTAGATACTGAATAGAGAACCTGTAATGCAGGACATTAGACTATAAATGAGTGATAACCCACTCTTCTCTGGGGTTTGATATATCAAAAATCACTGCCCAGAATCTTCCTGTACACTTAGACGTATCAGAGAGCTCATTCACACAACATTTTACAGGTGTAGAAGTGGTAGTCATATTCCACTATGCAACAGGACAAGTCAGCTCATTGGCAAGTTTTTATTGACAGCCTCTGCCCAAGCACTTTTCAGCTCACAATACAGATTTTTCAAGGGAAAGCCATAATTATCGACGTATAGGGTTTGCTGGGGTAAATGTTCTGTCATCATGCTAGTGGAAGCTATGTTTGCAGTGACAAATCAACATTAGCTGGGCTGGAGGAAAAAATGAATGACTTTAACCTGCTGGATAAAATGCTTATGTGGAAAGTGGACAATCGAGTTCTCATTCCTGATCCTAGAAATCTGGAAATACATATACTATGCCCTGCAGCCTGAAGTTAGCAAGCCCCAGGGGCAGTTAAATGTGACTCAGGCTCCAAAGCCCTTCAGATCCCTTGCAGTGCCCTCTGGACAAAGACAGACTGTGTGGCAAGGAGGAACAATCTGGGTAGGGCTCTGCCTTCCCTCTTTTTAAGGGACCTGTACCTAAAACAGCAAGTAGTGAAAATGAATAGACTTAATGAAAGAGATTGCCAACTTTCGTAATACTTTGAATCAGAATGCATAAAACCTTTTTTCAAGTGAACCCCCTCTTGGGTTTTGTTCCTCTGTTTTCTTTCTATTTTTTTTTCCCAAAGAAAGAGCATTCTCATTTGATGATTTGCCCCTCAAAACTCACGGTTTCTTTACCAAATATGGCTTTCATTCAAAATATAACATTTCTTTGCTTAACTTTCAATTAAATTTTGTTCATGTTGTTATATAGCTTAAAATATATTTTTATTCTTAATTTTTGTGTTATTGTATTAAGGATGAAGAATGGCCCATTTTTTTGTGATTAGATGATTGTGTCTTCTCCCTCCCTCCTAGGATTTATAGTAAGCAACTTTTAGATGAAAACCAGCACTGAATTAAAAGTGCACAAATATAGCATTACTGCATTGTTTTGTTAGCTAAGTTGTACTCTATTTTATGTGCTGGGGGAAAAAAATAATTTTATTAAAACATTGGTATATTTTAAAAATGGAATTATTTACTGCAGTTTACAGTTTCTCTACATGTTTCTGGTATGGATGAAATTCCCAAAAGTAAACAAGTGCCTCATGGGAATTTCAGAAGCACTTACTCCTGCTTTCCCTCTTCATGGTATAAGCAGGTACTGGGAGTCAACCTCTTTAAGTACCTCTGAAATCCTACCTCATTCTTAAACCTCTGAAAATGCAAACAAGCTATTGTACTTACAGTAGGGGTAGATACACTGGTAGTCATCTCTTCTAACACAGCTGCAGTGGTGACATGCCCCAGGAATTCTGGCTTGGGCTGTGATTCTCTGAGCACCTCCCCTGAGCAGATGTGGTTCAGGAATTCATTGCCTGCCCCAATGTATGTCACAACTGTCTGATGGCAAAACTCACCATTAGAATGATGGTGTACACAAATCCTAAATTTTCTAATATTTTTAAATGTCTTCAAGAGGACATGATAATTGTTGTAGAAAAGTGCTCTTCGCTACAGCCTGATGTGCTGCATGAATACACATTAATACTTACCTCTGAATCCGCAAAGTAATGCCAATAAACAAGTGAATTCAGAGCAGGGCTTTGCCTGTCCTATATCTTTTTTCTTATTATTTCAGAGTGTTAGTGAGGAGTGAGAAGGATTTACTTTATTCATCCAGACAGCCAGTTCCAAACCACAAGTCCCAGGAGACCAAAGTAAGGTGCCCAAATCAATTGCTCTGCTGCTGCTAAGTTATAACTGGACTTTCCCATTGGCAGGCTGAGGCACTCTGCCTCTACATATTCCACACATGCTTGCATTCCTGCTTTGTTGAACTCATCAGAGATGACTAGCTCCTCTTTCACATAGAAAAGACAAGCTTTATATGATCTGAGAAACACAAGATGCTTTCCATATTGCTGTTTTGCAAGTTTAGGGGGAAAACACCCTCCAGACCATGCCCTTCTAAGTATGCAGAGCCCCGTAGTCTCAAGGATGGTTGGCATGTCAGCTACATACACCTGGCAGGCTCACACAGACACTCAACACAGCAATGATGTGCACAGAGGGTAAGTAAGAAGAGGAAAAATGTGTCCTTTCTTTCAGTACTGTGAAATCCCAAAAGTGTTACTCAAGGCTGTGTATTCCATTTATTGGCCAGACTTGGTTTGGAGACAAAATTATTTTTCTGGATCTGGGCCACACTCCCAAATGATATTTGTTTGTCACTAATTTAAATAGCTGATTGTATGAAATATCTTTCTTCAATTTTTGGCTTTTTTTGCTGAGAAATAAACATTTTACTTAAAGTTCATTAAAATAAATTAAATGTAAAGTGCATTAAAAATACCAGTCGTTTCAACATGTGGCTCCATCATCAACAGACTATTGCATTGGTAACACATATGATGCTTGGTTTTGCTTTATGTTTTGCACATCGAATGGAGATTACAAATTTATAATGGAGAAATATTCAATTCTACAACATCTGAATCAAGTTTTCTAGCTTAACAATTAAAACCAATGTAATTTGATCTGGTATATGTGTATAATGTCTTGTGTTTGTGATCAGTGGTTTACAACATCTCAGAAAAGCCATGCTTGGGTTGTGTGGTCTAATAGATCTTTCCCATGGCTACATCTTGAGATTCTAAGATCTCCTTAATCCTGGTAGAAATTAAGCTACCAAAAAATTCTTTATATTCTGGTATAAATGACAGAAACCGTGAGTTCTATATACCTCTTACTTGAAACAAAGTGTCCTATCCATGGAGAGATAGTACACAGTACAAACACAGATTGTCCCATTTAGTCCCGCATAAACAGTGTACACTTTGAAATGTACAGTCCTTCTTATTGGATGGTTTTAGAAGGTCAGCTGCTTACTCATTACAAGGCTTTGCTTGCTCACAGGTTATTTGTAAGAAGCATCAAGCTAAAATTGCAGTTTCTTGTAGAAATGCTAGCAATGGCAAAAAAACACCGTCATATTTTGACCTCTCCATGTGACATGCTAAAGGACCACCAAGACTGAACAATACAAACAAGCAAGGGTATATTAAACTAAAAAGACTTTTTCATCTACTTCAAATTTACTCTTGTTTAATCTAGCTTTTAATAAAATGCATTTCTGTTAACCATCACTTCACCCTATTGTCTGTACAGCTTCAAATGACTGCCTTTTAGAGCTATGAATAACCAAAGTAAAAATCTATAGTTACATTAGTTGCAGATTATTGGTCAATAAGTGTTCATTAAACACTACACTTATTCTTTTCAATTTACAGTGTTATTCATTTTCTTATTTCATTGGCTTTGATAGGCCTTTTAAGACTTATTTTACAAAAAACATCGGTGCCTCTGACAGTAGAGCATAGCCTAGCTATAACTACATGCAGTTATAACTCTCAGTTTCTAATCACTCTCCTGAAACTTATGGTGATTGTTTGCTCAAAATATATGCAGATAAAAATAAATTCAAAGCTGAGGAGAATTTTGGTACTTGATTTATTTTAACCAGGATCACTGTTTTTTCTATTTCAGTGGATTACGGAAAAGCCAGATTACAGCATGTAAACTTTTATGGTGGGAAAATGTAATACACACAAGTGTTAAGCTTAAATGCAATATTTTGACCTTTTAACTTTGATTCATGGTTTCTCTGTCTTCTTTTATTTACTTTTTTTAAAACTCATCAATCTAATCCAGTGTCTAACTGAATTCACAGGAATTGGTTTAAAGTTTATAGTAATTAACAATATGACAAGTATAGAAGTCTATTTTTGGTAAATGTCATACAAGACACTTCCTAAAGACAGTGACTTTATCAAAACTGAAGGAGTTTTAGTTTTAATTGTGGTTAAAACAAACAAAGAATGTATAAAACAAAGAAAATAAAAAATCCACAGCAAAATTTGATCTTGAGAACATGTTAAGGTACGAGGAACTAACTTATCTTCAAAGGCAAAAGGGTTTAGACCGGTGTTAGAAAATAAAGGTGTTTCAGAGCTGTACATATCTAATTCTTATTCTGGTTGTATTAGGAAACTTGCTGGTTTCCTGAAACTAAACATAATTAGTTGCATATTTTGGATGCTTTCTTCTGTTGCTGACAGTAAATGCATCTTGGTGTATTCAGACTGATGACAACAACATGTTTGTATAAAAAACAAAGATTTGTGATTTTCTGCCCGGGAAAC
Organism: Microhierax caerulescens; assembly: GCA_035590215.1. Lineage (NCBI taxonomy): Eukaryota > Metazoa > Chordata > Aves > Falconiformes > Falconidae > Microhierax > Microhierax caerulescens. The sequence goes on along the minus strand of JAVJGJ010000037.1, from coordinate 73,009,093 downwards.
TGAACTGTCATCCTACCAAAGAAGGAAGAAAATAAAACAAAAACAAAAGGGGGGGGGGGGGGAAGGGCGGAATCTAGGTACCAAGTGGCCATGGAACTACAGGAGAAACAAGCAAACAAATCTGTTTGAAATTGCAAATGGATTATCAGAACAGTATAATGAAAAGCTGTCAAGCATTTTAACTGTTACAGTAGCAGTCTTGATCTCTTACAGCAAAGTGTTCATCAGTTAAAGCAAACATTTCTATATTAAACCAGATCTGCATTCGTGACTGGGAAGACCTACTGTTACACTGTATCTAGAATGTACTGGGGTTTTTATGGCTGCTGAAACAAAATTTTGAACTGTTTTGCACCTTTCTAAGTGGGGTCCTGGTCCAAGGACCGATACTGATTAACAAAAATAGGGGAAAAAAATGATGAAGTAGTCTTATAGAAGTCTTCAAATGTCATTCCTATTCTGATAATCTTACTGAAATTAAATGCAAATAAGAAGAGGATGGTCAATGGCAAATTCATCAATTTTTCAAGCTATCTGGTAAAATTCTGTGGGTTTGCTACACCCATCACCCATCTGGCTATGTTATAGGAACTAGTCTGGGAAAGGTCAGGAGGAAGTTTGTTCTTCCAGGAGCTGTCCACAGTCCATGGCTGAACCTACTGCCAGAAAAATGTGATTAGCTGAAGGACATTTGTAATTAATGTGAACTCTTCCCAGACCATTATGGTGAACTATTAGTGTCATGAGTTTTTCTTTGCTGAGCAATAGTCACATTCCATGAAGATAAAATCTCATAAGTGCTGGGGCAAAACCAAGTGAAGTCTTCATCCATTTTAATTTATTTTGTAACTGCTACAGTGAGCAATAGTTCATCGAGGTCAATCTATGAGATAAGTGTTTAAGAAAATTATCTTACACTCTTCTCAGCAGTCTGTTAGGAAAGTCTTCTCATTTTGTTTCAAGTCCTATGTATTTTCATTCTGTGTAATATTTCAGGGGTTTAAATATTCTTGATTCTGGTTTCCACAATTTTGAGAATTCTTTTCACAGTGTAATTTTAACTGTCCTCAAAATTGTTGTTATCAAATGTTTCTAAGTTATCAAGTTCTCCTTGTGTGTATGTCAGCTAACAGATGATGGCTCAAGCTACCACTGAAGATTATTAGTTCTTAGGGACGCTTCCATCCTAGAACACAAAAAAGCGTTACTTTATTACCCAAGCACAAGACTGTATGCTCTCAAGAAAGGCCAAAAATAAGATACAAAGGCTTCATTTAGCTGTAATGTAAATCTCTCTACATGGTAGAATGTCTGCCCTACAGTGTTACTAAGTAATTAAATTCATCAGAAAACGTGTTCTTGCCGTTATTAATTTCTACTACTAAGAAAGTAGAACATGTGATATAAAAAAAAATGAAAAGATATAAAGTTACAGAAACAAAAACTTCTTGAAAGGACATTATTTAAACCTTGGGTTTACTATTACAAAGTGTGAATGGAAGAGGAAAGAGTCTTTAAAGGCACATTACGAATCCCGTTGAGATGGCTGAACTATGATTGGACCTCCTCCCTCCCCTCCCCTTCTCCACCCTCCCCTCCCCTTCTTCCATATTCTTCTATTTACCTTTCATTTTTTTCTGGTGTACAACTTAACTAAGAGAGTTCTATATATTCTGCATTCAAAGTCACCCAGATCATTTTCTTGTTTCAGCCCATCCTTTAGAAAGACTGCCAATGGTAGACTATGGTAGATCTTACGTTATTTTTCTTTTTTTCTTTTTTTTTTTTTTTCCTCCTCAAGACCTGTTTGTCTGCCATGTGAGGCCTGAATCTAAAAAAAGAAAGCAAATTTTACTTATGTTTGTGATAATGGCTTGCAGTCTTTCCAGTAAGCCAGATTTTTAAAAGCCAGGATAGGACCAAAATATTTGCTGTAAATTTCCCTTTAGCATCCAGGCAATTAGCTCATTTTTCTTTTATCTTCCACAAGCTCAGTACTCTTTGATGTTTTCAAAACTGTCAGGGAAGTGGCCTTTGATGTCTTCAAATCAAAACTAGATATCCATCTGGAAGATACGCTTTAGTCAAATACACATTATTCAGCCTAGTGCAGGGATAACCAGGTGAAATTCTACAGCCCATGTTTCAAAGGTAGTCAACCAGATTAGCTAATGGGGTCTTTGCCATTACATTTTATGAAGCTGTAAAAATGAAGCACTAGTATCTTTATGCAGACTCTCAGAAAGAGATTGTAAAAAGAAGTATGAGAGAAAGCAGACGTGGTTACAGATTGATGAATTTTAGGCCACGATAGTACATAGAACATTGGGGGGGAATCAGAAAGATCAGAGATAGACAAGTTTTTATGCAAACATGTCCACTGCAAGAGAGAGTTGTAGAGCTTCCATGATGAAGTTACTCTTTACTGAGAGCAGCAATATAAAGGTAGAATAATAGATACCCAAAAGAAACAGCTATCCAACAAATAGCCGGCTGCAACAAGGTCTTTTACCATCTCATACCAGCACACTCTTCATGCCAGTCCCTCTGCTGCCTTCTCCTGACCTCTCCTCACCCAGGGCATGCTCTCAGATAATAGTGAAGAAGGAATTCAGGGACAAGTTGTCCGAACTTTATGAAATGTTTATTTGTAAAAAGTTTGTGATGATGGGTAAAAACATGAGGTATGAAATGTTAAGAAGAAAAAAAGAGTTCAGGGACAAGTGAGAGGGCACCCTGGGTGAAGAGAGACAAGGAGAAGGCAGTAGAGGGACTGGCATGAAGAGTATGTTGGTATGAGATGGTAAAAGACCTTGTTGCAGGTTGATAGTTTGGAGAGTGCTCTGACATCTGACCATGGCAGAGTTAAGTCGACCTTTTCTGCTGCCTATATTCTTGTCTGGCAAGTTACTAAATTCCGTAATCACTCCTCTGAAATGTCTTCAGCAGCACTTTAACAAATCTGAAAATATCAACATAAAACTTGCATTAGATAACAGTAGATGTACTTCATTGACTGGAACATGATTTTGAAATTTCTTTTCAGAACTCTTTTTTATACAACCTGTGCAATGTCAGTAGTCCCATTTTTAGAGGTAGAAAACCTCCAACCCCTTAGAGTCAACATCAGCCCACTTTGTCACATCATATCACAGATGTTCATGCTAAATATTTGTTCATTGTTGCTCCCAAATCTTTTGAAAGTAGTTTGTAATCTATGTATTTTTTTTTATGCCTTTTCCCAAAGATGGATGGATTGCATTTGAAAAAGTGTGTTGAATAGGTCCATGTAATCTAGTGATTCACATTGCTTAATGAGACTTCTTTCATTCCTTGACCAAGGTGCAAGTTCTTGGAGCATGTTGATATTTCATCCTGTCTTCCCCACTGTTTTCCTTCCCTCTTTTTCTTGTCATTATTGGTTTTCTGATGTTTCTTTCTGAGCTCTTTTCCTGCACTATAGCATGTTCTATGTAAATATGCAAATTTAGGTTTTTGGTGCATTACTTTACTAAAAAAAGAGACTGCTTCCCCTGGTTTATTTAAACTAGATTGTTTTCTAAAGGCTGAATCAAAGAAGAAACATAGTTCATAAGCAAAGGACATACTAACTCTACTAAATTCCTTTTTGCACTTGCTTATTGATCTCAACATTCTTTTGAGCAAAATAAAAGGACTGAAGTTATACTAAACAGCTTTATTTTCTGCCTGGGTTCTTCCTAGCAAGAACCCTATTTAAGAATCACAGAATCAGAATCACAGAATGGTCAGGGTTTGAAGGAACCTCTGGAGATCATCTGGTCCAGCCCCCCTGCTAAAGCAGATTCACCTGGAGCACGTTGCACAGCATTGTGTCCAGGTAGGTTTTGAATATCTCCAGAGGAGATGCCACAGCCTGCCTGGGCAGCCTGTACCAGTGCTGTGTCACCCTCATGTTCAGGTGGAACTTCCCATTTTGCAGTTTGTGCCCATTGCCCCTGGTCCTGTCACTGGGCACCACTAATAAGAGTCTAGCCCCAGCCTCTCAACACTAACCCTTAAGGTATTTGTAGATTTTGGTAAGATCCCCTCTCAGTCTTCTCTTCCCCAGGCTAAACAGGCCCAGCTCTCTCAGCCTTTCCTCACCAGGGAGATGCTCCAGCCCCCTCATCATCTTT
>JAVJGJ010000037.1:72969784-73004352 GCA_035590215.1 Microhierax caerulescens | reverse complement strand
GAGCTCTGCCATTCAGCCAGGTCTCAACCCACCTCACTGTCCTCTCACCTGACCCACACTGCCTGAGCTTACCTATGGGCATGTTATGGGAGACAGTGTCAAAAGCCTTGCTGAGGTCAAGGTAGACCACATCTACTGCTCTCCCCTCATCTATGCAGCCAGTCAGTCCACTGTAGAAGGCTCTTAGATTGGTCAGACATGATTTTCCCTTGGTGAATCTATGTTGACTACTCTTGATAACCTTCTTTTCCTCCACATGCTTTGAGATGAATGGGTTATACATACTTGGAGAAAAGTTTAATTTGCAAACTGACTCTCTCTTCCAATTATACAGACAAATTATTTTTTTCCCACCCAGATGCTCAGCATACAGACATTTAGAAGACCTTTCCTGGTGTCTTCCAGTATGCCTGATAACTCCGGTATAGTCTTACAGAAAAGAGAGAAAAGAAACTTCCAAATGTGTGTGCATTGGCATACACGTGTCCTTGTGCCAATGTATATATTCCGCCATCTAGCTCATGTGAAAAATTGGACCAAGCAGCTGGTATAAAACATACTTGTCTAACAACAAGATTTAATTATTTTCTTTTATGTATATTCATTCACCTGGCAATATTCTGGAATTAAATTACTGTAACTAAGCAGAATTTAGTTACGTTCACATGGGGAATGGACACTGGCCACTGCATTAAAATTTCAGAGAAAAATTAGTTAGAACATTATCATAAATGCAAATATTTTTAAGTTTGCACACAAAAACATATGCAAAACACTTGATGACTGCACACAAGCTGCAAATGCATACTAATGTGAAAATATGCCTTTTGAATAATGTTTTTAAATGTGTGCCCAACATATATAGAATGCCTCTTCTTAAATCTTCAAATCTTCATATTTTTTTAAAGAGGTTGTAAATTACTAAAATTCATTTCTAAGAATAAAACAGAGACAACTCCACTCAGTATTTGTACTGGCATTTTTATCTCTTCTAACACATATACCAGCAACTGTGAAGCCCTGTCTCTATATAACTTCATCACAGAAGAAACTGTTATTTTTAGGGGAGTTCTTATGTAATACACTGAACCAAAACAATGGCCAGCAAAGCAGGTTTTATTAATGCCGAGATATGAAAAACCCCTTTGTAAGAAGCGTTCTGACACTCCCAAGCCTCTCTGAAGGAGGCTGCTGAATACATCCCTTTTGAAACTTTTCTCTTAGGTTTTTTCCCCCGTTTCCCCTGAGTTAAGCCACCATATCTCAGGTCATAGCAAAGGCAGCAGCAGGCCAGAGCGAAGGCTGCTCATGCTGTTGCACATTGAAGAGAGAGTGTTGACCGCTGTGAGAATCATAAACCTCTCAGTTTGATGATCAACTGAGCAGTAAATTAATTAATCATCATTTTATGCCTCATCAAGCACTTTGCTGAGACTCTCAACAGGGGCCAGCTCAATTAGCCAATGGGAAGCAGACTGTTTTGTTTAGCTGGGCGAGTCTTCCATAAACAGAGGAAGCTTTGACAAGCTAATAAATATGTCATCTGTCTGTGTCACTAGCTGCAATGTGGCTCCACCTGTAAAGTTGTGGGATTCTGCTCGGTGTGGTGGATAGCAACTTGAAAGAATGAGACTGAGGTATCCTAACTACTTCCCAAACAAAGCAGTTCTCATAGCTTATCAGGATCCTTATTCAGTTGAATTTGGGCTTGATTATTAGGAATCAGGTATTTATTTTTGATTACTAAACCAGATATTTATATTGTTTTAAAAAAGATTCCTGTGTTATGCAGTAAAACCACTCAGGTGTGTTTATAATTTTAAAATGCTCCTTTCCTTCTTTTTTCTTCCCTAGAGGAAAAGAAAATGCCCACTCCTCACAATAAATGCATGTGGCAAAAAGTTTCTCAAGGAAAAAGCTTTTGATTAAGTGGCAATAATGCTTCTGTCAAAACAGACAGGTTTGAAAAGTCCTTGCATCAAATCCTATGGTTCCACTGAAGTTACCAGGGTTGCGTCAGTCTAACTGCAAGCAGAATTCAGCTCCTGTCACATTAGACGTTTCATCATTCAGAATGGAAAACAGAAATCTGTATTTAGACATATCAGCCTTGAACTAAATCACTGACTGTTGCAAATTTGTGCCATTGACTTTCATGTACCTTTACAGCCATAAAGGCCCATTATGAGTTTCTAATCTGATTTTCTGCATAACACTGCCCATAACCTCTGGCTGAACAAGAGATAATCACTAACATATCCAATTGTTGCTGAAAGATTTCAGGTGGTGGAAAATCTAGCACATCCTTTGATAAGCAACTCTTATAATTAATTATCATCACTGGTAAAAATATGCATCTTATTTTAGACTTTATTTCACCTGGCTTCAAATTCAAAATATTTCATTTTCATAAATGTTGTTTCAGGGGAAGGGGTCCCAAATTTCTTGTAACACAGATGTCAACAGAAATAGTTTCTCCCAAGTTCTTTACGCCCTTTCTTATAAACAGTGTTCTTGGGAGACCGAATGGCATTTTCATTCATTCAGCGTCCCACAGCCTTGTGCGTAACACTAATGTGTTCCTAGAGTTGGAAGGAACCACCTTGTCTCTCCTTGTTCCTGGCCATACAGACTCAAGCTCTGAAGAGATACATGTTATTTTTCTACAGTTTTGTGAGGTTTATGCTACCCTCCTTGTTTTTGGACTGCTGAGACTGACACATTGGTGATGAGGGGCAGAAGGGATGAAAGGATGACTTGTTAGCAAATGTGTCTACAGAGCTGTCATATGACTAAAGGGTCAGGGCACAGTCCAATAACTCAGTCCAATGTAGAAAGTGCTTTGGTTTCCCCCCCCAAAAAAAAGGTAAAGAAACATCAGCAACATTTAGAAGCAGTGATTCCAGGGTCTTCTCAAGCGTCCATGCAGGCTAGAATGACAATTCACTAGGCTTACTGCTCCAGCCAGTAGGAATGGTAGCAGCTCAACTGGAAACAAGAGCTCAAATGCTGGAAATCAAGTTTATAAATCACAGCCAGCCTTCAAACTTCCTCCTAGAGTTAGATCATCATGTGAAGGAGTGCAGGAGATACTTACATGTGACTCAACTTAGTCACAGAGGATTCTGTCAGTCCTGTTCTCCCACCTTAAAAAGTCTGTTTCATTCTGGCATGCAGTTTACCAAAATGTCTAGATTCCTCCCTCTATGAGCATATGTGTATATATGTATATTTGTATGTATAGCTCCATCAGTCTTTGTACCATGTACAAATTTTATTGGAAAAGGTTTTATATAGTCCTTCCAAGCCATTGCAAATGATAGAGTGTAACAGAAATCTCGTGTTCCCTTGTAAATGACTGCACACAGTAATGACTCCTTTTAGCTGTTCTATTTTAAACTCAGTCAGTCTGGTTTTAATCCATTTACTTCTCTGCAATGATTTCACACAGGACTAACTTTTGGCTATGTGAAGAGACATGTGTTAGAGACTTCCAACTGTAAAAAAAAAAAAACAAAAAAAAAAAAACAGAAAAAAAAACCCACAGCAAAACTGTGAGCCCAAACAAGCTCTTCACCTCAGTAGAGGTTAATATGTTGACATCCTGAATGATGCCCTTTCCCAGACAAAGGAAAAGGAAACAACAATGGAAATTGGGGAATGGTGAAAACAAGGGAAATAAAAAGCTGCCATTTACGTTGCTTCAAGGATTGTGAGGACCTTCTGGAGTAGAGGAAGGAGTAACAGGACTAATGGGAGCATATGAGGAACAGCGAGACAGGGAAGTGGCACACAGTGACTTTCCACAGAAGACCTGGCAGTATAATGTATCCGACCTAGAGAAGCAAGAATTGATCCTAATGCTTATGAGGATGGCTGTACCAGATACATGTACAGACGCCTCTCTGCAAGCAAATTTCTAATTCCATTGAAAAGCAGTAACAATTTTATTTGCCCAGCCTACTTCTCACAGACCAGTCTGATCAACACTGAGTTTTCAATAACTGGAGATTCAGTTCCATGCTTAGTTTTGAAAAAAAGTTTCTCATGGAATTCATGCATGGAAATTAATCATTTTGTTACCATATGTGTGCATGAGAAGGAATATTTGTATTTCTTCACACTTTTTGGTATATTCCTGTAAGCAAATGCAAGTGTACATGCAATCTTCAAAATTTTGCTCCTGTTGCCTAGGTAAATGAGTCTCACTCTATTACCCTATTTCTCACAAAATATTTTACAATATGTAATTATTGCAAGGGGTGGGAGGGTGCCAAAAAATACAGCAATAAATTTCATAAATTAAAAATAATGAGTTTGTTTTGCTGATATTCACAAAACTATTTTTTTTCCCTGGCTATTCAGATCAATGGTTGATATTCCTTCTAAACTCAGCAATTTTGCCTTGCAAGGGTTGGTGTGAACACTGATTTCTGCTTCAGGTCATGTGGGTTCAAAGCGCTAGAGTTTCACTTTGAATTTGATGATTGCTTCCTGAGAACTATTTGTCTTCACTTGCATAAATCAACCTTGTATTTAGCAACCATGGTTTCTTCAATGCTTCAAAAAAGAGGGAGTGAGCTTCTAGCATGTTTTTGATGGTTATAGATCTCATAGTGAAAAATTTGCAGAATGGTACTCAAATAAATTCTTTGGAAAATACATATGTTTCTCGTCCGCATATCTCTTACACTTGCTTTTCCATGTCTTTTGAAAACAGCAAAGACTTTTTTCCTGGGATTTAAAAAGAAACCCAACCTGAAGTGGGCTTCTAGTGCAGTTACATGGGCCCTGATCCAGTTCTCATTAGAGTCTGTTCAGAGGCTTTCAGCAACCTCAGGGAACGCTGGAATGTAGGGCATTAGTAGCAATATGTTATTACAAAATGAAGTAGAGATAAATAACAAAAAGGAAGAACTTTCCCCTGGTTTACCTTTACTTTCCTCTTCTGGAAATCTCTGTATGCCACTAGTCTTAAACCAGGAGCAAATCTCATTGACTTTAGCTCATTTTTCCGCTTTGTTTTTGTGGATAATTTTCAGTTATAATTTTTCTTTGTTCACAATGTGAAATTCACTCTGCCTTGTTCTATTTTACAATAGCCATTCTTAAAGATACTTTGAAGTGAAGAACTCAGAATAATCATAAATCTCAGTGTCATACAGACATATGTGAACTTGCTTTTGAAAGCTTCATCGTTGCTCATATATTCTGTCTGGGATTACCCCAACCCCATACTTTTCATCCTTTATCCCTTTTATGAAGGGCAGAAACTATAAATATTTGACAAACTCACTCTAATCTCAACTCAATTTCAGTTTAGCTAATTACATCACATTAATTTTACCCCTTTTGTTTTTGTCCAAGATTAACACTGGAATGTCTCAGATGAGTTTATAGGCAGTCCCTTTATGCATCCAAAGTGTAACACTGAAATGAAGCACAAAGAAGCTTCACTTAAGAGCATTGGGAATATGACTATGCTGGTGATTAAACAAGATCATCTAATCTGGTTTCAGGCCTACAGCTGAAAATCATCTTTCGTAGAAGTGTGCCTGCCAAGGTTATTGTAAAATTATCCCAGGCACCAAAGTGATGAATGGTCCCAACATTTGCTGTGATATGGATGCCATCCCTGTGGGGCTTCACCAAGCGGGATTTTTCATGTGGACAGACTCACATGGAGGACAGATGGGAAAGAAAACAAAATTAGTTGATCTGCACTAGAGCAAAAATCCATCTTTCCTTTGCTACCCAGATTGTGCACTTGCTTTTTTGCAGACACGGAAATGTGTTCTTAAATTATATGACTCTTCCCTTTTTTCCTTTGTCGAGTGATCTGAATGTTTTATGCTGACCTTGGATTTAGTGCTGATTTGCATTCCTGAACTTTCATGCCAGCCTAATTTTAGACATGTTAAGCGGCAAGCCTAATATCTAAGTTAGCACAAAAATACTGTGTCTCCAGTTGCATTAATAACAGCTTTAGCCCCATTTTGAAGACAGGCAGTTCTTTGCAGTAAAACGTTGAAAATGGAAACGGTCACTCAAGCTTAGCTTTGTCAAAGTCCGGCTAATGAGCTAGTCAAAGAGTAACAGTTCCATTTATCAGGCAGGCATGCTTCCTAGGCCCCAGTCCTGGGATGATATGAGCCATCCCACAAAGCACTGTAACCAGTGCCTTGCAGAATTGGGGCCAGTCATGGTTTGGGCAGCACATCTGAGAAAAATCAGCTTTTCGATTTTAAATGCTTGATGGCAAAAAGAAGCCTATTTGAGAGTTACATCAGTACGTGCTTGTGACAGAGAAGGAGAGGAGGTAAAACTATCTCTCCATTGCATCTGTAAGTAGTGCAGTTTGATTCTGAACAGAAAAGTTGCAAACCTCATAAAGTATTTACCTAAAAAGCACATTTTGGATAAATCACTATTAGACTACTTTTAATTGCCCCCATAATTTTAAAAGTACTGTTAACTACATATCATCGCATTTTGGATGTGGAAAGTATTATACCAACAACTGTTCCAGAGGGGAAAGAAATGCAACAAATATTTAGTGTATTTTTTCATCTACATTTCTCTCTTAATCAGGTTTCCCAGGGTGAGAGATTAAATTTAGAAAGCCAGCAGAGAAGTTAGGATTATTTAACTGCAATACAACCAACACCTTAAGGACTGATTTGTCAGAATGAATTGCAGTCCAGAGTGCTCCGAGTTTTCAAACTAAATTTGTTCTTAAGATAAAAGGTACCTTTTAAAGAAACACAATTCTTGTTCTAACCATTCCCCCACCCTCGCCTCCAAGGCATTTCTTATAACTCTGATAAAATCACAGACCAGGTGCTCCAAGACTTTCAAAATAATAAATTCCAATCTGTCACTAAAAAATAAAAGGTTAAACAAGTTTATAGAGGGAGTTCTGTTCCAGGTGTTATTTTGAAAGTATATGCCTAATTTATCATTTTTCAGTAATAGTTACAAGTGATAAAGATCATGTAAATACTCTGTATTAGAAATAAGCTTTCATTTTGTCATGCAGATAGTACTAATGACTAAACAGACTTTAATCAGGAGATCTCCACCTACTAACGTTAGGACTTCTTAAGGGTAATACTATAAACAGATTTTCTCTAAAATAAAATGCTTATGCTGCAGAAACGAAACCCAAATGAAACTCAAACATTGGTTATATACCAGTTTTTATAAGAACCAGAAGCATGAAAACTTTTCACAAATCACCTACTTTGGAATGGACCTCGTATAGGTTCAGTGGGTACGTCTACCAAGTGGAACAAGGTAATGGAAACTGCTAACATCTTCCATATGTGACAGCTTTTAAATTATAATATCATTTTGGGTACGGTGAACAGACTGTTCTAAAACAGCAGTATGTCAGACGGGTGGCTGGGTTTCCCTGTAGTCCCTTTTTCGCTGTTTTCAGTCAGTGTTACAGAGTTCTTATTCTGCTATCTTGTCCATTATTTATTAAAGTGTATAGCTAAAAAAATAGCATAAGTTTTATCCAAGCAGTCTGAAACGGTTATAGTTTTCAGCCATTTTGGAACCAGGAGGAAAATCCAGGCCCCAGTTAAACAAAGTGCATAGGTACATTCTTGAGTCCCACTCAATTCCGTGTTTTTTCCTGATGTGCAGAATGGGTTGTTTCATCTCTGTCAGATTCTGTGGTTTATAAATCAAGTATGGCAGCATTTGGAGTGACATTATGCTGCAAGCAGGTAATAAAGAGCTATGGACAGGCTTCCTCAAATCTATATAAGTATATATTTCATAGGCTCTATAAATAAAGAGCGGCTGCCTCAACAAGGAACAAAATTTCTCTTCCATTACTTGCCTCTATGCTACTGTAAAATCTCTTTCTTGTTTCCCCAGATTTCAAAACTATTTTTGTAATTGTTCTTTCTCTTTAGCCCCTTCCCTCCCTGATCCCATAAAAATACAGTGGCAGAATTTGACTGCCCTGAAAATTTCCTGTTGAACTAATTTTCAGAAAAGTAATAAACAGAGCTCACTTTAAGTTTAGCTTGTATAGACTGCTGAGATGGACTTACAAACTCTTCAAATACAGTTAACATATCGACTCAGGACACTTTCCTGTATAAAACTAATAAAAATTATAAAAATAAAAAGGGTAAAACTTCAAAACTTTGAAAAAACTTTGAAAAAAATTGAGAACTGAGTTTCCTAATATATGGTTAAAGACTATTCTTTAAATGGAAAAGAAGCTATTCCCCACAAAACCTTCTATTACATTTTCAAACTCTAGAGAAGATTTATATCAACTTCCTTCAAGAAGCAAAAAATAAGATGAATGACTATAGCTATGCCACCTAGCTGTACTCTCAATGTGGAAGTAAGCTTCTACTGCTAACACAAAAGTAAGCTGAAGTACCCATTGCTTACTCGTAAGATTAAAAGGCAAGTTTCACAATGCATACAAGGGTGAAGGTCTGCAGTGTTGTGGCTGGTTCTGTGTGTTTAACTGATGAGTTTTAATATATAGTGATTACCCTTAAATGTGGTGTCTTTTAGCAAGGCAAGTAAATTATTCTAAATTAATACTTTTAATTTTTTAGGAACAGTGAAAGAATCATTCTCCAAGTAATTTGTGGTAGTTCTTACTAAACAGTAAGCAGCTGAGTTATTTAGTATGAATTGAACAGAGATAAATGAACCGGTAATTTCTTGAAACTAAAACAAATTATTCAATTTAGTATGTAAAAATAACACTTAGAAAAGTTACTACTAATTAATATTGTTAGTTCTCACTTAGATGCCATGACTAGCTGTGCTTTTTTATGTATTCCCGCAAAATGTGTAAGATGCTTTCTTTGCATTACTGCAAAATGGACATTTCTTTCACCCCTTCAAGGTAGAGAGTTTTGAATATTCTGTGTTCATATTGCATTTCTTTCCTCTAGGCAGGCATTTAAATCTTTTTTTTTTTTTTTAAGATGAGAAGTATTTGGGCACACCAAAATTATTTTGTCATAGTACATTACTCCTGATAGATAATGAAAATAATTAATAATTAAGAATTTCACAAAATCTTTATTTTACAGCTAGAGAGAGCTGGGAGCAAATGGTGGTACTGAGCTTCAGCACCAGAGAGCAGCACCATCTAAGAATTGTGATCCCAAGTCCCTCCCTTGAACCCCAATCCTGTTCCAGATGAAATATACATGCCCTCACTTCTTTGGGGGTATGGACTATGTAATTCTCCTTTTGGATAATTTTCCCAGCTGATACATGTGAAGAGGGACCCATAGCAATGCTCACGTGTTTTTTACCTTTTTGATGCATGCCCAACACATTCGTTTGTGGAATAGCCCTGGTAAGCAGCCCAAGTTTTCGCATCAGAGCACATGATTAGTCTAGATCTAACATGATTGGGAAGAAGACCTGTCAACCATAAGACTAGCTTCATACTCCAAACAGGTATTTGGGTTAGCCCCAAAATTTGAGGGTTAACCAGGATTTAGCTTAGCAATATCCAGCCCTTTATTTTCTTTTGTTTAGGATTTATAAATAACAATAATGTCAAAGTGACTAGTAGACATTACTGTTCTCCTTGGGAACAGTTCAGCAATGCCCTCTGGCAGTTTTTGCGCTGAGCATGGGAGCGCAAAAGAAAGTCTAAAAAGCATGCAATTACCCCCAGGAAACAATTACAATGCAAAAAGCACTGGATGGTACAAGTGACATTCCAGTAAACGAGGTGAACTTGTATCATCGCCCTGCTTTGCCTCAGGGATATTCCCGCCAAAGGAATATCATTCAGTTCCAAGAACAGCCAAGGACAGAGGTGGGGCTGTGTATCAGCCATTCCAGGTCCGAGCCTCAGGGAGCCAGAAGTTGTGGGCAAAGGGAACTCCTGCTAAGCCAGGCACTGACATTGCAACTCCCAAAATCAAGGGGAGCAAAGCTTGCTGGAGGTGATTTTTAACCACCAGGTAGGAAACCAAACCACACCCAGAGCAGCCTTGCTTGTATGTGAGACTTTCTTATTCCAAACTTAACGATTAAGGGAAATACAGGAAACAAAGTATTTTTTATGCTTAGTTCTGTTCACACTCACTCTCATGGGAGCAAGATCAAATTCTTTCTCTTCTTGGACGATGTTAAACTTCAAAGTTGAACCAAATGCTGGATTTCTTTCAATTCTAGCCTTATTTCAGTCTCTGTTGAAGGAGTCTATCTGCAACAGGTAGCAACAATACCCAAACCACATAGCAGAAACAATGGCTGGAAAAGCAAACAATTAAGGTGAGCGTGGCCCAGTTTTATCCAGCAACTTTTCTCACTCACTGAGTGAGAAACTTTTCCAACTCAGCTAGCCTCACACACATACACAAAAAGCCTGTATTCATCTAGATAGATTTTCTTACCTAGCTGTTTCCAGAAGCATACAAAAGAGCAGTATTTGGTATATGGTACTATTATTCTCTTTACATACTTCCAAAACATCTTCAAATATTGCATATTGACCATTTCAGAACTGGAATCATCTCTTCCACATTTTCTAGATGCCTTCTGGGTATATACAAAATCAGGCTGATGGGAAAAGAAATTAATGCACTTACATACCTCTTTTCTGCCTCTGGATTACCACTATCATAAAAATGAAATTTGACTTGGAAATTTGCAGTGTCTGAACACACTTTCAGCACCCTCAGGTGATCCATACTATGCAGTTCTGCACTACAGTGCCAAGCTCTAGACACTCGGTCAAACCAAACCTCTCTTCTGAGCCTTCCAAGGTATGCCATCAGTAATGCTCAGAGATGGGCCTGCCAAAACCATCAGATTATCTGCTCTCCAAATAAAACAAGTAAATATACAAAAATGCTTAAGTTGAAGTTGCCTCAAGCACTTTTACCTCACATAACCAGCACTTTTGGAAAGGTCCCGTTGACCTTGGCAGCATATTCAAACATGGCTGAACAGTTCTTGAGCAATTTTTCCAATGAATTAGGCACAAACAGGCATGTGTCATTGGGCACACATGCAGCTTTTTCTGTCTCCTCTTTCCCCTTAAAAATTAATAATTTCTCAAAACTGCCATGCAGAGAAAGTCACAGGAAGCAGTATGTCCTAGCGTATTAATGGCTTACGTTTGGTATTTGAACTTAGCTAAATACTTTATAAACACCACAGAGTTGAGTTCCGACCAGAGACCAGTTAGTCAGATACATTTATTTTTTCTGACATTCATCTTAATCACAGAATTATTATAAACTGGACATGACTGTTCGTAACTTCATTACCAAAGAGGGAAAACTTAGGAATTTGGAGGCATTGACACCATGTATTAAACTCAGTCATCAACTTTTCACAAATGTAAAAGGCTACACCAGTAAAAGCAGAGAATAGTGATAAATGTTTTACACGCTGTGCATGAAGTCTACCTATTCACTAGTTTTAAAATCCTTTAGGAAAGCATACAAAAAAAATCCCACTGCTACAATTGCAATCTTGCAGAAGTCTTCAGCTCTTTTTTTATTGCCAGGTGATTCTACAGATCTGCTTGTTTTTTCTGTCAATTGGTTGTCAGACATCATTACCCCAGCGCTATCAGTGCTTTGACCTGGGCAGGGAATCTATGTTACATTGCTGCTGCTGCACTGATGACTACCTCTACGTGTCTGCCTTTCTCTATTTCCTCACCTGTCCCATCAAATGCCATTCTTCATTTGTCTCCATTCTGCCCATCAACCATTCTTTTCTGCACCCATACCTTAACTTGCAGGTTGGCCTTCCTTCTTTCATGAACTTCATAATTCTATTACATTTCTTTTCTCCTCTCACACTTCTATTTCTTCCTTTTTCCTATGGGTCATATGAAAAAGATTCTGAAAACTTGGGAGGAGAGAAAGAGAAAATGAAACATTTTGTGTTGTTATACAGCATCTCAACTAGAAAAATTATGGCCTATCTGTAGCTTTCAGCACACAACTTTTTTATACATTACTCTGACTGGCACCAAACATAAACATTTGTTACCATGAGAATCTCCACTCACCATTCTACTTTGTTCCTTCACACTTTCCCACATTGATAACATGTTCCAAGAACTTTCTTTCTTTAACATGACGTATTATGGAAACACCTTTACGCTGCTATGAGACACTCATCCCAGCTCAATCAAAACATAACACAAGCCCTAGCTCTGCATTTTCACCTGCAGATGTCAGGACAGAATACAAAGTTCAGTGGTGCTATCCCACTTCACAAAGGGAAAGACCAAGAAAAATAAATTGATTAACCCAAAAAACCAGTAGCATAGCCACAAATGTAGGCCATGTCTTTCAAATCTTTTACCTGTCCCCTGGTCAGTGCCACACAAAGAAAGAAAGACATCTACAGCCTAATTAGCAGTCCAGTCCTCTCATTGCTACAATCTCAGCTCAAACTTCAGCTACACAAAGAATGTGGAGCTGGATTCATAATGGGTATTTAATGTTTTCTTTCTTATAATGTGTAAAATTGAAACGTCTATGTAAGACTGTTTTCTTACAGTTTAGAAAACATCCAACAAAACCTAGGAGTAATTATAGATCAATATTACTTTTAAAGACTAGCTAGACACATGGAAGATTGTATGGAATTATTAAAATAGAATTATGCCATTTTCCTCAGTGTCATGCTAAGTCAACTAATATGATCCCACACTTTCTTTCAAAATTATATTTGCAACATATGTTTGTTTTAATTTATAATGGGACAGTAAGTTAATAAACTGAACTATTCCAAACTCTACTATTCATTAGCACAAGTACAGGCAATTAACTATCTTGGAACTTTTATTTAGCATTAACAGAGGAGGGAAATGTGAGAGCCCTTGAAAGTAAGATTTCTCAGGAAAAAACCCAAAGCTATTTAATGTTCATTTCAATTTGGTTTGATGTTTATTTGTTTTTTCAGTTTGTAGTAAGTGACTTGTTATGATCACGTGAAAAGTTATTAGAGAAAAGAAAGTTTTGAAGGGTTTATTTGTTCAAACAAAAGCTAGGGGAATTAAATAAAAACAAACTGAACATAAAATATGTAAAGATAGTACAGGTTGCAAATTAATAGCTTATTTTTTAAAAGGAAATTTAATAAAGCGATGCTGTTAGCTATTTGAAAACTGGAAAAATAATACTTAAACATGCTGGGAATGTTGGCAAGTTTTCCTACCTGAGCTGAAGTACAAATAACTAGTTATTATGCTTATTGTATTTGCAATCAGAATTAAACTAGATGACAATATTGTTCAAATATGCAACTGGAAATATCATTGTTTTTCCAAAATGTCACATGGCATAAATAATATATATTTTCACTGTAGGATTTTAAAACCAAGGTGTTCTCTCATGTTTACTGTGTCTGTAACTCCATCACATAAACCTAAACTATTACAGTCCACTGTCAGTGAACTCTGATACAATTTTGAATCCCAAAACTAATTTTTGCTGTTGTAATATACTGAAGAAATTAAAATCAAAATGATACTGCAAAGAAAAATGTTCCTCTCCACAATATGTAATCAATATTTAAAAGAATGTAAAATCAACCTATTGTCACAATCTCAATGTAACTAATATTAATGATCGCACAAATGCTTGATTTTTAGGTGTCTGCACTGATAAGATATATTTGATGTGACAGTTACCATGGCAACTACTCAGTTTCAGTGCATATTAGAGCATATAGTTGTGTAAAAGCTGTTGATGCATGAGACCTCACAGTGACAGCCTCACAATGTATATTTATATATAATTATTTCTTTCTTAAATGGAAAGAAATTTCAAGTGAGTAACATTTAGCTGTCCTACAACTTTGTGTTGGTTTACAAGTGGTGGTCTGATCTTTTATAGCACTGTAGAAAGAATAATCACCCAGAGAACCAACAACAAAGGAGAAAAAGTTTTCACTTCATTGTATTTTCACAATTAGCATTTCTCTAGATTCTTGACTGACCAAGCAAATTTGTGGTTTGAAATAAGTGTTCATTTCTTGCTCATTACCATTTAGAGATATAGGGGAATTTTTTTCTCTGGCAAACTTTTGCATTGGACTTTCAAATCTGACTATATGTATAATTCAAATGTTTCTGGAAAAAATAACTTTTATAAATTATAAAATACTGGTCATTTGACCTGTCTTGTATATATCATACAAAGTCTATGATAACTTAGCATCTAGCAGGAGAGTTGTGTTCTACAGGAGGGGAAAATCAAGATTAATGAAAAAGCAAGACAGGCCAGGGAATCTCAGAAAATACCCAGAAATTTATAAAGGTCTAGCATGGATGCATCTGAAACATGAACTAGTTCTGCAAAATAAAACCTTTGTTTTAGAAAGGAAACTATCAAGAAAGAGAATGGGTACAAGGTCTTAATGAAAAGTGCTTTTGGGAGGTGTTAACTGGACTTCATGAATCTTTTCCTGAGAACCTAAGTGAGAAATTTCAAAACCCCAAAATCTTGTTTCTTGTTAATTACTAAAACTCATCAGGGGAGCATTGAGGCTACACCAGAGAAGATGCACTTAGACTTTCTTGTCTTGCTGTGGCAAAGTGATATTTATTATCTCATCTTAGAAGCTGCTAGCAGCTCAACAGCTGACATCCTGTGTCATGGGATGCAGAGAGGCTTACAGAACTTGGGAGACTCAAAAACAGAGTTCTGAAGTTTGGGTCTTCACTGCAGAGGTGGGTGACACAGGTTTTCCAAGATGGAGAATGGTCATAAAAGCCTTCTCCTTTACTTATGTAAAGAGCTTCCTCATAGCCAGACTGAGAGGTGGGGCCCAGCTAGAATGAAACAGCTTTCTCTCCTGGCTGACATGCCTGTCTCTTTCCTACCAGAGTTTTTTGGGATGGCAGGGAGTGGCAGGAGGACAGGAGCAGGAGGAAGGGGAAAACTCACCGCCATCTGCTCTTACCCAGGAATAGCCTGGGAACACACCCACATCAGACAGCTCTGAATTAGTCTAGGCATAGCCAGCCATTCAAGTCACGTTGCCTCCAGCTCTCCTTCCCTGCTGCCTGAAGCCAGATCTCTTCACGGTTATGCGGTCTACCTCAAGTTTAGTTCACCCCAGCTGTGTGTACCAGAACTCTGGAAAGAAGGAAGTGCTGGCAGAGGTCTGGAGAGCAGGGAGACAGCCCCAAGCTATGTTCCAGAAAAAAGCAGCAGTCTCAGGTGCTGCTCCAAGGCAAAGATGGCTGTCTACTGCCCCCAGCTGCTTCTCCCAAGGGGCATGTTGTGAGGTAGGGATGGTTTAACAGGTTTCAAAGTGTGGGGTGATGAAAGGAAGGCAGAGAACGTAATGTAGGCCTGCAAGAAAAGTATTTCAGATCTTCTTTTAGTTCTTATTGCTGCCCCTCTGGTAATCTCTGAAGCTCCTAAACTTCACAGAAGGCCGTGCCACATTTGAATGCTTTGATATATTAGATACCCATATGTGGGTTCAGTTCCAAGATCTTCAAATTTTTATCATTTTCTAAAGTGAAGTTTATAATCATTTGTTTTCACAAATTTTGTGTTGGACTTAACAGTTCTTATTAATTTCTTCACTCATGTGTGTTTAGAAAATGAAACTTCATTTTGAAATCTGTGCCAGACATAGGTCCTTGTTCAGGCAGGGCCTGTCCTTTCCTCTGCTGGTAGCCATATCTGTGTTCCTTCCACCTGGATGGTGGAGGCAAAAGAGAATGAAGCAGAAAGCAGACCTAGGCTTCATTAGTCCTGATGGAGAGCAGATAAAATATTTATGTTCCTAGAGGGGGGACTTCTATTGAGGGTCTGAGCATAGCCACTCAGATGTCCATCCTTTCCATTGTGCTTCCTTGCCTCTATTCAGTAAAGTCAAACTAGGGCAGTGACAAAGGTCACCCATGCACACAGACTGAAAAGAGTACTCCTTTCCAAGAAATAGCTAATATAACCCCTTTCTCACTGTGGATTTAGGGGAAAAAAATCTCCCACCTCTAACAGTGGGAAAGCAGATTCTGACGCTTCTTGGCTGTGGTTCAGCCACTTGCTCAAAGCTCACAGGAATTGCCATCAGAATTGCCTGGACACAATAGCAGTTATCCTAATACATGAGCTGCACTCACATGCCCACAATACACAAACAAGAGAGAGAGTTTATGTACCCTTATGTAGAGAGAGTTACTAGACAAGAGTTCTACAAAAAACATAACATTCCTTCTGCAGGGTCTCTGAAGGCTACTCTGCAGGCTGATGCAAAACAGCTTATGGGGAAATCTGTTTCTTCTCCCTCTTTCCCCACCCCCCCTCCACCCAAAATACCCAGACTGTATATCCAGGATATCCACCTGCTGTTCCAGATTCACACTTAAGGAGTAATATTCAACTTGTACTGTCTATCTAATGCCTTTCTTTAAGGATTATTAAAGTCTTTTGCTGTTAAAGATTCTCCACAGTTGCAAGATCCAAATCTGTTTTCTCATGAATGACCGCAAACAGATACAATTGCTAGGACTACCATGTTGGCCACATGGGTGTATGACTCATGGCCAACAAGCTGTGAAGAGAAAATTATATAGATTGTTCTTACAAAAATCGGAGGAGATTTACCTGAAGAGATGCTCCTGGCTGCATCCAAGATGCACAATGATTAAATATATGAATATATATACAAATATAAACAATGTTTAGCCCTCTTGTAGCAAAAGAGCCTGAATCTTCCACTTAACACTCAGGGCTGAGCCTTCTTATACCTGGGAAGACTGGCTACCATGCCAGACTTTCCACCACCTTTGTGGTGAGATCCCATTTTGACCAACAAGTCATAGCCTCTGGGAGGCTTTGTGAACAATTGTTAGTGCTGTGGGATTGATAGTCTACTTTAGATCTCTGATTCTCTTCTTTTCATTTATGCTATTCTAAAGATAAAATATCCTTTCATCTATCTGTCAGTCCTGGATTGGATACAGCTATAATACACAGTGGCCTACAGGGCACAGAGTTAGAGGCCTCATGGACACACAACTCAACCTGAGGGCAAAGTTATGATTAAAAGGTTGAAGCTTCTTTATTTCAGAACGTTTTGATTGAATAATCTTTGAAAATTATGTCACCAATTACGTTGCTTGTCTCTATTACTGGGAGAACTATTAGTAAAAATTTATTATTATTGTGAACAACTATTTGCTACAATGAGAAGTGAGCAATCCAACTGAGAAATCACTTCAAATTGAAGTCACATATCTTTTCCCATCTTTCTGAAAGCAAAGAATAGCTGGCAATTAAATAGTACAATGAGAGGCATAGTTAGGACCCAATACACCCACACCTGGGGACCTAGGCTTGAGACTCTGGAAGAAGGGTATAACAGAAAGGTGTACCAGTCATTGCTAAGACTGTTAAATGTAAGCATGCTGCAGAACAGGCCCACTTAGGTGGTCATACAAATAAATCACATCCCTGCTGGAACTTTTATGCTTGCTGCTCTTGAGTTTGACAGCAACTGTGTTGGAACACAGAAAAAAGTTCTGATGGTTTTATGATATGTGAAGTTTACTTTATCATGCCCCTGCACCAATGAACTTCAGTCAAAAATTGCAGCACACTTCTTACACAAAGTTTTGTAGCCACAGCTATGTGAATGACTGTTGTTTAGTGGCATTCAGATGTAACACTAACATTCAGATGTAGCAGTAACTCAGTGTATGGAAGCAATTGCTTTATCCAGCATAAACCATGGCAGGTTACTGAAAAATTCCTTAAAAGTGTCAGGTTGGGCAAGCTCCCAAGGAAACATAAAATGCTTTAAAAGCTTAAAAGACTTCCAGTCTAGTACTATACAAAGTTATTGCATTGATACTTCAATGAATAAAGCAAGGCAAAACAGTTCAGTGATTTATCTCAAGTGAGTATACTTCAGTGCAGCTTCTTTCAACATCCAGAACTCTACTCACTGACAGACCTTAATGCTGTCCTTTTCTCGTGGGCAAGTGGTCTGTGAAGAGCTGACAAGGTCAGCAGTGATGAGGATATACTCGTGGCAGCTCAAGAAAACAGTGAATTTTTTCTTGTAAGCAATGAAGATATGACCAATAAAACCACACATCAGAGAGTAGATGTCCTCCTGTTAGCATAAGTCTCAGTCACGTAGGCATCCTTCCTTCTTCCCCCTCCTCTCATTTTATTAACAAGTTTAATTTTGTAACTAAGACTTAGCAGATATTGGACTGGTATGTCCCAGTACTTGCAGATACTGGACTTGTATTAGCCCAGTGGTTGATTCTGCATACAGTACATACACATCTTCAAATGTGACTGTGCAGCCTGTAAAGTTGTATTGTATCTCCTAGATTATTTCTCCTTCCCACCAAGGTCTACAGCCCTAGATGTTTGGAAACCAACTTCTTCCTACTCTATGCAGTACAAAGTATTAACTAGGAAGAAAATAAGGTATGTGACTTCCAAACATCCATACTAGCCACTGGATCACATATTGTCTTTCTGCTGGCAAGGGAGTATATACATCCCAGATGATATGTTATTGCCGATCCTTATGTGTAGTGAAATGTTTAACATCCTTTTATGCAGCTAGGTCTGCATGAAGGCCAACAGAAACTCAGTTGTGGGCATTCTGAAGTAGGGTACATAAAGTTTACATTCTAAAACCAACCTCATATCATTGGTGATACTTATGGCTGCCTACTATAATATTACAGCCTGGCTTTTTCCTTCTTTTAAAGGCTGGTGACATTCACATGATGCAGAACTCTCTTACAAGCTTTATAATGGAAAAGCCTTTACAATCTTTCAGCTATGGCCTGCCACAAAAGAAAACACAGTTGTTATACATTCTGAGAAGTTAGAGTACACTGTGACTGTGTCATATTTTGGCAGGCTTGAAAGTTCAAATATATAATTGCAAATTTTAAGAAAGGGGTCTGCCATTTCCCTGAGGCAGTCTGTAGCTTGAATGTCATTGAAAAACCAAGACTCAGTGGCCAGTCAGACCAATACTGGTGCTGCAACTGCCTGAACATAAGTATTTCCATTGTTCTGATTGGCTAAAATACCATTGTGAGTTGCTGGAAATAGTGGCCATTTTGGTAAAGTTACTGAAATAACATTGGAAAAAAAAAGCAAAAGGCAGTAAATTTTATAGCCACAATTTCATTTCTTGCAATGTGTCTATATGAAAATTAGTGATACAGTAACAATCAGATTTTTGGAGAGGACAAAAGGTCACACAGGAGCCATTTATCAGTAGAAGAATTTGAAAAAGTTCATATTATTTCTAAAATGAGATTTTCAAGAATTTTGCCTTCAGATTTGAACTAATATTTGAGGATATGCACTAAATTATTCATATAAAATAGAAGTTACAAAGATAATTAAATAGGAAATTAAATCATACCTTAAGTCAGAAGCATCGCAGTAATGAGATCATATTTTTCCCTTTACTTCCTTCTGCCTCATCTCCTTCCTGAAGTTCTCAAAGGAAGCAAATAAAAAACATGTTCTAGTGAACTTCTGTGGTTTTAGATACAGGAACGTTCAGTTAGTTGACCTCTTCTATGCACTCATACCAGATGTACTGTATTATTCCTCTTTTGTGTTAATCCAAAAGCACTTTTGTAAACCACCAGCACACAGAATATTATGACACCATCACACTGGGACAGCAAAATGGCCATGGCCTGGGCTGGCCTCAAGAATGAAGTACCTTACCTCTTTGTTCCTTCAAGTCAGGAACATAGCACAGTAGAGAGGTGCTACACCAATCTTCCTGTCTCCTTTGCACTGAAAAGAGACATTTCTCTTCCAGGATCGGTTGCATAGCCATGTATAATAATCAAGTCCATTTCTAATCAGAAATATATACATACTGTCTCCATAAACTGACATTCACACATGCAGCTCTTCTTAACATAAATGAGGGGGTTTTGTTTTACTCATAGTATTTGCAGAGCCAAGATGGCTCAACAAGCATTAGAAAAGCTAGTAAACTGTGGTCTACCTTTTATAATGAGAGCGATTTTTACTGTAAACCTAAGTTCAAGTGTCTTCTGACAGTAAGCCAGATTTTCATTTTTTTTAGTTTTAATAGTAGAAATAAATTAAATAATACAACAAAGTCTAATACAGGAAGGGGACCCTTATTAAAACAAAATGGAACTTCATGTGTTTCTGACTGTTTGAGCCTGAGGCTTCTCCCAGGTGCTAGTAATATATTGGCAGCCAAAGTCAGGCAAAAGTTCAAGGAAACACTTCTCTGCTTTTAAAAATCTGACAAGCAAAACTTCCAGTTACTGTTTTGAATAAATGATTTATAGCCAACTTTCTTAGGAACAGTTATCTGTCAAGGATATTTTGCTGTGAGTCCACCTCTTGAAAAATCTGTTAATTAACTGCTCTTACCCAGATAGTGAACAATTTAGTGAAATATTGCTCTCCCTTCCATTTACGGCATAGAGCTTTTTTTGCATGATCCTAATCACAAAGAAAAAGTAGTCACTCAGTCTTGGGAAAAAACTTAACTTCTGCACTTTAATGCATCCACAATCCACTTTTTCTTTCCTTTGACTTTTACTGCTGTGATTTCTATTACGTTCTATTATGGTGTAGTACAGCAAGAAGTCTGGCTGAGCTACTGCTCTCCAGCCTTCACGGGTAGCTGCAGCTTTGTCTGTGAGATTTTTTTAATGTACTCTTCAGAATAGTTCTGTTCTCTCTTTAAGATTTAAAAAAAAAAAGTGTTAGTTTGTTTTTACAAAAAAAATTAATAAAAAGTGTAGAATGTATTGTTACAAATTATAAATGCTTTTTTGTTTGTGTAGCAAAAGTTAGTAACTTAAAGCAAGCTTATACTTTATTCATTTTAAGGCTACTTTATTCTTTCAAATTAATATGCAGAGGTCTTAATTTAACTGAGAATACACATACTCATATTTTTTAAGGATAAGATTGTTTTAATGCATAACACTGTGCCCAATCCAGTATCTTACAATCATCACAGGACACATTGAGCTAGTAGAACAAAAAATTACGCATAAAATAATGAACACTTGAAAAAACATTTAGTTTGCTGATACATGTAACCTCTACTTCAAAACTTAATAATTGCAGTATTAAACCTATCTGATTTGAAGTTAGCTTTTCACTGGAACAGCTATCTTAGTAAAACAAGTAGTTAAAAAGAAAATCAAAACACCTGTGAAGTTGTTTTCTCATGCAGAGATGAAGTTGTGTTCTAAATGTTCGCTATATAAGAAACAGGCTCCCAAGTTCCCAAGAATGTTTTTTGTGTTTTGATCACACTTCAAAATGGAGAAAGAGACAACATACCCATTCACTGTATTGAACTGCATTCTGTGCATGAAGAATGTGTGTATGAGGCAGCATCCTGGAACTCTAAACAGAGTATCCATGGTACATTATCAAGAAAAAGTCAATACAGTTGTCGATTTTTAGTTATTCCTCTTCCTTATTCAGCTACTGCCTTCTGCACTAATGCTTTCTTGTTGCAGTTCAGAAATGAAGATCCCAGTTAATCAAAATCTTTCATGAGTTACCTCTGTTTTGCACTTAGAACCTCAGGATGAAGTCATGGCTAAGTTATGTGTTAAGTTCACACTGACTCACACACATAAGCCACAGCATTTGCAACATTTTTCACCGTTTTCAATATTTAGCAAAAGTAGTCATTCTTTATTCTCCTGATTGGGTTAGATTTATTTTTTTTTTGGGGGGTGGGGGAGACCCTGTATAGCTCCTGTTAAATGACAGGGTTTTGCTGGAGATTTTAAAATTTTTATGACTTTTTGTTTGTATTTTAAATGGGGGCACTGTTTTTCAATCAGCATCCCGTAACCCCGCTCAAAAGATGTGTGGCATGGTACAAGTTTGTGAGAAGTGATTTCTTAAATACCAGTATGACTAAAAACGGCATTAATGTTTGGCTTCTCTGGAATGGAAGACTTACCACTACAAAAGTAAAAGTGAGAAGGGCAATAGGTAAAGAGTAACAGATTAAAAAGGGAAAACATCTAAACTTAAGTGGGAAAGTACTAGGGAATATTTCACATTCTGCTTAAATGAAAACCAAAAGTACGATGATCTGATTTGCAGCTATCTTCTTCCCCCCCTCCCCCTTATTTTGTACTTTGAAAAGGGAATGTTAGAGATTTCAGTGAGGAATGAGATACAATAATAAATATAACAGTGTAAAGCAAACTTGGTCTTCCACATTTATATATTATTGGGTTGACATGCTCTCTATGTGTGTCTTCACCCATTCTTCGATCCGCCATAAAATATTTTTCTAGAGGTATTTACAAAATGTAGAATAAATCCTAGGAGGGCTGGATTACACTGTGATGAAGTTCTAAGGAGATATTACTATTACTATATTTATCACTGGGCACTACTTTTGAGACTTCACAGAGGCAATCAACTAAGTGAAGGACTTCCTTTCAAATAATAGATCTATCCACAGACAAAATAAATGATTCAACAAAACATGCTTCTGAGTTCTTGGATTTATTCCCAGTTTAACTGGCAATTATTTAACTCTTTCTTGGTGGAATAATTTATTTTAGTCTGGATAAAGTATTGAAATGTATTTTCAGATGTACAAAGGTGGATATTAAATTTTCTTGGTCCTACAGAGTTCACAAATACTATTTTAACAATTTACAAAACACTGCTTTTAATCAAGGCCTAATTCTTGTTTATGTATGGTTGATGAGCACCACACCAACAGTGTGAAAAAGTACATATAGTCCATTTAAAATGCTCATAGTCTGATGAAGTTATATTTGTAATAGGAATTACTGTATTTGCAATTTTATTCCTTTGTTTTCTTACCTGAAAATTTGGAAGATTTTTCTTCTTTTTTTTTTTTTTTTTTTAATCAAATAGGTCATCTTCTGACCACATGAATGAGAAATGGACTTTAGCTAGTCTGTTAATTCTGGATACAACTTTCTTTCCTCTACTTTCTGTAAAACTTGTTAAAGGAGAGGGTTTGCCTGAATAACCACAGACACATTAAATACACTCTTACCACTATGTCCAATGCAAAAAATCACATAAAGGGATTCTAGTGCTTAAAACTCCTTAAGTACATGACTCAAGAGATGCCTGGCTGAGCCAGCTTTCCTTGACTTGTCTCCACTGACAACCCAACCAATGGATGGGGTACCCTTCTATCCCACAAAAATCCTGGAAGAAGTCATCTCCTTGCACAGAGCAACTGAATTTCACTAATACATTCTCATACCCTGTTGTTGAGATCCACTTCATTAGATCCACAAGTGGATGAAATTAGAAAAACTCCAGTATTTGGTTTTTGAGCTAACTTTAACATTGCTTGCTAAAACCCACATTAAACATTGTGCTTTCTAACCTTCTTAGACAGATATGAAAAACCTCTGCCTTGGAAAGGGAGAAACATGGCAGAGTGAATGATGTTTCTTCATTTGGAATCATAGATAAGGCTTCTGAAATGCCTTGGGAAAGATCACTCTAAAATCCAGTAGACTAACAGAACTAGAGGATGTTTCAGAAGTTTCCCAACTGATGAGCTTGGACTTAATCATCCCCTAATAAGCGTCCTCACAAATTAAAAAAGAGAAATATTTTTAAATATGAGATAAATATGTTTGTGGAAATATTTTAAAATAGCGAAATCTTGAAATTGTTACACCATCCTTCATTTGGTTGTTGGTTTCTATTATAGCTATTGAAACTGCTGGACCTCTGCACTATAAACAGAAGTGCTTTGGAACTAGGAACACAACCATTGCCAATGAAACATGAAAAGAATGGTAAAAATAAATAGTTAAGAGAAATCCTAGCTAAAATAAAGAGGGAATAATGACCACAAAACAAAATGTTAAACTCCCAAAATAAATTTGAACAAAATAATAATTTAAAAAAAAAACACCTACCTTTTTCCCTGCTTTTCATGTTCAGAAAGCACACCAAGATAATTTTTGTGAAATCAGTTGAACAAATCTTTTCCCTTCTCCCTTGTCAGGAAAGGACATAAGATTTTAAATAAAAGCTTTTAAAATTAAAAAAAAGATATATTTTAAACCTAAATAATACTGACCAAACAACGATGAAAGTGCAAGTGAGAAAAAAAAATGATTTTTTTAAATCATGAAAAAATTACATTTTAGCAATAAAACTAGAAAAAAGAAAATATTTCCTTCCTACACTTAGTACACCCCAAATACATCAGCAAGTGGGGGTGGATAGGTGGAGGGATTATAACAGTCTGATTCTTTTTAGTTTGCTGTATATGATGATTCTTCAGAAAAGCTGCAGCTAAGCAGCCAGGGCATACCTGCATTTGTGACTTGTCCTGGCTCTGCATCCTGAGTCTGAGGGGAGCTTGTGGCTGGAGGGGAGATTGCTCTTCTCCAGAGTCACATCAAACACACACAGCTGGGCCCTGCTTTTGGAGCACCTGGTAAAACTGGCAATGGGGCAGTAGCATAGCAAGCAGCACACCTGCAGCAAGGGTGCAGAGTAAGAGACGTGCTGTGAGGAGCACGAGGAGCTGAGCATCAGGAGTAACAGATAGAAGGTGACTTTCCAGCAGACCCCAGGGAATATTTGGTGTTTTCCCAATCAACGAGGCCAGGGATTGTTGCTGGATTGTTGCTGGGACCCACGGCACCTGGGCAGGACCTCCTTTTGCACCTTTAAAAAAGTTAACTTCTAGGTAATTATTTTCTGTTGTAAAACTCCACTTGAGACGCTGGACACCTTCTGCTGTGCTCACACCAAAGGAAAGGAGGCAAACGACAAAACACTGCGGTATTGAAGCATTTCTCAACAGCAGTTGTCTCACACCTGGAAAGCACAAAATCTCACAACAGTCTAGAGAAAACAGTTATGATTACAGATTTTCTTTGGGTTTGTTTCACTGAAGATCATGCCTTGAAAATTTCCTAGATCTTTGTATGCACCTTCTGTTACAAACATGATGATTCATGCTAACATTAACCCAGTGTTTACCATACATAAATATATATATCCTATGTATTTATTTATACATATAAAAAACTGTGCATTGTGTATAAACACATACATATATTTTATATAAACCTTGATATATTGAAATTAATATTCATCAATAAAACAGATTCACTAGAATACAGTTTTACTGTATGTCCAGTTTGTGATGTCTTTTGGCATTGAGAATTTGTCTATTTGATACATAAGGATTAAAAGCTTTACTGGAACAGAATCCTGTCTGATAGCTTTAAGAGGCTGCTCAGGCTGTGGTTTGGAAACCACTGAAATGAATGCCATGAAGCAAGTCAGGCAATTTTAAAATAAAATGAAGCGCCTTGTCTATTTCATTTACATTAGATATATTTGTTGTTTAGAGGTATAAAGAGTCCCCTGGAAGAGTTATGTTTTAATAAGAACCAGGGTTCACCATGCAGTTTTATCAGGATTTAAACTTTGGAAATATCCCTGTGGTTAAAGAAGAAAGCCAGAACCTCACATCCTTCAAGCAGAGCCCTCAAGATAAGATTTAGGCCTTTGGCAGTCAGGATTGTTCTGGTTAGTAAATGATTTAAGTACCTGACCTTACTGCTTATTACTAATAGAGAAGCTGTTCTCTAGTTAAGTAGAGCTATCACAGCTTCTTTTTCAGTTGTGCAAATATTTTAACTGTCTGCGCAAGTCTGGCAGTTAGTTGCTTGTGCAGGACACAATCTCATAGAAATGTGTTTGAATTCTTTTCCCCCTTTTTTGATTCCAAAGCTTTGAGTTCAGAACTTCCAAATGGATTTTCTTTTTTTCTGGAAAGAATTCAGAGCCCTTTATAATCATTCAGGCCTTCCTGACCTATGAGTCTACTTGGAAGAAAGTGGCATTATGTGAAGTAATATGTGTGTTATTTCTACTGACCACTTACGTATCTCCCTATTGGTTTATGATGGTTACCCATCACAGATATAAGCAGATAATATACATTTGAAGTGAGCAGGCTAGCAATAGGTCAATTCATTATTTCCAAAGGAACAGATTATCCCTCTTCCTGTCAAAACATTTTGCCTTCACATTTACTACTGGATAAGAACAAAGTCCAAGATGAAGAAATTTGTTCTGCAATGTCAATGCAAAGTTACAGAAATAAAATTTTTCATCAGTAGACTACTAAAAGTATGGTAATGTTCACAGCTGTAACCTATAGTTTTCTCCAAGGACATCACTAAGTCACTCAGGCTGAGGAACTTCTAGCAAGTGTTTCCCCCATTAGTTTTTAATCTTGGAGCACTGGCGATTGCCTTTGGTAATAGGCTGTTATTTCTACTGTTTTTTAAATCTTGGGATGCAGAAACAGCTCTTTGGATCTGGTTGCTCATTTTTCCTTGAAGCTTCCTTGAAGGAACTGAAGTTAAATGGGTGCCTTTCCTTCTGTTTGCGTGGTAAAGTTCTACAGGCTACACATATAAATGGCATTGTAAACACTGCTCCTACTTAAAACAAAACTATACATAAGAATGGCCCAATTAATATATTAAGGAGCTACAGTGTCTACAGGAAATCATCTGGATTCAAAAAACACAAAAACAGAGAAAAAAGGTGACTTCAAAGAAGTGATTCAAGACTATATTTTAAAATACAGATGAGGAAATTCAGTTTCATTAATTCATGTTTAGAGATTAATAACCCCATATCTGTTAATCCACATTTAAAGAGCTCAGTAATCTAAGCAGACTCAATAGTTCTAATTAGCAGCTTCTCTCATTACCATCCAGAACGGAAATAAATACAGATGCTGAACTTAAGCACCTCTTAAAATACTAGCATTAGTTTTTTTAACTTCTGCAGGAAAGCACTTTGAGCTTTTGTCTTTTTAGGAACAACTTTATCTTCAGCAATATATAATTATCCACAACATTGTAGTATCTGAGCGTAGATGCAAATGTTTTCCTACAGTAGAAATAGCTCAGGGGAGAAACAATGAATTAAGTATTTGCTGTGTGTAACTCTGTCTCCTATTAGCACACTCCTTTGGGATCTTAGAGATGTGGATTTAGATTCATCTGAAGAGTGGTATGAAGCCTCATTTCCACACTAGGTGACTATTCTTCTGTGTTTGCAGAAGGAGTGGGTCTGAACTCTGCAGCAGATCTGAACTCTGCAGATCTACTGTCCACTATGCCAAAGAGAAGAAGCCAGAAGAATTTGGACAGGATGTGAATTAGTGTTTACACTGATGCGTGTAATTTCTGTGGCTCAGCCCATCTCAATTGTACCGTTGGCATGAGATGTCCAAGTGGCAACAAATGCATATGGACTTG
Source organism: Microhierax caerulescens (assembly GCA_035590215.1). Lineage (NCBI taxonomy): Eukaryota > Metazoa > Chordata > Aves > Falconiformes > Falconidae > Microhierax > Microhierax caerulescens. The sequence goes on along the minus strand of JAVJGJ010000037.1, from coordinate 72,977,024 downwards.
GCAGCCATCCTCATGCCTAAACTGTCAGACATTTAGATTAATCCTGCCCTCACTATGTTGGAGTGTAAACAGCAGACAAGAAATCTGTAACGAAGGCAGCAACAGTTTGCACCAGTAACTAACTGACCAATATAGACTCTGCTCTTCTGCAGATCCTGAGAGCAGGGCTAATGACAGTGTATGATTGATAATTACATCTGTTCTTTCTCTTCTGTCTGCCTGTTCAGCAGAAAGTGCCTTGGCTCACTGCAAAGACATGGAGAGCTTACTTTTTACATGCAGCCACACATGTTTTCAAAGGTATCATTTCTCCTACTGGAAGGGTATAACTTTCTGATGAAGTCATTGACATACAACTTGAAATATGATACCATATGGAATCTGTTCTTTAGATTTCACGCACTTGTCACAAGAATGACTTGTGGCTTTTTGTTAACTTCTGTTTCCAGATTTGTCAGTCTTAAAATAAAATACCTTCTCTTATATATATATATCACAGTGGCTTCACCACTCTTTAAACGATTTAAAACCACAATTTAAAATGTCTCTATATCGCGTCATTTGAATTATCTATTAGAAACAAAACACTTGCTTGGTCAAGTATGTTCAGATCCTTCTGTTTTACAGTGTAACACTGCAGGCTGATAGGCATTTATCACTTCAGAAGAATCTCTTGTAAATCAGACCGAGACCAGCCACCTAATTTATCATCAGGTACAATCAAAAATTACAGTTTATCAAATACCAAGAGCAAAGCTGCTTTTCTATAGGATTTTTTCATAGCTCTCTTAAATTAAAAGAGGCTTCCTTCACTTTGATAATATGTAAATAATAAATAAAAGTGTCTGCTTATACTTTTCTTACTAGCTTCTGTAACCACCCTGTGGTGATGAAAACAACTATCATCTGCTAACTTGTGTAACTGGCATGGTTTTAAGAACTCTGAAGCCCTGCTTCAAGGCATGACTAAATGTCAACTAAATGTATTTCCCACCTACACAAATAGGCTCGAAAGCTGTGATTGGAGGAATACTTAGAGTATATTTGTTCTCATTAACAAGAACTTCACAGCCTATTTCTATGAAAACATCAGGAAAAAAAGTCTAAAAGTTTCAGATACCTAAAGCAGGACTTAGCCAAGAGACTGCTATGTCTTTGTGGATTAATTTGTCATCACCTGAAGACTTCTTTCAGGTGCCATTAAGACCAATATTTACTGTAATGGATGACCTTAAAGGTTGTAAGTTACTTAATTACCTAGTTATTCCGTACATGAATAGAAGTGTGATACCACTAATATGAGGTTGGCTACTGCTGAGGGGCCTTGAGCAGGCTCAGCCACCCTTGATATGCCTGATCCTGTTGGTTATTTGGAGCACATGTTCCTGAAGCATCTTATTCCCAGCAAAACACAGCAGTTACTGTTGCCGTCTCTGCAAACAGAAAGGCATGAAGTAGTGGTACTGCTGCTTTGTTTTCAATAGTTATGGTCACCTACAACATGCAAAGCAGGTTTCACCACTCCTTTTCAGACAAATTCAAACCTGTATCTTTCATATCCCAAAGAAGTGTACTGACACTTAAGCTTACAGGCAGTCAGGCTGGAGAAAGGAAAATTGGACATGTTCTTTCTCCTTTGCCTTACGGAAAATAAAAGATTGAGGAGAGAAAAACCCTAGGCTGCATAAAGACAGCACAAGAAGGAATATGAATCAGCTACTAAGACATCAACAGGCAAGAGACAGGTTTAACGTTTTATTGATGACCATAAATTTTAAGCTTCTCAACCCATCTTCCTTTAGAAGAGACTTCTGAGCTCAAAACTCTATAGGATAAAGGTGATTTCCTCCATACTGATGTGGGAATTTGATACAGGCTGACTGAATTTGATTTAGGAATGAGATAAATGTTGTGAAACACGCCTAAAATTTCATCCTTTTCAGCACATGGCACAGGCATATTTGAGGAAAACCTAAACTGAATGAATGGGGGTTTGCCTGTACTGCTCCAAATGCACAGTGAACTTGTTTCTATCTTCTCACTTAGTTTATAGGAAATCTAGGTTTGGGTTCTGCCTTTGCCAGCAGGATTTCCTGTAAGACTGTTCTAAATAACAAGTTCAAAGCTTTTCCACAAGGCTGGGTGCAATGCATTATTCTTTACACTGCTTTTAAAGCTTTTTCACTTTTTATGCCACAATTAAATAGCGACTGAAATGGAATAAGACTCCCCAGTTCAGGATTTGACCAGTGAGTTCCATTTGCTGCTCCATCAAATACATAAAACTAAAGCTGTTGCATCCCACTCCTTACAGAGTTGTTCTGTACACTGTGCTTGATGCACCAGGTCTCCTTCCTTCCTCTCATTCCCCAAACACAGTTCCACACATGTTCACCTATCCATTCGCACAAAATGGAAGAACTGCAAGGGGAAAACTATGAAGTCAGTGAATTTTCTGTGGCCTGACTGTTAGGGTACTGCCTGGCCACGTACAGGCTTGACTCATGTAGAAGGGGGCTTTGGGGACCGTTCCCAAAATGCCAACTATAATTTAGCTTAATCAGAAATTCCTGACTCACGCACAGCATTGGGAGTCCAGGCCTCCCTTGAAAGTTGCAATGCTCAGCTATTGTGAAACTCCTTGATGCACCTTGATGAATATAGCTCTGGATAAATATTCTGTCATGCATCAGTAATTGAAATTCACAAATACTGCTCGTCACCTAATAAGTGATGAACATTTTGACTAGCAAATTACAATTATTTTACATTTTAGCATAATACTTTTTCTGTCCTTTGGAGTATCAAAGCACCTGCTTGTCTTTTAGTATCCATGTACTGAAAGCCTCAGATGGGCATATCTCTTACTGAAGAACTGTTATTGCACAGTGTCAGAGTGGCAAAGGATAAAGGAAAATTCTGAAGTAATTGCCTCACTTGTTTTCCTTCCTGCTTGCCTAACTCCAGCCTTTTCTACCAAAATAAGCGATAAAACCTTGTTCATTAATCTTCAGGCTCAGTGTGTGGCACAGAGAAGTTATACTAGAAACGTTTGAGTTTAGAGGCCTTGTATTTAGTCTTACCTGGGAGTTGCTCTGTGTGTTATTACTCACATATACAGGCCCAAGAACAGCATTTAATTTTCGCCTGTAATAAGAAAATAAACCTTCTGTTTACTTTTGTTCACCACTAATTAGATATAATACTTTCCTCAACATTTGGCAAATTATAATTACATAAAATTAAGGAAATTGAGAAAACGTTCATAAGGAAGGCAAACACACAATTCGGTCTTTCCTCTGTCAGGTAAATAAATTCCATCCATCTACACACCCAAACCAAATTCTCTCAAAATCAATGGAAAGGCTCCCACTGGCCTCAGTGGCTTCTGGATCAGACCCAGCCTATTCCCTTTTAAGTCAGATCAGGACTTGAGTTAGATCATGATGTAACTGAATTAATTAGCATTAAATTATGAGAAACTACTCTCCATTACTACAAATTACTTGTAAAATAGCCAAGCTTTACTAGTGTTAATGATTTCAGCAGTGCTAGATGAGAGTTTCTTTCCATGAATATTACTAATTACAACTTAAGGACCAAATTCAGGCTTTCAGATTCCCATTGTCGTTTTACAGTAACAGGTATACAAAAGCATGGGTGACTCCTCATTGCATTAGTTACCACCAGCTTGAGTTGGGCAGAATCAAATCCATCATCCTGACTCTTCTCCTGGACTACGCACTTTTTTGTGTTGGATCATCACAAAGATCCTATTCCTTAGGAATTTTGCACAGCCTGAAAGTCCTTTGCTGTGAACTTTTAGACTGTTTGAATTTGGTGATCTGTTTTAATATATATTTATGAGAGCTTCAAGCTGGGAATTTGATTCTAGGTCTGTACTTCTGGCTCAAGCCCAGCTGTCTACATTTGGAAATGTATGTGATTTTGGAACACACTTTTCTGGAAGAGAATGTCAAGAAGATGCATAATCAAGAGGGCACCATAGATAACGAGCTACAAAAACCTGTTTGTCACCCTCCTCCCACAATGGCGAAGAGCCTTCTACAGCTGCTAATTAGAAAATTAGAACACCACAAATGGATTATATTTTACTGGCAGCATAGCGTCTTCCCCCCAGTGTTTTAAAGTACTTTTTGAGTTGTTTGCTGTCAGCAAAACAAGTGCGCTACCTGCGATCCTATAGACAACAAAGCCCGGCAGCAGGATTTCAGTCGGGTGATGTCACCCAGGTAAAATTGTACTGACAAGCTTTTAATTAAAGTTTTCCCACACATCTTTCTGCTGGTCCCCAGGAGCTATTATTCATTATGTGCCGACTGTCAGCCAATTGTGAGTCGGGAGGGAAGTGTTTTATTTTCAAAGCCCTTGCTGACAGCTAGAGAACACTTTGTTATACAATCTGTTTACTTTTTTCACACACACAATCTTGCTAAAGGGGAAATGGTCATGCAGTAGTGTTTACAGTTTATGGCAATAATTAAATGCATCTGGCAGAGCAGTAGCTGAAAGGAGGTCGGTGTGGGTGTGGGTGAAAAGCCATAAAATTCCTCCTATAAACAGTTACTCTCACCTTGCAGAGCCCCTAGCGTTTTAAGACAAAGTTTCTTTGGGAAAGGGCAGGTCCAAACAGGTGCACAGAATCTGAAATGGGAGTATTTGGATCTAGCCATGTGGTACTTGATGCTAAGAAACACTGTCCAGGAATCAGGGTAACACTCTTCTTATCTGTGGCTAGAACAGTTTGAAGAGGTTATAAAACAGCTGTTTGTCCTTTGCATTGTTAAATCCCAAAGTACAAAGTTCTATGAGAAGAAATGTACAATGAAAAACAACTTACCACCAGATGAAAGCAGAAGGCAGTGTGGTGTCCTGTTTCAGTAAAGGGCCAGTATTTGGTGCTTAATACTTTGAGAGAAACAGTCCTCTCAAAATTTTTAGTGGTTTAGAATAAAATCCTTTTTGTCAGTTGACCGGTGACTATAAATATTTATTGAGAGATTGAGAACAATTTTTTAATCATGGTAAAAAGGTGTAAGCAACAATCACTGACTTGCCTTAAGTATTAAGTACTTCTATTTATTAAGAATAATAGAAAGTCAACAAATACTCTTAAAATGTTATTAGATTAATTAAAACTGATGCAATATTCACTTACAGAGGCAAAAAAGAAACTGCATGCCACTTGCTGCCAGGCCATTCGTAATTCCATGGAAATCACTTCCACTACAAAGCAAAGAGACTGGAAAATAAATTAATTGATAAATATTTAGATACCATCTCTTGCTGATATTATTATAAATTACTATTGAAATTATAGAAGGGCTACACAGTTCCATTGCTAATGAATGAAAATCATTCACTGCTTTTAAATGCCTTTAAATAACTACATTCTTACAAAATGGGTTCTTTAAAATGGGCTGTTTCTGTGGTTATTGAGCATTAAACAGTGGGGTTAGCTGTATATGGGCAGGCATAGGAGGCAGCTGCTATAGATAATTTAGTGTGCCCACCTTAAAAAGCCTTTTCTGTATGGATATCATAAAAGGTCTTTAGCCCACCAGCATGTGAACATATCAGTGCAGGTTTCATTAATGGAAAGAAAAATACTAAAAATTCTAATGGCAAATGTCACCCATAGTTGTCACTTTGTAGATTGTTCTTTCCCACTATTACAGGGGTTTTTTCCTCTCTGATGAAAGATTTCTTTTATTATTTTTTAATTTTATGGGATGATAGGAGCAAGATGATATTTTTACTTTTTCTTTTTTTTTCTCAGTCACAGACAGCAAATAGATACTAGGATACTACACAGTTACATTCAAATGAACATATTTGTAATCATACCATTTTCATCTCCCCAAGCTTAACAAAACCAACATACTATGAATAATGTAAGCAGTTTATGTTAATCTTTACTTTAAGATCAATATTGTAAGGGAGTATTATTACTTTAGGATCAGCATTATAAACACCAACAGCAAGTGTTATCAGTTTTCAGAAATCAAAGTACAGAGATTAGGTAACGCCAGAGATTTATGGGGTAGAAAAAGTGAGAAAGCTCTTGCTTCAAAGTTCAAAGTTTCCCATGCATTTTAGTCAGACTACTGCATCCCAAATGCATGGACCAATAAGCACAATCCTAGGTTCCTCACTGATAAGTGAGAAAAGGACCCAGGCATGACTCCCTTCTCTCCCACATGCTTTCTACCAGAAAGCTTGGGGAAGTTGCAAGGCAAAAGAGCCAAATATCTTCAGAGACAGCAGGTACTTGAATCCAGCAGGGATCATTCCCTCAGGCACAGCGCTGTGCTAATGTGATTGCACACCTTCCTCCTGGAGCTAGTCCATATCTAGCTGTCTGAATTGATAGGAAGCAACTGTCTGCAACTGGCTTCCCAGCTCCCCCCCTAGGAATGTGTCTTCCTTTGTGATCCAGGACCCAAGACTCTGATCTGATAAACACAAGGGACAAGGAGTACCACTGGCTCAACTCCCATCAACTTTCACATGCAAAAAGAAACTATCAGTAAAAAAAAAAAAAAAAAAAACAACAAAAAAAACCTGTAACAGTTGAGATAGGGGTGCTCACAAACTGATAAATTTTGAAGTTACCAGGAAGTTGTAGAGAATTCATTTTATGAAAGAAAAAACAAAAAACCAAAAAAACAAAACAGTATTTTTTTAATAAATCTGATAGAAAAATTCAGGTTTGTCAACTAAGGTTTGACTGTATTGTGTATACATGTGTGCTTGGACTTTAATCGGACACTGGACAGTAGGTAAGGTAAAACAACACACCACCACCTGATACTCGGCACACCTGTACTGGTGAACTGATTTTGAAGCAGGTACCACAACCTATTCATTGCTACTGATATGTGGCTCAGTTAAAGCAGCAAGGAGTAGTGCTACAAAAATGCAATCATGCTAAGCAGGGTATGAGAGATAGAAAACAAAGTATTACCAACTATTGTAGTTTAACCTCAGCCAGCAACTGAGCCCCACACAGCTGCTCACTCATTCCCCCTGAATTAGGGTGGGGGAGAGAATCAGAGGAGTAAAAGTGAGAAAACTCACGGGTTGAGATAAACACAATTTAATAAGTAAAGCAAAAGTTGCACACACAAGCAAAGCAAAGGAAGGAATTCATTCAGCACTTCCCATGGGCAGGCAGGTGTTCAGCCACCCCCAGGAAAGCCGGGCTCCATCATGTGTA
>JAVJGJ010000037.1:72936629-72966848 GCA_035590215.1 Microhierax caerulescens | reverse complement strand
CTTGGCTCTGTGTGAGCTGCTCAGCAGCAACCAAAACATCCCTGAACTGGCAAGGCTGTTTCCAGCACAAATCCAAAACATAGCCCCATGCTAGCTGCTATGGAGAAAATTAACCCCATCCCAGCCAAAACCAGCAGAGCAACATTCCACATTAATGCAGAAAATTTTAAACTGTGTATAAGCAAGTTTAAATATCCTGGTTTTAACAGTGTGCCAAAAAGATCTATTTTTTGCCCAACACAATTTGATATTATCATCAAAGGTCTAAAAGGAAGCTAAAATAGGTAGGTAGCACAAAAAAGAAAGATTTATGTAAGTTATAAAAACTGGTCAGTTCTGCAACCCATGGCATTTCAGATTAAGGAATGTAATAGCTGTTTGCTCTTGAAACAAAATGATTAGAGTTTAATAATAACCAGTTAAACATAAACTGCCTTTCCTCTTCCAGGATATATGATCACTTAAATATCCTTCTATGCCCTGGCCTCCCAGCTGCACACCATCACCCATAATTTCCCATATTTGCTGCTTCTTTCAGATCCTGGTCCCTATTTTCTAAACTTTGCTTAAATTGGGGGAAGAAAATAAAAAAACCAGACATATTTTTATAGGGTATTTTTCACATATAGAAGCACTCACAAAAGGGTACCTCCTCAATCCCTGCCCCAAATGGTCTGCTGAGAGTAGAAAAGAGATCTGGATCTGAAACAAACAAACAAATAAACAATCCAAAAAACAGCCAAAGAACTTTGACAGTTTTGCCTACCTTCTCCAGTCTCACCTCTCACCTTTCATTTCCAGATAAGATCTGAATAGCTACCAGAGAAACAAATCATTCTTCTTTTTCCAATGTGATATCCCCTCTGGCTGTGTAACATATCTGTCCTAATAAAGGGATATCTACTACTTCTGTCTTGAGCGTACCCAATGCAGACTTGAAATTTTTTAATCTTCAGCTGCTCAGAAATAGTGTTTTTTATCAGAGTCACTTATATGGAATGATTACTGCTATATCAAACAAAGTTACTTAGCATGACAGAGATCGTAGCTTGACAACGGACTACAGCTTGGCTTTCTGCCATCCACTGAACCCCTATTTGTTGTCTAAGAAATTAAATGGTAGTAACTGCTTTCTGGGTTTTGTGTCTTCCTTGTCAAAAAAATCGCCTTTCAATACACTTCCCATTCAGTTCTTGCCATTCATCTGGACTGGCACGTCATCTTCCTCCTGCAACATGTTTTAGTGGATTTGGAGTTACCAAGAAGCACTTTTTAAATTCTAAAATGAAATTTACAAAAAGGTCCCCCTGGAAACTGACAGTGCCCTGTAGGGCTTTTGCCCCAGGCAGATGAGAAAGCACATGAAGGTACGGTAAAGGCTTCTGTTTGAACAATTCTTTCCTCATCTTCATCCAGGTTATTTCACCCAGCAAACTGCAGGTTAATCTGGCAGATATCTTGCTTGTGTTTCTCTCCTTTTTATTTTTTTCCTCTGTTTATATTTTTAGTGAATGGATGCATCTCCAAACATGCCCATTATATTTCATATTAGTCAGTGCAGTAAATTGCTCCTGTTGTGGTCTCTCTCCCTCATTTCACTATTCAGGTGATGCAATGTGAATTTGTCTTAATTTCAAGCTTGTTACAGTGCAATACCTGGTTTAGAGTGTTGTGTGTGTTGGGTTTTTGAAAAAAACAGATGAAAAGAAAAGATGTAGCAGGTATCTTCCAGTAACACAGACCATCCCTGTCTCTCTTCCTTCACTGCTTTTACAACACTGTGAATGAAGCAAGCATTAGGGATAGGAGGCCAACTGCATGAGGGAACCCACGCAGAATTACGTTGACAGTCTGGTGATGTGCACTGTATCTCACTGTTCATGCCTGCCCACATGTGCTGGAGCTATGAGTTCAATCAGGTTTGTGTCTCTGCAATGCAGTGCAAAGGGGAGTTAGCTCCGGAGATAGCATTTCTCTTCTCGCACTCATCAGTGTGGGTCTCCCTATCATCAGCTCCCCATAAAGCAGGCTCTGTGCTGCTCTAATTGAGTCTTCAGTCTTCCTGTACCTCCTCCTCTTCATGTTAATGGTGTGAACAGCAAGAAAATTGAACACAAATATCGGGCTCCCTCTACAAGCAGCTGACATGCAAGCTTATGGCAAGCCAGCTTTCATGTAGCTCAGCCTCTTCCTTTGAATACAGAATAAGCACAAACCCCACACCTGAGCCACTACACCCATTTGCTTGGTGTCAGCGAGTGATAGTGCCTTTTGGGGCATGGGCTTCTGAGCAGCCAGTGTCTGGAAGGAAATTAATACATGAAAACACTAGGACAACAATACCTGTCAGGCCAAAGATCCCTGTAATCCTTTCTCTGACAATAGCTGTCAGAAGCCCCCTCTGGAACAGTTAGGGAAGAGGACAAACTCATGATGATGTTTCTGCTGGATAATCTGTCACTTCTTGGTGGCAACACAAACTTCCAAGCCAGAAATAGCTTTTTTTTTTTCCTTCCATTTGTTTGTCCAATCCCTTTTTATCTCAGGTAAATTTCTGACATTCAAACATCCTTTTGGCAGAGGATTCCACAGCTAACCACACATTGCAAGAAAAACTGCCTTCCTTATTTGGGACCTGCTAGTCACTTGTTTCATTTGATGACTTTAAAGTTATTGCAGTGGAAGAAACAGTGCTAACTGTTCTTCTTATCTAGTACTACAAAAGAAAAAGCTCTTCACTGCCATTATGATTCTCATGAACATTTAGTGACATCGGAGCAATTGGCAGAGTTGAGGAAAAAATGACCTTTTAATGAACTTCTATGAAGAATAGAATATATATCATGAACATGTATAGATATATATCATGAATATATAGACCTGTGTAACATCTCTCTTATGACATTTCTTTTATCATATAAGATATATACTTGCATAGGAGTCATTCCATACCTCTGATAACCCCCTGTCCTTTGACTTTCCCAGATCCTGTGCTCCTTTCAAAGTTCTGATACCGGTTCTACATCCATTAGTCATGATGCAGATGGTGGATTTATGCAGAACAACAGTAACGTCTGTTTTGAGCTCTATTTGTTATCAGACTTCTTAATATTTCATTTTCTTTTTAACTAGTGTCAAACACAGTTTTCATGGAACTACAAAGTTAGGAGTCTTCCCTGATACATATCACTTCAAATTTATCTACTCCAAATTTCATTTGCCGTTTGATCTCTCACTCACTCATCACCATGATGTCCTTGTGCAGCACTTTGCAGGTGTCTTTCATTTTTATAATCTTGATTAACTCAGTAACACCTGTGAATTTTTTCACCTCACTGCTCACTTTCTTCTTAAATCATTCATTAGTATGGTGAACAGCACATATATGGCACAGACTCATGTAAGACTCCACTGATGATCACCTTCCACTGTGAAAATGTATTTCTATGTAGTTTTTCTCATAGGAATTTTTTAGTCATGTGAGAAGATTTTCTTTTATCTCACGGCAAGTCAGTGCAAGAGCTTTTGGAGAAGAAAGCCCAAACAGAAATGTTTTTGGAAAACAAAATGGCTACATCAACTGACCTTCCTTATCCACATACTTCTTGACTTCTTCAGAGAAGTCATAGTCCATTCATTGATTTGAATTCACAACTATATGATTTCCTAATATATTATAATCCTTACTATATTTATACCTAAGATACTATACTTATCCATGTTTTATATAACTCTATCCTTTACTGTAGTTTCTACCAACTTTATGGATACATACAGAACTTACACACTTATATAGTCCCTGGATGACCTCATAAAAAACTGCACCTTGAGTCTGTGTTACAAGGGAAATCACATGCTACAGTTAATATTTCAGCTCTTTCATCCAAAGGAGCCTATAGAATCTGAGAGGCAGGTGAACATGAGCTGGTTTTGATAACTTTCAGAGGTCAGTTTATTGATTTATTCCTCAGCTCCTTCTACTTCTACCTTTATTTTGAGACAGATCCTGTGAGCTGTACCCAGAAATAGGAATTATTCTGTTTGAACTTCCCAAAACTTTTGTTATTAAAAAAACTTGTTTAGAAAAATATTTATTTTTTCGCTATAAAATTATCTTCCCTGAGCTCCTTTCAGATCTCCTGGCAGACTCCCTAGTCTTGATATACTTGAAAAATTATTAGTATTTTTTATGCCTTTGGTAAATGGTTTCTCAGACCCTTTCTTGCCTTGTTTTTGTATGCCCAAATCAATTGTTATCCTAATGTTCTTCTTTTGTTTTCTGCCTTTGGATAAGATATCAGGCTTTGGCTCTGCTGTACTGAAGAGGCACAGCAGCCTGTGCAAATGCAGAAAAATATGCACTCTTGGGTACTCATAGGGGATATGAACTAAGAGGTGAGAACTGTGTGAATTACTTAACTTTTTTGAGAGCAGTGGCTTAAATGTGAAAAACACCAGTGAACATGTTTGTCATGAAACCTTACTGTACTTCATATGTCTGAAAAGTGGAAGCATATATAAAAATTAATATAGTATATAAAAAATAAAATAGTATTAGCAGAGAAGAGCATTATTCATACATCCAAATTTAAGCCAACTGACATTTGTTTGCTTTACTTATACAGCCTCAATCTCAACAAACATAGAAGTTAAACTGTGCTGACTGGTATAAAATCATATACCAACAGGCTTCAGCCACTGATGGAAAATGGGCTGCACCTTGTTACAGGTTTCTTGCTTTCCAGCTGATATTCATGCTTAAAACAAGTAGACTTTCCACAGCTCACCCATAATGCTTCAAAGCAGTGTTCCACAGAGTCAAAAGGTAAATCCAATTCCTTCTAAAATACGAATTTCCTGGGATTGTTCATGGTGCTTGGCAGGAACCGTGAACCTTACTGACTGCATGAATGAGTTATTTGTAAGAAGTATTCTAAGAAAATTCTAAATATAGCTGTAGAAGTTGGTCATTTTAGTTGTGGTTTTACCTCAGGAACTCCTTAGCTAAAGTAACCTGAGTCTTAGCCTCACAAAACAATTTGTCAGAGCAAACTCATGAGGTATTTGAACTTTACTAAAAAAGAATTTTAAAACCACCCAAAAAATACCCTGAAGAAAATCAGGAAAAAAAAAACCTAAAAATTGAAATACAAAAAAAAATCTGTAGTCCCTACATACACACCAACAAACAAGTGAACACAGAATCTCCTCCATCACAATTAACAAATGGAAAAAAACAAAGAGTGGTTTGCTTCCACCATCTGACAAGCCAAGCTATTCACCTGAAGTGAATGAGGGTGTTTTCCATTAAAACATTCTTTGCCTTCTTAAGACTTGGCACTACGCAAAGAACACATTTTAAGTTCCCAAGAAAATTGTTTCTTTCAACTAATGCTCAGATTTACTACACATAATTAAGTACATATTCAAATGTGTAACAACAGTCAAATAAATGCTCATATGACCTTTAATTCTGTAAAAATGTTTGGTTAACTGTTCTGCTCCATACAGAATAACACACTGAAATAACAAATGCACCAGTCAGTGAAATGCTTTACAGAGAACAAAATATAGGTACTTCGTTTCATCGGAGAACTGCCATAATCATATGACAGTTATACTATAAGTTATGGGTACAGAGACAGGACAGTGCATTAGATTAATACTTTGCCTTTTTAATCTATTAATCTACCACCTTTGGGACATGATTTTAAATCCACTGCAGAGCAAAGTGACTGAAAATCATTCCATCCTGACAGCTTTAAAAGATCACAAGTGAAACGTTAAGAAGGTCTCAGCCCAGTTGATACTGAGCAGGAACAGTCATCTCAGAAGATACTCAGCATTGGTCCTCTTTGAGCATTCTTACCAAAACAGATAGCTTTATTACAGCAAGGGGTATTTCACACTATTCTGCTGATAAAATTATTCAAATACATGTTAAATCAGCCCAGGATGAGTGCACTATAGGTCCACTGTCAAAGAATATTTTATAACCACCCACCACATATAAAAAGTTAGGAAAAATATTTCCCTGCTGATGCTGGTATGAAAAGGGCAGAAGGATGTGGTGTAAAAGCAATGCATTTGATTATTTTTTAACTTTTTGGAATGGGTAAGAGAATGACAAAATCATCTGAATAGCAGAAAGAAGCTAGGTAAACTGTTCTGCAGCATTAGCGCACAACTTTAAATTATAACTGCAAATTCTCTAGCTGGTCTTTTCTAACTACAGTAAGTTTGTTTTAAAAACAATTTTTCAAAGATGCAAAATATTCCAGCAGCTACTGTGGTTTCTTTTCTCTCACTAATAAGTGTGAATTTAGACAAATAACAGCTTTAGTACTTTTTCTCCTGGTGAATTCCTAATTAAATAGTTTATTAGTAGATTATCTAACCTTCATTTAATGAGGCCCTCCAGATGTTGTGTCTTAAGTGAAGCAAAAAGGAAAACAGCTGAATGCTAAGCACAACATAATTGGTTATGGTCAGCTTGGAAAAGGCTGCATTCTCATGTTACCATTACTGTAATAACATAGGATTTTCTCTAGAAATAGTGAATGAATGATGACCTACAGAAAATCCTTTCACTATCTCCAGTTATAATTTTAAATATGTTTGGCTGTATTTGCTTCAGTTCTATTTAACATTAGTCTTCTTCCCACTGCTTGAGGGCAGCTACCTCTAACAGTTGATTCCAGCTTGCATTTTTCTGCTCTCTTTCTGACACTTCCATTTTTTATGAAGTTTCATCTAGTTGTTCCTCCTAAAGAACTGTGTCCAGTACAAATTCATATTTCCTTTCCTGAATAGTTAGACAGAAAAATCATCTCAAATCATTCTATACAGGATTTTTCAGACTGATCAGAAATTAAGCATTTAGGATTTAAGCAGAACAAACATTTTTTTTGTACAGGATAGGAAACAGCTTATTAGCATAACTGACTCTCAGAAAGTCCAGGTTTAAGGCACTACCTACATAAGCATGATGAGAAGAATTTAAAACACAATAAAATATTTTTTCTCTGTAACCATATTGAATTTTACTGAGGTATTGAGTTTTCTTCTAGAGAAACATGAAGGTGTTTCATTTATCTTTTCAGTGTTTATTAACATTGTAAAATTAGTCATGTGACACTTCTTTGAAGAATTCAAACATGGAATGTAGATAGAAGATAAAGATATTTTCCATGGAGATCCAAAAGATTTTCAAAAAAAACTATGTAGTCGTGGCATATAAGGGATTATAGCATGGATAAATACTGTACTACTGTGCTGGAAACAGAGGGTAAGAGGAGATGGTCAATTCCTATGACAAAAGGAGGTTTTTCAATGAAATGATCTGTCCAAATGATCTGCCCTAGGGTTCATGCTGTTCATGCTCCTGGAAGAAGGATAATGAGGTGACAAATTTTCTAATGACACTATTAAGGATAGGAAAACAAGGGCCAACTCTTAAGAACATTAAAAGGACCTCATGTGATTCAGGATGTGGGCAATAAAATAACAGACAAAATTTAGTTTTGATAAATCTGAACTGATACCTATGGTAAAATAGGTCTTACATCCCCGTATAAAGGCATGGTCCTTGAGCTGACCACTGTCAATGAAATGTGAGATCTTGGGGTTATGATGAAAAATTCTGTGAAAATATCAACTTGATGCACTCCAGCAGTCAAAAAGGCAAAACAACCATTAGGAAGTAGAAGGGAAAAAGTATATTATTATGTCACTCAGTAAACAGATGTCTAACCCACAACTCAAATGACACAAGCTCTGGTCCCCCCATCTCCAGGATGAGATCATTGAATCAGGAAAGATTCAGAGAAGGGCAAGAACAACCAAAAGTATGGATCACTAAGGAAGCACTTCAGTTTCTTCAATTCGGAAAATTATCAACTATAGCAACACATGATAAAACCATCTATAGCATGGAAAGGGTGGGCAGGGGTGGTCGGTTCACTGTCACTTGCAGTATAATAAATAAGAGATGCTAAATGTTGCTAGAAAGAGAAAGACTCAAAGGAAATAAAAGAAGGTGATCTTTCCTAAAGCAATGTAGCTAGAGTGGGATGCCCTGTCATAAAATGATAAAAATACTGAAAGTTTATATTATTCCTTTGCCTATTAGCAATTCTTCTCATCTTGAAAAAGTTCTAGAAATTTCCACAGTGGAAAAGGGAAGAAAGCAAATAGACATTTGAAAAGAAATATCTCCATGCTTTTCATTTTGTATATTTGCTTTTTAAAAAGGAGAATAATGAAGGAGAAATAAAAATGTGGATTTTCAGCAGTACAATTTTCCAAGCTAACACAATAAAAATGAAAATTATAAATAAAATAAGAACATGTTAACTTCAAATTTCCCATAAAAATGTTTAAGTGCAATAAAAGTAATACTTTCTCATGAAAGTTACTTCTAAATGAAGATTAATTTCCTAGCAGGATATGCTTGCAATTGGTGTGATAATATTTGAATAAAAATCTCAGGAAAATTGAGCACTTTGTCATCTGTCCATACAGATTTTGCTCTGTGTGTATAGATATATACACACATATATATATATGTTTATACATTGTTACCTTTTTTTTTACCTATTTTACCTATTTTTTCAACACTGAGACAATTGGAACCACGATTATTTATGTTTTATATAAACATATACATATATTCTATGAATACTCGTATTTTGAAAATATTATAAAAAATTGATAGTGAAATTCAAAATAATTGTATATTTGTGACATCATTTGTGAAACATTAAAAAAAAAAAGGCAATCCTGCAGTCGTTTGAAACTACACATCATGCACAAATCCTAGTGAGGGACTGTCAGGCCATGGGGATATAAGGGGTGAACAATGAGGGAAATAGTTTGATGCCTGCATTGTTTTCCAAGAACTGTGCTCAAAATGTAGGCAAGCAGAGTACAAAGGCAAAACTTTAACTCATTCTGACCTTTTGTCTTAAGGAGTTACACTTCCTTTGGTCATCAGCCCTGTTCAGCTCTGGCTAAACTAAAACTGCCTGGGTTTCATCCAGGTATTTATTTCTTCTAAGAAAGCTAGTAAGCAGCATGTTTTATTCAAAATGAGAATGTTATGTTTAGCTGAGTATTGCAAAACTGTTAACATTTAAGACCTGACCATCTTGCATTACTATCAGATAGTTTAGTATAATGCTAATTAAGACCAAACATGGGAAACTACTCAGAACAGTTCATGGCAAAGGGCACTTGCACCTTACCACTATCAGAGCATCCTCTAAGAGTGAGCCATCTGCAAGGAGATCATCATGACTGACCAGTTTTCTATCTGGCACTTTTCAGTGAACAGTTGTACCGAAGAATTTGATCTATGACTTGTATTGAGATTGACTCTTTGATGGAATACTTCTAACAACCATTTTTCTGTTTGTTACTAAAGGTTAGCAACAGGTCATCCACACCACATGGCCTTGTTTCTGTACCCTAATTGTATCATCTAATCTTGCTAGATTCTTTCTACCTCAATGAAAATCAAATTGAGTTTTATTTTTTTTAATAAATTAACACTAACTGCACTTCTCTACTTATAGTGAAGACTTACAGAAATTAAGTGGTGTTTATGGAGCCTGAATATGTAAGATGCAAGTGCATCAAATTCAAACTGACATTTGAAATTTTTAAAAAAATATTTGTGAATATTTTTCTTACATCGTCAGTTAACACCAGCTTAGATGATTGCCATCAATAAATAGCAGACTAGTCTGAACAATGAGGACGGAGGAGGTATTTGGGATTTAGTATCTGGAAGACATTTAACCAAGTTTTTACAAAACTAATCTTGTAACAATGAATGTACTTAAGCTCCAGGCCTCCTAGGAAGCAGATCATTCAGATTAGGTGCAATCTGCAATCTGCAGTGTGTATTTGAATACTACGTGGTAAAACTTAAAGGATATTAAGGTGATTTACTGGGTCTTGGACAATGGCTTAGAAATGTGTTCTCCAGGTAAGTGTAAGCATCCCGGGACAAAGATCCTTTATGAAACCACTGTGCTTAGCTTGTGGTCAGTTGCTTATTTTCTCTAAGGATAATCACTTAGAGCTGTTATGAGGTTCAGGTAGAGCTGTCTGGGCTTCTTTGAAATCAAATAGTCTTTGAACAGTTTTCTCCTCTGTATCAGAGTTTGCAAAAATGCATCACGCTTTCCTCATTTGACATTACTATGAGTTATTTGAAAGAAGAGCTTGGTGAAATATGAAAAAGTGACAGCAAATTCCCATGCTAGGCGTCAGCGGTATAAATTAGATCTATATGTACTTCCACAATTTAGTTATGTCAATTTAAATGGCACGCTTCTATTCTAAAGTATAACACTAATGAACTGCTCCAAGGAATATGTATATTAAAAATCCTCACTTTTTACAGAAATGTAGTAATGACCGACACTAAACTAAAGTCAAATTTTGCACCACCCTACAGAAAACCCTGTAGGAAAAGCTAAGCTCTTCAGCCTGAATCAAAGACTAATACCCAGGCAGGCCAAGTTAAAAAGCAAATCCCGTGTAAAAAGCCATGGACAGAGATTGCTCTTCCACCTTGCTCCCTTGAGACTACGTAAGGTCAGACCCAGAGCCTTACACTGCACCTTGCAGCAGGAGCGCAGCTGAGCTGATGGCGGAGCACCACTCTCTCAAACCACATTTAATAGGTGATTCAAAGCTATCCGCACAAAGCATTGCACAAAATCCTGTGAAGATGGTATCTCACTGTGACAAAGGGATGGATTATTGTAGCAGGGTCTGTATCTGAAAGAGGCAGTCACAAACTTCTGAGAAAGGACACAGGCCCAAAAGAAATCTGTGGAAATCAAATCAGCCTGTTTATTTAACCTGTGGAGGCATGGGCCTTTTCTACATGACAAAACACTCTAATTTGGTGGGAAATGTATTTATTTTAATTATGCTATTTGCAAATTTTCTGCAGGATACACCATAAAAGTAATGAGGTTATGTTATTACAAGGAATCTATTATAACACTCTGCTATTATATCATTTTACTACTTTTATGTAGATTACAAAGCAGAGAGCAGTGGAACATAGTTAAAATATTACAGTCCTCCTAAAGATTAAATACTGTACAAAGGATACAGTAGCTTTTATCCCAGTAGCTTGATTACCCACAAGTACACTGTGCAACAAATCACCAGCAGGAAGGATTACTTGGAACAGAACAAACTACTATTCTATCAATCATTTCTTTTAAAAACACAGAGTATTAAAGTCACATTTTATAAATGCATGCACTGACTAAATTCCTGTTTAAAATGTATTTTTCTTTGACCTTAGTACTTGATGGGAATGTACAGTTTAGTTACTTAAAAAAAGAAAAAAGATAAAATAATCCAAGAAAATCTCTGTCAAACTCAGATTATATGATTATTTTATCTTATACCTATGAATTATGTCAGTTGACTTTAACACATTTTAAAGAAAAATACTAAGAACTAAGACTAAAAGAAAGCAAGATTAAGCTGAAAGTCATACACTAGCCAGATCCTGATTGTGAAAGACTTTAAGCCTAATAGTGAAAATCAAAAATTTTACTCATGAACCAAATTTTTTATGTGTCTGAGGATGAAAAACACATGCAGAGGCCAGGAACTGGGAAGTTTCTTGCATTGGTTTACAAACCACAGATTATACATAAAATTTAAGCAAGCATCACAGGCTCTTAATGCCAAAACTTAATACTGAAAATAATGACAGCTAATGTTAAGCACATTTTCTCTTTGAAAATATACATTTGGATCTTCATTTATACTTTAATAACATACCTTGAACTTTCCGTCAGTTTGTAAGCTCCTACCAGGACTCTAAAATTATCTTCACAATCAGAAATTTTTAGAAGCTTTATGGTAAAACTGCAAGCACCTCTATAAGACCAAAAGGTCTTATAAATTTAGGAGTTGTATTTACACATATTTTGTATTCATTGTATTTAAACATAAATGGTGGTTGCATTTGGACAAATGACAAACACCTTTTTAGAACAGATAAAATTCAAAATGCCAAAGTAAGACCAGACAGAATTAAAGATCCTTATAAACCTGTACATGCGTACATCAGTGATGCCCTCCAGACTTGGCTCCAGTATATTGCCTTTGTAAATCTGCAGAAACATTGTTTTGACTCCTTCAGGATTGTTTCTTCATGCCTCCTGCAAGGCCCTGCTCCCTGTGTGCTCTGTGCTCTTCCAAGCAGTGGAGAAACACCTTGCTGTCCTCCAAACACCAGTGAGACTGTCCCATTCATGGCTCTCCAGGGAAAGGGCAGCCTCCAGCTCCAGTCAGTTCCCTTTGGAGGAAACATGCCACAATAGCATCCCCAAGTAAAACAAATACCATCAGTCATAGTGATCCATAAAAAATAAATAAATAAATAAATAAAATAAATAAAATAAATAAAAGAAAACCAAACAACACTCTTCTGGCAGGTTTCCCAGAGCATGAGAAATACACATTACATACAATTTCCCAAATGGTAAGTAATATGTGTTACTTGATTTAGCTCCCAGTGTTTTATCTAAATTTGACATCATCCTCCTGCTTTGCCAAAAAGAAAGCTACCCTATCTGAAGTATAGTAAACCTATTCTCAGGTAAAACAAAGCACTTAAGTAACTGTGATAAATATATACATACATTTCCAAAAAAAGTATAAAGTGAGATGCCATGCTTTTTCTGAAAAGAGGCCCTTTGGCCATGCCAGTTTTTAAAGCCAAAAACACTCATGCTTTTCTGCCTCTTCATTTTAAAAAGTGTGATTTCTCTTAGTCAGACAGAATAACAACATCAGACTTTCATGTACAGGTCATTAAAGATGAAATATTAATCTAGATTTTCAAAGCAGTTTTAGAATTTAAAAGAAATATTTTAAAAAATAAAGTAGATCTTAAAAAACCTCTTGACAGTGTATCTGTCAGGTCTGTTCAAAATCATAATTGGTATTAGCTTACACTAAAAGGAATCAAACTGAAATAACTAGAAGTGATGATAGCCTAGAATAATTCATTACATTAAGCACAGGTGTCCTTGAATTTGTATTAAATTCCATTTAAATACCATCAAACCAAGATAAAGGAAGTAGTAGATGATTAATAGTTTCATTTAAATAGTAACAGTAAGTTTTATTTTCCTACTGTGAGGTAAGGTGATGTGGACGGTTTTATATGTTGCACAGAAATATTACATCCTGTACAATTTTCATCAAAAGGTTTTGCATTATATACAGTTCACTTTATATTTTCAAATGTAGTAAGGAAAATAGATTTGTATATAACTCAAATTATTTCTCTGCTATTGATACCTTGCCATTGTTATAGCTATACTACTCATTATGGTTAAGCTTTTAGTAGCTTAATATATAGAAACTCAGAAGTGAAAAATGAATGCTTTGAGGTAATTCATTAGATATTTTGTATTAGCAAAAAACCTACAGCTGAGAGCTGTAATTCTAATTCAAAAATAACCAAACTGATCTGTTGAAAAATCAGTCAAATCAGTCTACCAACAACCCTACGGGTCCCCCAAAATTAAAATGAATGTAGTAGTTGGCCTCATATCTCCATGCCTAATGTAGAGTTTATGGCATTCACTGTGAGAATATTTTGACATGGTTATTAAGCTTTCTATTAACCGAAGCAAGAATGTCTTCCCTTCAGGCATGTATCCTTACAACTATCTCTATAAGCTCATACAACAGCTTCATATCACAACGTAGTGGCCCACTGTAAATTTAGGTGCCAGAAGTTAGGCTCCTATATCCACAGTGAGGACTCTACTGCTTTGTGGCCACGCCTGCAAATTATATTGCAATCAATGTCATCTCAACTTCTTTCTTACGATTTTTTTTCTCTTATCCATGTGCCTGTCTATGGATTTAGAACCCTTTCTTTAGGAGACATGATCACTTTGGATTCTTATTTTTGTTTGATCCTTTTTCATCACAAGAACATAATTTCTACAATACGGAACAGTTTGGTCAACACACTTTAAACTTTCCCCATAGATTCAGATTACAGTTTCAAATTATTCTTTCTCTGAACACTTGAACATCTGCAAGGAATGCTTAAAAATTTTACGAGAAATTGGAAAAGATGTCTCAATTTTTTTCCTTTCTTTAGTCATGAAAGACAAAGGTATTGCAGAATTGGATGATTCTGAAATTAGATTGCTGGCGAAAGCAGTCATCTGCTTCCTTAAAGAAGATGGTGATATGATGTCGCATGTTACAACATTATATTTCATGTCATTAGTGTATCTCCCATGCAAACATAGGAAAAACTTCTGGTAGTATTCTTTCATGCCTTTTAAATGGCCAAGTTCACATTTTTTTATGAAAAAAGACACAAAAGGAATGTCTCTTATTTGTAATTACCATTCTTAATTTGAAGTTTCTTTTCTTCATATGGCTTACAGTACTGAGACTTCTATCAATGTTTTGTAATCCAAGAATATTGTTGCTTCAAAAAAGACCCTGGAACTCCTGTTGGGAAATTATAATTACTTGTTCCAAATCTTCAGTCAGATTCTTCATAACATGGTGTTATCTTGTCAGTCATTTAAAACAAATGAGACCAAGCCAAATGCTTTGTGTTTATTGTTCATTAAGGCACTCTAATAGATTGCTGATAAGGCAATGCATGTAAAGAGTTATTATATCTGCTGTTCTTTGATGTAGCCATAGTCTGAACTCTACAGAACTTTGAGTAGTTCTTGAAATTTGTGCTAATGTGGAAACAAAAAATGATTTAATCATACAAACCACAATCCACCGATCCATTCCTTATTCCAGATTCATTGATTCAATTCTACTAGATACACAGATGTGAAGCTGAATTAACATAGTGATAAATCTGGCATTCATTTAGCAAATACATCATGAAAAGTTGGCACCACAGAGATTAATAAAACAGAGGCTTAGTACTGCAGACTTTGGTGCTAAAGTGAATAGATGGAACTGAGCTCCTAACTTTAGGAAAAAAAAAAAGTGAAACTGGTATCTGTCACTTATTGCTTCACTGTTAGGCCAGGACATAATCTGATTTACCTTTCTACAAAATTCTTTTATGCACAATACTTAAGCATTTCCTTTGGGAGAATAATTCTGAAAGGCTGTTACCACCAGCACCTCCAGAACTGAAGCTCCCTTTATTTTCACTTAGGTGTGTTTTGAGTGCATCTTCTTGCTTACACAGTGCTTTGGTTGTCATGGAGTTCCATTCAATCCTTTGCTAAGGACCATGATGACAGGCTTACTTCTTTAGTTTTTAACTCAAACATTCTCCCTCTTGTGTTATTCCCCATTTATACCACCCACAACCACCTCTCTTTGACTTCATTATCCCCTTTTTTCCTTCCTTTTCCTTTTGCATTTACTTTTCTGTTTAGACCACATGCCATCCAGACCCTCCCTGACTGTCTCTTAATTTGTTTTTGTAAATCACTGCTTATGAAATAGAGTGTTGTTCTCTTGTCATTGAAGTATTTAACTGAGAAAATGTTATCTTATTCCAAGGTGTCAGGTAAAATAAATGCAACCTTAGCCTAAATATCAGGACTCTTGAGCTGCAGGACTGCACACCAGGCCTCAGGTTACCAAGCAGAGTGCACAAGAACACTGGTGAGCTCGTCATTACACAACAGTGGCACACATCAACCAAGATCTTCAGGTCTTCTTAACAGAAAGATATGCTACTTCTACAACAAACAAAAAAATCAGACAGATCATAAATTTGAGAAAAACTGAGATGGTGTGACAATCAACTGAGAGAAAAACATGCTGTCCTTTCCACTAAACACAGCAAGACTGAGCTGTTTGTTGCACATGAGTTTCCTTACATTCAAATTATTGCAAATGACTGTGCCAGTGTTGATGGAGAGGCAGTTTCCTGTATTCATAGAATTAGAGGAGTTTTCTGCCAGGCTTACTAAGCAAATATGGAATCACTGTCAGATCAAACTACAATGCAGACTGGAATTGTACAAGGCTGTTGTGCTGAACAGACACAAGATTTTGACATATTATAGAAAGCACATCTGCCAGCTGGAGAAGTTCCACCAGAGGCACCTATGTGTCTTGCTCTGAGTGAGATGCTACACTACGCTGACCAGTGATGAATTCCTGCAGTGTATCCACATGGAAGGCCCAGGTGTAATGGGCTGGACATATGGCTTGGATCAATGACGTACATATGTTCAAGTACCTCCTGTGCAGGGAACTGGAGTGTGGAAAGAGGAAGCAATGGTGATCCAAGAAAGTGCTTCTAGGACACCCCAAAGGCAGAATTGATTGAGTGCAACCTTCTGGCCAAATCTTTTGAGTTCTTTGCCAGAAAAAGACGGCAATGGAGCATCAAGGTGAGGGAAGGCATAGGCCTCTTTGAACAAAAACAGATGTTGTCGGGCAGGAAAAGCGGGGGGGCAGGGGAGGAGGGGGAGTGGAATTGTGGCAGCAGCAGCAGCAATAGATCGTTCCATGCAGACAGTGAGTGGCATGGTGACAAGAGTGGTAAAAAGTACTTATCCTACACAGGTCTCTACAAGCTTTCATTGCACTCACTGCATTTGACTCACCCATCAGGTGAACAGGACTGCATTCCTTCACTTGGAGGGACAAACTGTGATTCAACAGTTTTGAACATAAGAAAAATATCTAGGGCAGGTCGTTTGGGAATGGAGGGGTTTTTTTGCTTTCACTTCATTCTTCAAGCCAAACTCAAAAGAATATTAAAATGAAGTCAACTCAGAAAAGCAAAACTTTCTTTATTCTACTAAATTAATCATGAAAATGCAAGCATTTTATCTTAATAATTCATTCTTTTTTCTTTCATTTTGCTAATGTTGTCAAGAACTCTGACCTCTATCTATTATTCTGGTAGCCTTCTCATCATAAAATCTGATATCTGCCAGCTTTTAAGCAGCCTGAGTATACCAACTAGTTGCTGATTTTAATGACATCCATATCTTCTACCTTTGTTCTAGGTGTGAGTCTTATCAGAAGTCATGGAGCAAATGAGAAGGCAAGTTGACCTACTTCAGAGACCCCTGCAGTTCAGGACAGAGGTAGCCTTGAGAAGATTATGTAGATTTGTCTGTGCTTGCAACTTCTGAGGATGTGACTGAGACCTAGGTCTATAAAACAATTTATGTGCCTTAAGTGCTTCCTCATGCATCTAGGTAACTGCATGCACCTAAATCCTCAGGCCTAGGGCTAAAGCTCTAGGGACCCCATCTGTTCCATTACTGACTGTAAAAGGAGTTCAGGGTGATTATCTCAGACTTAGATGTCTGCCAGTAAGATATGAAATGTAGGACAAAAGAACTATGGAGATCTGAACTTTTTAATGTGGAGCTTCCTAGACTTCCACGGTCCCACTGTGCATATCAAAAGCTGTCCCCTCCTTGGCAAGACACAATGCTTAGTCAGAGTTAGTCAGTAAATTTAGCAGAGCTACTTGAAGTTGTGCAGGTACCACTTACCTCCTCGGTCTGCATTTCAGAAAACAAGGAGTGGCATCTCTCTCCATCTGTTTTTGGAAAGATGGCTCAGTTGATAATGTCAACCTGCACTCTGGCTGCAGATCCTCATTTGCTGTTGACCATTACAGGCCTGACAGTGCTCAGCAAAGCATTTACCTGCACAAGATGAAAGCCTCTTTTCGCTCTTATGTGTTCCAGGATGGGTTTTGGATCTGCTCACCACTTGCAGAGGGGACCTGTCAGAGGTGTCTAGCCATCCCCCTACATTGTACAGAAAAATTCAACACCTGACTAAAGGGTGCTAAACCTCCTTCAACTCCTTCAGGGACCTAGCAGTTAAACTAGCTTTTTTCACAGCCATTAGCATTGGTGTCAGATGAGAAGCTCCCTTCAGAGAAACTGAAAGATCTAAAAAGGAAAGACATATTCAAAACTTCTGCATTTTTGTAATTCCTGTTGGGAAAGTAAGGCAGCATTCAGTTCTGTGAACACTAGTCTGTAGCAAACTGCAGGTGATAGTTCTGCAGTTTTCTGTCTCTTCTATGAAGTCAGCAAGTCTCCTAGTTTTATATCCCTGTGCCGTCTGATCCTTGTAAGCCCATATATGTCTTCAGGGCATGAAAGCCCATTGAGATGAAATTACTGATTAAATGAACAGCAGCAATAGGAAAAACTACAGTGTTACAATGGGATTTGAAGGAGAAAAGAAACACTGAGCAAATACTATTCTACTTCCCTGTGATGTTCATCCTCACTGCAAACAGGTAAGCATAAGCTCGGTTACCAGAACAGAGAAAAAAATGTCTATGCAGTAGTGTCAGACTACCACCTACGTATTTTTCCTCTTTATTATTCTTACTTACAAATTTCCATGAAAACATTGTGCTACAATTTCTGTCTCTACCATATAACAGAGAAAAACAAACAGAATTTTAATAAATTTCGAATAATGGAAAACCTTTCTCAAAAACTATAGTCAAAAGCAAAGCAAAGCAACCCCAAGTATTATACATAGAAAGCTAAAACGCAGATGAGACCACATAGTTTGCAAAGTGCAGCAGGAGGAAATCAGTACATTACTTTCTAAGATCCTTACCGAGAGCTATAACTAATCATACTTACCGAGTTGAGTATAGCATTCTTGTTCAAACATCTAATATCTAATTTACAAGCACATGCTGAAGACCTCTTGAGGAGGAGTGTTTAGAGAAGCAAGCCAAACAGGAACACAGCACCTGAAGCGGAATTTAGGGTAAATTTAAGTCAAAAATTAGTATCCAAAACATTTTCCTTGCCTGCTGTCTAACCCTGAAGGCAACATGAACATTACAATGCTTAGATTTACTCTAGTTAGAGCTGGGATGAGGAGCTGGACACCTTGCTTACCAGCCTGGTGAGAATCCCAGACCAGGCCTGACTCGCCTGAAAGACTCAATCTAGTAAATGCTTGATATTTCTTGGCCCTTGAATGAGTCCCTGCAGGCTGAGCTGCATGACTCAGCTCCCAGTCCACAGAGTATGCCCAAGAAGTGCTAATAAAATCAAGCTGCCGACAGCATCATAAGAAGCTGTGCTTCGATTTTAAAACCCCAAGGCAAGGGAAAATGAATGCACTTTATCCCATTAATTAACCTGTGTAGTGGGAATAGAGTCTACAGCTCAGTGCATCCCACTACCTTGGCTCAAGGGTTCAGGACACTGAACTGGGACAGGAGCTACACGGGGAACAAAAACTTGTAAAAATTTGCTGGCTTTGCAGCTGTTAGGCTGTTGGGTGGGTGATTTACTTTATTGAAAAGACTGTATCCTGCCCATTCTTCCAAAGAAAATCAACAGCAGCCTTATACTGGAGAGATGGCACAAATCTGTGGTGCACAAGTGGGCACGGATGCCTGGGCTGGGCTGCTTGCACCCCAGGGTGGGGAAGGACTTCACACAGCCCTGGTCAGCGTTTCCTGGGCTGGTGGACAGTCTTTGATCCCATCCCGACATACTTAATCTTCCCCATGGGCTTTAAGAATGTTATATTCTGTTTCCAGGGACAAGCACATCTTTCTCCAAGAGTTCGCCTGAATTATGACCGAATTGGATTACTTTGCCATTTTTGCAGCACCCAATAGCCAGGCCCAGCTGTATAAATAAGCACAGCTTAGCTGAAGTCTGTGTAACCTCACTGATTTGCATCTCCTTAGATTCTGGCCTTGGAATATTGATTTATGATTTGATATCTTAGCACTTACTTTCATGGGCAACAAGCCTGACCGTTCATACAATCAATTGGATATTTTTTAAGTCACTTTTCAGTTGTAATAAGTATTTCTTTTTACCTTCAGTGCATAAAAATTACTACCAGCTTTAAAAACGCCATATTGTAGTCACCTTGATCTTTGACAGAGTTCTTAATTTTCTAGAATTTTGTATTTGAACCAGAACAGGAAACAGTTTTCCAGGAACAGAGTAAGAAATCAATCCAACATTTCCACATACAACTAGTATTTTAATTATACCTCCCTCTTCAATCCATTTGACTACTGTAATTTTTTTTTCCTAAAAAAAAAGGAAAAGAAAGCACAATTGACAAAACAAAGAATTAGTCTGAGATGGTTACTAAAATCTCTGGAAATTTTTATGTGTACAACATTAATTTAAATATGTCAGAATTTAAGCCCATAGGTCACAGAACCCACCTTGTATTCAGATCCTAGTTGAGGAATAAAACAATGAAAATATAATTATATGGCAGAATTACAGTGAACACAATTGAGAGTTTCCAAGGATTGAATTGCTTGTCTTTCTCCACCTTGTCCTCAGCCAAGTGGCAGGAAACAGCTGGTCAGAATTTTTGAGTGCTTTTAATGAAGTGAATGCTTAGTTGTTAGGATTTGGTGATTAAATGAAATAAGACTAATATTCCTGTGTGGATTTGCTGAAAGATGATTGTTCTGAAAGGAAGGCAACTCTGCATGAGATTTAGGAGGCAAGTAAACTTATTCAAAAGTTCAATTTATAGAGGAAATTCTTAAGGAGTTCTATTTTTTATTGTTGTTATTATTATTATTAAACTCCTTAAAGACACTAAACCAAGGCACAAACTAACTGATCTATTTTGGATGTCTCACCTCAACCAAGTACATACAAATGGTTAAGCTAAATAAATAAGCTAAATGAATTTATTCTGCTGTCAGAATAACCCTTTTAATGTTCTACTGTAACGAATAGGAAGCTCAGAGTGTTATTCCAGAGTGCTTGTAGGTTAAATAAAGTTCTTCAAAACAAAATCTTGAAGCTGCACTGTAAAATTCTCAGAATACAGGAAACTCATCCTGATGTTGAAAGTTTGGGTATAACAACAGGCATCAAAAAGTGACCAAAAATATGATGTTGGACATTTTGCATCTGTTTATGTTTTACCAGAGGAGCTGTAAGAAATTCCAGATTCACTTTCATCACATTTGGTACTTGCAGTTGATCTATATTCCAGATTTGCTTAATAAGAAATATTAACTTCCTGGGAATTCACGCACCCTTTTAGGTACAGTTATAATCAATTCATAATGTAATCCATGAAGTAAATATTTTTGGCCAAATTATCAAAGTAGATTTGCCATTCTCTTGTAGGAAAACAAAACAAAAAAACAAAACAAAACAAAACAAAACAAAACAAAACAGAGGCAAAGAGGGGAAAAAACAACCAAACACACACACGAGAAACAACCAAAAAAGCCCAGGGTAAACCGCATTCAACTAAAACACCAAAAGTACAGTCAAGTCACTTTGATGTCCAGTCACATGGTTCTGATAAGAATTCAATTCTATCAAACAGTATACTGAACAGTAACATTTGTGTTCAGGTTATTGTTTAAAGGAACTCATAAAACTATTTAACAAGCAATCTCAAAAAATAATAGCATGCATAAATATCTTTATCATTAACGAGTAAAATGGGTTAGTTTGATTTAGTATATGGTCCATCTTGAACAGCTGAAATGCTCAAGGCATTAGCCACTTCACCTCCTAGAGCCAAGAAAGGGTTTGAAAAGTCACAACACAAATTCATCTTATCAAACGTTTTTAAACATGAAAAAATACTTCCACTTACAGTTTCATCCACATCTCAATTAAATGAAAGGGAGATTTTCTGACCATTTCAGTGAACATTTGGTAAGGTCTACAAGCCAGTACAACCCAATTGACTTTAATCAACTAAGAAAAGTCTAAAGTGTCATATTTAGCTACTGCACGTTATGCCCCTGGGTTTGGAAGGGCTTTATTGCTTAACCTGAAATAGTGAAGAATCTAGTCCTGTCAGTAACAAGGCAGATTGTAAAAAAGCAACCCAAAAATATTAGTGTCGTCAAAGTCCAGAGAAAAAGCACAAAATACTATATCTAATTAATCCTATTTTTTTCCCTTTTGTATTTCTCAAGGCTTCCAGGATTTTTATGATATTCGAGACACTGTCTAACAGTATTATGTGTGGAGATTTTACACATTGCTCAACTCATCTTAATTTTCAATTTTGCCTATAAGACGATATCATAACAATATAACCTAAATGTACACAACACTCACTTTGACCTTTGAAAATATGTTTTATATAACAATATTAATGTCTATAAAGAGAAACCTATAAAATCTAGAGATATTTGAGCAAAATATTGTGGATGCTTATGAGACATTATCTATAATTTTAGTAATTTTTTTTTTTTTTGAGGGGGGGTTGGTTTTTTTAAAGGCTTGTTTATAGACAAAGGCAAAATAAGCAGCTGCCTGGGGCAGGAGTTTGCTAGAGGAATGTGCTCAGGAGGGTGAAAACGAAACTGAGCACAAGACTGCTGCAAACAGATGATGCAGCCACAACCATCCCATCCCTCCAGATGATGCAGAATCCAGACACCTGGCTCCCTGGAGCTGCCAACCAGTTCCCTACATCAAGCACAAGCTCCTTAGTCTTGGGAAAACAAAACTATATTCCCCCTGGACTCTGTCTGTCCAAATGGATGTCCTCAGGCATCCTGAAGAAATCCTCCAAATTTCTGGTGTGAAGTCCTATGCAGTTTGGTTCTCTGTGCCCTTTTTTACTTGTTTTTAATGCTACCAGATAAAATACTGCCTGCTTAGAGCAAACTTGAGCATAATTATTTCATGAGCACGGGATTTGCTCAGCCCTAGACTGCTCTTTCACTGCAACTTCAGCAGAAAGAAAGATGTCTCCAGCCAGCAGTAGCCAGCTTTTTCCTCAGCTGCTACAGCCCTTGATGTAACATGGTGGCAAACAGCAAAGCCTAATAGAACTCCTTCAGCGTACCACAGTGCCTTAATCCCTGCCTGAGACAGTCATAGAGAGAGCATAAGCAGCTGAGTTCATCACTCTGTGCAGCACAGTTAGTCAGTCAATAGGGCAGAGGAACTACCCCTAAATTTGTCTTGCTTATTTTCTTAATCTTTCCCATATTCAGACAACATTTTATCATTTTAAAAAATGTGTGAAAACTTATTATACAGTGTCAAAGAAGCACAACACATGGCTACCAGCAAGATAGGAGCACCTCAAAGTGAGAAATTTTTAACTGTAAAGCCACAGAAAGTACCAGGCTCTGTCCTGTTCAAACAAGTTTGAATTGCCTTCATGAAAATGGCATTACTTTTAGATAATGATACTGTCCTAATCTGGTACCTAAATTTTCCTAGATTAACAGCTCTGGTGGGTTGACCTTGGCTGGATGACAGGTACTCACTAAGCCACTCTATCACTTCCTTCCTCAGCAGAACAGGAAGCGAGAAAATAAGATGAAAAAAACCCTGTGGATCAAGATAAAGGTGGTTTAATAAAGCAATACCAAAAGTCACATGTGCGGAAGCTAAGAGAAACAAAAGGTGTTATTCTTTACTTCACATCAGCAGGTAACGCCCAACCACTTTCTGGGAAACAGGGCTTCGGTATGTGTAGTGGTTGCTCTGGAAGACAAATGTCATAAATAACAAATGCTCCTCCTTTCTCTTAGCTTTTACATCCTGAGAAGACATCACATTGGTATGGAATATTCCATTGGTCACTTTGGGTCAGCTGTTCTGGCTGTGTCCCCTCCCAAGAACTTGCCCACCTCCAGCCTGCCGGTGAGGGGGGCGGGAAGGTTGCAGACAGCCCTGGTGCTGTGCGAGCGCTGCTCAGCAGTAGCCAAAGCCCTGCTGTGTTATCAGCACCTTTCCAGCTACCGATAAAAAGCCCAGCACTATGAGGGCTGCTGTGAGGCGCAGCCAGACACAATACAACAGGTTTTATGTGGCATAATACACTTTTTTTAGCACTACTGATTGACCAGTGCACAAATGTTTTGAAATAACTCTTTTGGTATCATAAATATTAATCAAAAATCACCAAATATTCTGAAATAAAGCCTCTGAAGTCAAACTTCCCTGCCAGATGTAAGTAACAATCCCCATTATACCAGAGAGAAATGTGTGTGTAAAATAGCAGGAAAAATGGGGATATATATGTACATACATGGAAACCAGAAATTTGAATTATTGCTGATGTGATTATTGATCTGCATAGCTGGGAACTGAAAGTTCCTTAAAATTCTCCTTCAAAAGATTTCCTGTTGCGTTGTTTCTTCTTGCATGGCATCAAGGGTTAGATGTTTGTTACTTTATGTGTTATGCCATGTCATATTTCTCTAGAGTAGCTGAAAGGAAGCAAGAGAAAAGTATATTCTGTCTCACATACCCTTTCTTCTGCTAAACTCTAAGGTTTGTTTTCCTTCCTAGGAGTAATTTCTGGGGGGAAAATCACTGACTGACTGACCAACTGGTTCAAGGAAAGCATTAGATACACTACAAATGCTTTGGCAGGACTAACACATCTGGCAATTTCGCCTTGCCTTGTCCATATTCCATTCCCATTTAGGAAGACAACAAAATAACAAAGGCTCAAATCCTGCAAATGTTAATGTAAACCAGTAACTTTAAACTTACAAATGGCTCAGTGCCAGGATTGACACTAGCTATCTGCATACACTTTTGGACAGATATGGGAGCTCTGTATATATAAATTTAGCATGGAACTTGCTGCAATCAGTTAGTTACAGCATATCGCAGCACTAACACTGCTGGAAGAAACAGAAAGTCTCTAAATAGCTACAGCCAATGGTTGCAATCCTAGAAACTCTCACATCTGAATAACATCAATGTCACAATTCTCATGCTGGATTTGGCAGTCCTCCCTCAAATAAGGTAAATTACTTCACCAGAGTAACTGTTTATAGGATTATGTAACTCCTTGCTACTCTTTATTCCATCTTCAGCCCACAAAAAAACATATGAAAAGAGAGAAGACATAACGATATATACACATACATAAAGTACATATATGTGTACATTCACACACAAACACACACACACAGAGTCATAGTGTGGATGATGACTTACAAATATCCCAGTTGTGTCATCTTCTTCTATCACTTGTGGCATTCAAGAATCAAGTTTAAACAAAACATTGGGGTTACAAGGCCAAACACTGAAAAGTTAGGAAATCCACAAGTAAAGGCTAGTTTTTGAAACACTGCCTTGTTCTCAGAGATCTGTCTAACCAGCAAACAATCAAGTGAGATGATGCAGGGCCTAGGGAAGGAAAAACATAATCACTTCTTTGTTTCTCACTCTGACAAAAATGTTAATCACATGAAATCTTTCCAGTTCTCACATTGTGGGCAACAGTGCTGGAACCTGAACTCCAGCAGAAGTTTATCACCTCAAACAAGGAAATAATCAACAGTGATCGTGGTCCCACTGCTATGAGGAATAAGAGATTTATACTGCCAGTTAAATATATATATATATATATATATATATATATATATAAGTAGCAGAGGAATAGTAAAAAACAGAAATCCTGAGTCCTACCCAGATTCTGGAAGTTGGTGTATTTTAGTGGCTATAGACTTCTGATGGTCTTTTCTAACCTGTCATATTCCACCCCTATCTTTTCCTATGCTGTTTTCACCTCTCTTCCTCTATTGTTTTGTTTCTACCTCCTGACCCTGCCCATGGCCTCTACTACAGTCTATTGCTACCTCCTTCAGCTCCTAAATCCTGCAGATACCCGCCCCTGTCCTAGCTCTGCTCCTCACTCAGACTTTTATCCATGGCTGATTAATCTGTCCTTCTTCAAACTGCCCTGAAGTGATGTGGACAGCAATGAAGGAATAAGAGCAGAAAAAACAGTCTTCTTGCCCTCACGTCTAAAGTTACTGAGGCACATAAGACTAATTATGGGGAATGACATGCTTAGCTCTGCTCTGGGATTGCCAGCCTTGAATATACACACAACAGATGAAAACTACAAATAATTAAACTATAACCTATCAAGTATACCAAATGATAGCTCTGCCAAATGAGTGTGTATTTTTATAGGGAAAGCAAAAAAATGCACCTCTTTCTGGCCCCAAGATACCCCCCTTCTTAAATTTACATCATTTACTGTAAAGCAGTTTATTCAGTAAGGTCACAAAGATTTTTAACATTAGCAAACGAAATAATTTCTCCCTATCATTCCTGGAAATAGCTCAGCTGTTTTTCTGAAGCTTTCTTTTTATATGAAAGCAAGACATGCAGTGTGAGGCAGACATCAGTCATAAAAACTTTTGTCTGAACGATTACATCTAGCAATAAGAAACACACTGGAATCTTACATAAGAAAATGCTATCCATCTTTAAATAGGGATCTCATTTCCAGCTCCATCTGTAGCATATATTTATACATATAACTGTTCATTTTTGAGTGTTATCTATTTTTAACCATCTGCTAGCATTGTTATTTCTCACGCATTTCAAAGTTTTTCTGTGTACCTGCTTTTGTATATAATCACATCAAACACATGATCTGTTTCTCATGTTAAATTCCCATTAAGCTCATTGGGCCAAATTCCTCTTAGTAAATTCACCAGCCTTTTTTGAGTAAGATCAGTGGCTATTTTCACCCAACAACTTAATATTCATGTAAAAATGTAAATGCACTTAGAGTTCTGCAATGAAAATGGTTTGAACACCTTACTTAGAGTCCTCCAGGTCCCCCTTCAAGGTTGTATGTTGAATACATTTGTTGAAATCCCGCTGCACATAGTTATTTACCACTGCAAAGCTTGATTTATTGGCAACTTGAGAAAACAAACAAAACAAACAAACAAAAACTCCACTCACTTAGGACTTTTTCTCAAATTACTATGTAATCTATCCCATTCTCTTTATACATGGCAATAAACTGAATAGTTGGATAAAGAATACCTTCATTGTTGAATCTTAAGATTGGTTTCTGTTCAAGGGATTCATGTAGGAGAAACTTATGACTATAACAGCAGTTGCATGCATAAGTCTTAAATGAATCAATGGAAAGCCTAACCTCACCATGGTCTATCTATTATACCTCTAGATGTGTTTACATTCTTAGATAAAGGCAACTATATTGTCTTTAAGTCAACTCATAGATCCTTATGTATTGATTCACGGATTATAAGCGTATTTGAAGAGATTAATCTGTTAAACATCTAATTCTGTAGAGCTATAGTAATATGATGTCACACCTTCAAGGTAAAATATATTTTACAAATACCTAGTTTTCCTTCAACCTGGGCATTACCAATATTGTATTACAAGTTGATAGCTGCATCTCAGGATGTAGACAAATCCTGGCTGAACATTATAAAGCTCTGATTTTGGTAGAAATCTGGCTTCATCCTCCTCGCTCCTGTATATAAGCACACCACACTTCTCTTGAGGGTGTTCTAAATATTAAGTATTTACCTTCCCAGCTTCAGTCTAGGTCACAAGAGTTGCCCTTCTTTACTCCCTACATCAACTAATTTCTGTGATGGCTAAGTCAGTCTGACAAGAAACAAGAAGCCTTTCTCTGCCACCAGTAGATGCTGTTCCAGAAATATCTGACGACTTTAGCAGCTGAGATGAAAAGAATGTGGTTGGGCTAGGCTCCCAGCAGCCAGCACAGTCCCAGCTCCTCCACCTGACACTACCGAATATATTGACCATCCAGTCAGTTGATGAGGTGTATATAAAAAATGCCGGATTCTTACTGGTGGTGATACATGGTAAGAGGTAGTTACAGAACAACTTATTTTTATCTTTTTTGAAAAACATGGAAATAGCATACATAAGGAAATATCAGATCTCACTTATTTCGTACCATTTGATTCCAAACACATCTTCCTTTTACTGTGCTTGTGTTGTGCCTTGCACATTTGCAAGGCAGTGCTGTTTTCTCTCTCTCCCTCTCTATCCCCCCCACCTCTTTCTCTGCTACATATGGGTCTTTCTTGCATATGACCCACACACATCAAATGCAATTGCCTGACCTGATCTGTGATCTACTAACCAGCTGCATCTGGAATCACAGACTGGGAGAGAAGCTATGACACAGAACTGGAGTTGGAGGAGTGCCTCACAGCAGATTTCTGCAAAAAAAATCCCCAGCCCCACCCCAGCTCCAGTTCAGGACAATAGCTTCCCTTGTAATACATCCAGCGTGCCTTGGGGGCATGATCATCATAGTCTTGGGATCCAGAGGCACCTGGAGTTTGGTCCTCCGCTACATGACCAGATTCAGGAAATCCTACGTACTACACTATAAAAAAAACAGCTTTAAAAAAGTGCATTTAACTTATTTAACCTTTAAATTCAAGCAGATGAAAGTGTGGATGTCACACAAATAATGACTGTGGGATCTTAATTTTGTCCTCTTATGCAGATATTTTACAATAAAGTTATATATATATATATATATATATATATATATATATATATATATATTTTACAATACAGTTATTATATGACTACACAACTTTTTTTCCACTGGACTTCATTCTGTACAAAGGTGGATATGTGTGGTAGCAATTTTCCACTAAAAAGATGACATTTCCCAAATAACAATTCTGTTTAATTAAATGGGCTTGCATACAATGTGTGCATTTTACATTTTGTATTTTAGAACTGGCATACTCTTTTATTCTCTTCAAATGCAGAAATAGCTAATTCACAATAGGAAAATGTTAGAAACTGTTTTCTCAGTATTGATGAGTGATTTGACATATTTCAAAAAAAGCTGTTTCTCACAACTGAGAGAGTTGTGAGAATTACTACATATTCATTATATACTTTTGCATTGTAATATTCTAATGACAATGTGATAATGGAAGTAAATGGAAGAAGATGACTGAAGCCGTATTTCCCACTGACTCACACAGGCATCTAATGCATTCATGATTAATATTTTTAGGCATTATAGGAGATTAGAATAAAATAAAAGGGGGAAAAGTACAGAGATGAAATATACAGATTTATCTGCTGTCCCATCCTTTCATTAGCTTAAAAACAAGTTTACTATGAATTTACACTGTGACTTATTATCTTCAGAATAGCAAACCTGCTCCATTAATAAAAATACACTTATACACACACTACATTAAAATAACTTAAGGATGAATAGTTCAACTTTACCACTTTTTTTAGGACTGGATTCAATAACAGAAATTGGACTCAGCTGTATGGATTTTTCAAGGATATTATGGACCATATTTCCACAGACATTTTTATTGTTTCTAGTCCTCTAAAACATCCAAAAAAGTTGTGCTTTTAACTGAGTAGTTTCTTCTGTTTATTAGTTTTTGTAAATATTTTTTCCTGTTATGTCAATGGCAGGACTAGAATTTCATTCTTGCTATTATAGATAAAGAAAAGTTCATTTGAATGCTACTTTTTGAGTATTTAACTCCCACTGAAGTCAGCTGAAGTAGAATTATGTGTGTTTGTAATTCAGAAGCAGCTTTGCACAAAGGCCGTTTGGAGGATCCCGCTATACAGTTCTTTGTAACTGTTGTAAAAAAATATGAACAATTTATTTGTAATGGCCAGCTTTCCAAATTCAGCATAAGAAAACTAAATTATGTGTTCTTACATGTTCACCAATAATATGCTGCAATTTAGTTGATTTACTATGAAAAATCCCAAAGGAGATAGATTTTTATTCCTCCATAACCACATTTTGAAGCTCTAGTGAGAATTTTTAAAAAATGTATGTGGCCCAATGAAGCAAGAAGATCTAGCTTACAGACATTAACACCAGCTAAACATGGAGGAATAGAAATGTAATTATGCAGTCCCTTTGCTGACAATAATATGTTAAAGTCTAGTGAGATTTCAGTGTTTTACAGGAAATCTCAAATTTGGTTGGAGTATTTTACTTCAAAGCCCCAGATCCTGGAACTGAGTAATGAGGTAAATATTCCACATTTCATTATTTTATAAATTAATCCTTCTCTCCAAGACTTGCAGTGTAAAATTTGGTTTGAAAGAAGTTCAAAAGTCAGAATAGAAATGAAAACCCACAATAAAAAAAAAAAAATAAAAAAAAAAGAAGAAAATTTCTTGATCTGTAGAAACAGATATAGCTGAGCATGGCACTGGAAGTTTTGGGTTTAGGTTTGTTTGTGGAGGTTTTTTTCCCCAGAAGAAACATGTGCTGAGAATAAGGTTCTTCCCACCCAGTGGAAGGGCAATCGGGAAGAGAAAGAGAAGAATTAAATCCTGTCGCTTCCCCCTCGCACTCCCCTCACGGGGCCACTGGTGAGACTGACCCTCACCTGCATTTCGGCAGCTCCCCCCTCAGCTCCCTGCCTTTTATTTCCTG
>JAVJGJ010000037.1:72890105-72914380 GCA_035590215.1 Microhierax caerulescens | reverse complement strand
GT
The DNA here is from genome assembly GCA_035590215.1 of Microhierax caerulescens. NCBI lineage: Eukaryota > Metazoa > Chordata > Aves > Falconiformes > Falconidae > Microhierax > Microhierax caerulescens. The sequence continues at coordinate 72,914,378 of JAVJGJ010000037.1, read as the reverse complement.
AGGTGCCGGTGCCGCGGCGGAGCGCGGGCGGCTCCGCGGGGCAGCGCCGGGCTAAGCCGGGGCGACCCCAGACCACCGGCGGCGGGGAGCGAGAGAAGGCGGGCGGGCGGCCCTCCGGAGTGGCGGGCAGGGCTGCGGGAGGGGAAGGGCTGGCGCGGAGGGTCAGGCGGGGGCGAGGAGCCGGGGGAAGGAGCCCTCCCCATCCCCCACCTCCGGCCCCGCTGGAGTCAGGCAGTCGATACCACGTCTTTGCCTTCTGGATTTTGTACTCGGCCGGAGCGCCTTGGAAAGGCTGCCTGGGGGTTAGCGGGAGGCTGAACCCCGTCGGTGCCCGGCGCAGCTTGCAAAGGAGGTGATAGACACGAGTAAAGGAAAAGCGGGACCATTTAAGTGAAGGATTGCTTTATTTTAATGGCTCATGTTAAAATGGATTCTTCTGACACAGGAACAGTCAACAAATAGGTTTGGACACTTTGGTGCCAGAGGAGCACTGGTAGGCAGGTTCCTGGGAGTGCTTCACCTGGAATAGATGTGTGTATCTGGTTGTCCTACTGGTTCTTCCTCATGCTTATGACAGGGTTAAAATTGTTCTAGACAATTTTGAAGTCACTCTGCCAGACCCTTTCCCCTTCTTGTAATTGCTATCATCTGTTTGATCACCACTTTTAACACTAGAGAGCACCTGCTCACCTGCTTTGTGCTTTTCTCTCATTCATTCATACATTCATTCACCTCTGTGTGTGTATACGTGTACGTGTATCCTTCATTTGTAGACCCAAACCCACATTTCTGGATCAAGCCTACTCCCAACTCCCAAACCAGAAAGTCTTACTCTTTCCAATAAATAACCTTCCTGAGTGATGAGACAGACCTCTTTGTCTCTGTTTAAAACCAGGTAGAACAATCAGCTATTCCCATTATATGTTAAAAAGTCGTTCGAGGTTGCTGGTGTATTTCCAAAAATAGAAAAAAGACACAAAACCTGTAGTCATACTCAGGAGAACTATTACAAATTAATATGTTCAGTGATACACGAGGTATTTAAAAAAAACCCCACTATTTAAAATTGATGCAGCATAGTTCACTAATGTTCAGCTAGCTTTGAATAGTTTTGCATTTTCTTCCATTAATGTGTGGAGTCAAAGGTAATTGAAGTTCTTAGTTTTGTATTTTCCTTTAAATTGATATTTCCTCTAAATCAGTGTTGAACTTCTAGTGTTCTTTACATTTAGTTAAAGAATCACTACTGAATTCTTCTTTGTTTTGTTTTTTCTTTATTCGTTACCTTTAAGCTTTATTCCATGATAGAATCTTGGAATTTTGGGGAAGATTTTTCATAGTAATAGTCCTTCATATATAAATGGTAAGAAAGAAAACTCCCAAAAATCACTTTGAATATTGTTATGACAAATAACAGGTAATGTTATTTATAACTTGTTAAAAAATGCTATCTTACTTTTACTCATATGGTCTCACTGCTCTTCCTGGCTTTGTAGCAGTGCTAGAGTAGACTGCCAGTTGAACCAAGTTTACAGCCTTCCTTCACGTCACGTAAGAGAAGGGCAGGCAGACCATCCGTCCCCCAGCTTTTCAACCTGTAACTGTGCAGATTTTAAGTCACTTGCATCTTGGAAAGGCGAGTAGCCAGTTTGCCAGTGAGAAATCTAAATGTGCACATTTCTCCTCATACATCTGACTCACTTTCATTAGCAGGAGCACAGAATGAAAATGAGCTGAAAAGAAGAGCTGTGCCTTGATTCCTTCTGATATCAACATGGTTTTAAGAATTACATGAACTGTTGACTTTGCTGTGTGTTTGGCTATGCTTAGCACAACAGCGGGATCCTGGTGGCTAAAATATTGTGTATAGGGTGACTCTTTACCCTGTGTAAGGTTTGGAGAGCTTGTATTGTTTTGCTAGTAGTAAGACATCTGGGGAAAACAAAGCTTGATAGAGGTCTTCTAAAAGATCTACATTAAACTAATGCCAACACAAACTAATCAACAGATTTTCCTCAGTTTTCAAAAGACATTTTATGTTTGAAGTGTAGGTTCCAGAAGTTTAAAAGAACAAATCTCTTCATTCTTATTAAGAGACGATGAATTCAGCTTTATGCAGCTCAACCTTAAACCACGACCTTTTAATATATCTCTAAAAGGCTAGTAGTGAAATGATCCTTTTTTTCTTTTCTTGGCTGTTCCCCAGTTGGTAATTAGTAAAGTCCTAGAAGGTCATGACTCCTCTGCACTTTTGAACATGCATTTTTGAAACTGTTGTTGAGAATTATGTGATATAATTATCTCAAACACAAGAGGTACACAATGCTTAAATTTTATTTCTCATGCAAACACCCCCCCTGACTTTTTCATCTGGGACCCATTTGGTGGAGTCCTTGTACATGAAAGATAGGAAGTGATAAGGATGGAAAGAAAAAAAACCTGATTAACAAGCAGCCTTCACTGTGACATTTTGTCTCAAATAATTCTATCCTGGGATCATCAATATTTCTGTAGTGTTCTGGTCTTATAGATTTTTCAGCCACTGGACTCTCAAAACAGAAGTAAACCAAAAGTTCCTTCCTTTCTCTCACTCTTTCCCTCCCCTGCTACTACTCCTTTACCTTCACTTAGGTGAGATTTTCTAGGAAGTAATGGTGTGCCAGACACACCATGACTTGGCAATAGAGGACTTGCCTTTGTGACCTTCAGAAGGAAATCATCTCACTGAAAGAATGTTATGAGCTGCTGCTTGTTTTTTGAACTTCATTTCAATAGTCAGACATATCAGATATCCTTCGCTATAGGTTTAGTGAGATATAACTTAATTCTGTAAATACACTCATTTAAGAAAATTTTCACCACCACTCTTGTAAGAATGTATAATAGGTTTTTGGCTTTGCACAAATACAGTAAATATGATATATGCACTTACACATCAGTTAATTTTTTTTTTTTAATGGATGGTACTTAGTTTCTAACACCTCTTGTGTTTCAGCCAAATTTATGCACCTTATCAGATTTATGAACACTATCCACTAGAAGTATTTCTGTGAACTTGACTAAAAATAATGTATGAAGGTATAAAACATTAATTCTAACCCTGTGAAAATATATGGGTTAAAAAGGAGTATTTTCCCTGTAAATATGCTTTTTTCAAATATGCAATTGAAACAAGAGACAGTACATTTAATTTTCTTTTATTTAATTGTTTGTTTGTTCTGTTTTTTCACCTGAATAATGGAATTGCCTTTTAGCACTCTTAACTTATTTTTGTTTAACAGACTTTGCTTTAAAAAATTGTTAGTCCACTAACTTTGGAACCTAATCTGTGAATTTTACTTGGGACTAATCTTTTATTGTCTTTTGCTTCCTCCCTTTTCCACTTTAGGTGACCACATACTGTCTACCATATTTATTTTTCCTAAAGTCACCGCTCAGCATTTTGTTAATGGAACACGTAGGCCACAACTGCTGCTTAGTTTTCAGGCTCACAGTGTTGTTCACAGGAAAACTCAGTGAAGTTTACAAAAAAAAGAAGAAAATGACAGTTTCACCAATATGCAAGATTACTCTTTAATGTTATGTAAGAGATCAAGACTAGGTAATATCAGGTGCAGCACAAACGCACAGCTAAAGGGACAGCTCCTAGCCTACACAGTGAATAGGACACGTATGTATGAATACTGGTGGCGAGGTAGTAATGCTGACAGACTTTTACAGATCTAAGTTTAGAAATATCAATTATGTTTTTCAAATTAAGATTTTCAGCATAAGTTAGGTCATAAAAGAGATGACAAGCACAGAAGAATCAAAGAACATATTAACAGGTGAAGGGCCAGAAGCACTTGACTTTTCCAGCCAAGAGGCAGGACCAAGCTCACAGCACGACTGGACACCAGTAACCATGGAGTATACACATGAGGTGAAATTTTACACAAATGAGCCACAAGACAAGAAGCAAATTAGAGACATCCACTTGTCATGTTGGTAATAATGAAGTTCTATACTAGTGAGTAGATAATAAAGGAAGGATTCTGTGATATTCCTCCCTGCTTTAACAGACAAAATGAGACCCTTGTTCTTTAGTGTCTGAGGCTGGGTAAGAATGATCTCTTCATGAACTATGTTTCTGTCTCTTCATATCTTAAATCATATGAAAGCATCAGCAGTAAGACTGATCTCTCTACTACTTGTATTAATATTGTATCATGTATTATTTCCTTTATGCAGCATTCATATTTAATTTTTAAAATTAATTTGTCATATTTCATTATTGATATTTACAGAAAAGCTATTTTAAATTGGTTCTGTAGAACACTTTGGAGCTGATCACTTGATATTTCTTGATTCTTTAAAACACACCTGAGGGTCAACAACAACATGAGAGAAGATTCGGCTCAGGGACCAAGGACTGGGTTCCACACCAGGTGAAGGTAGTTACTTTGGCTACTATACTTGAATATTCTGTGCTTTTAAACATTATGCTTTTATTGAGCTTCTTAATTAAAAAAATGTTTTTCCTTTGTACATGTTATTCTGTGTGATATAGAACTCTAGATTTCAGCAGAATAATATTAGGGAGTTCTAGCAAATAAGACACGACAACAATTAGTTTCAAGCATTAGAGCACACCCTGTTTCATCCTAGGAGCTGTATATGAAATGTAAACTTACCATTAACTTTTGGGATAAATCTCAAGAATTATATACAAATAGAGTGCACTCCACAAATCAGCTGTGCGCTGTCTGGGTTGGCACAAGGGATTTGAGGTAAACGCATCAGGACAAAACCCGTCTCAGCTCACACACCCTTCATTTCCATTTGAGAAAGATAACTTCTTGTGGGAGTATGAAGGAAATGGTGATGATGACCAGCCTGCCTGGGTGACCAGGGGTTCGGGCCTGCAGGATGCACTCTGGCCTGCGCTCCCTCTGCTGTGTATACCCGACCATTGTGTAGCGTGTGGTGCCGCGGTCACTCTGCTGGTGGGCATACCGCTCTGCCGGTGGGCATACCGCTCACGGGCATGTATGGGAGAGCACAGAACTGCTGCCCGAATAACTTGGCTAGGGAAGCTGGTTTGATGACAGGTCAGAATCGATACCGCAGAGGGGTAAATTCCTGTGGTTAAGATCTGTCTGAAGAAGTTGCACCAGCATCTTGGCCTTGATTTTAAGGAGTATTTTAGCATTGCTTCAATAAGACTTCTGGGCCTAAAAGTCATTTTCAAAGACAGTGACATAACTTGAAGCCTATACCTTGTTTGCCTTGGTGTGATTTAGGCTAGTAAGTGCCTGAACTCCTGCCACAGTTGGTATTTGATAAAAGAAAACTCTTTTGAAATGTTTGCTTAAATGCCCTGGTTAAGAATTTGGTTCCTAAGCTTGTGACTAAGTGCAAAGCCTGAAAGCCTGTAAAAACTGGGTCCCACATCTTCATCTATGCTGGAACTGCTGTTTTTTGTTAAAAGGGATAGCAAAAATTGATTTGTCTGAACCATGTGCTGAGTGTGCTCAGTTTTTGTTCACTTGAAAAAAAGGTCTTGGTGAAGTTGTATGTCCTGCTGCACTCAGCTGGAGTGCTGGAGCACTGAGAGTCCTACATGCCCATGACAGGTAGAGCTGAACCAGAAATCAGGACTTTAAACTGATCTGTCACCTACTGGAAATGTAAGACACCTGCTTGGATGTACTGTTACTTTTCCATAACTTGATTGCCGACATCTCTCTCAGCTTCTCTGTTGATCCTTTTTTACTCCAAATGCCATGCACTTCCGCCTATGGCCTCTTGGAAGAATTTCTCTGGGTTTACAGAAAAAAACAATTTCTTTCATGTAGTGCTACAGGGGAAATAGGTGGAAATGGAAACTACGCTCTGGGAGGTGAGGAATACTAGGAAAAAAAATAGCATGCCAACTTTTGAAAACAAGAATTGAAAAATAAAGTACTAGTCAAAAACGTTCAAAAAGTAAGTAGAAGAAAGAAGAATTAAATAGTTGCTCTCTCAGAGAACAGCTCTGTTGCAAATGATATTTTACAGTAAAGGTTATTCTGGGAAATTCAGGGCTGAGAATTCTTACTTTAGCACCAAGAAAGTTGGTTGAGATGCTAATTAAAAACAGAATTATAAAAGACCCAGCTGAAAATAATATGATAGAGACAGATCACCATGGCTTCTGTAAAAGAAATCTGTGCCTCTGTAAGCTATTCACATTCTTTTAATTGTTGGGTGTGATAACAAAAGAGTGAATACAAGAAGATTGGAAGACATAATTTATTTGGACTTTCGCAAAAGATGACAAAATTCATCCTGTAAATCTCATGAATTAGCTAGGTTCAGTAAATGGATGTGGGCTTTCTTATCAACAGCTCCATCCACTCACAAGGTCTCGCTGACCTCAGTGTGGCAAGAGCTAAAAACCAGAATAATTTTCAAAACCCACTTCACTTTTGTGATGGTACCTTAGCCAATAGAGCAAAGCATTCAACACTAAGGTGCAACACTGATTTACGCTATGACATAGTAATTGTGCTAATATTATTTTTACCTAATTTTTATTGTTTTAATAGGTCTGGTTGATCTTCTGAACAAAAATGACCTAGTTTTTTCCCTAAACAGTCCCTATCGCTTCAATCTGTCATCATACAAGCTTTTTAATGTCTAGAATAATTTTGTTCATCTGCCTCTGCTTTTGTTAGCAACTTCAGCAACTAATTACAATTTTGGGCAAAGAAAGTCTTTGTTCAAGATCCTCATTCTTTATACAACAGTGCCAGAACACCCAGAAAACAAGACTTCCCAGAGCTGCTCCAGGAAAGAAATAAAATGGCAAAGACCAAACTTGCTACTCCTACAATGTTAAAAAGCCTTCAAAAGATCAAACTGAGAAAAAGGAGAGAAAGAGAAGAAAGAAGAAAAAGAAAGAAAGAGAGAAGAAGAATGAAAAAAGAGAGAAAGCTTTCCAGTGAATTGTTTCTCAGAAATATTTTTTTAAAAAGAAGATAATATTGATTTAACAAAAGGAAGATTTGTCCTTAAGAGAAACACTGAAAACAACAGAAGTCCTCCATGTGAATTCATCAGCCTCAGAGGACTCGGTCGATTAAGAACAGAGCAGATACTTGTTATCTTACAGACATCAAACTGATTTTACCTGGTTTATTTTCCAGCATCCTTGTGCCTGCTGTGGTCTACATTCATCTGGCATTACTAAATAGGCACAGCATAAGCCTAAACCACATTGACACATTTTCACAGTATTTTTCCCTGTGTCCTGGAATAATGCATAACTGGTACTTTGAGAGCCTGTGTTGATTCAAAAGCAAAGTAACTTTGTTCCTGAGGTGTGATAGTAAAACTAATAAACTCAGCTGACAGTTGGAGATGGGGCATCTGTATGGCACAGCAGCAGGCCATATGGCTTAGCACTTCAGGTCAGCATTAGCTCAAGGCGCTCTTCCTCCAGCACAGTTTGATGTACTTGTAGATTTCTGGGAGGTCTGGGAATATGTGCAAATACTCTGTAGGCTCAGTTTGTCCTAAAGGCCACAAGTTTTCCTTTTCTGCTTAACCTGTCAGATCTTATTCAGAAGAGTCCTTAGCCTGCAAAGGGAGTCTTGCTTGTCCTTCACCTTCTCCTGAAAATATTTTCATTTCTTAAAGAGTTGAAATTCACTAGTGATGCTGGCTCAGGCTTTGTTTCCTCTCTAAATCCTAAAAAGGAAACTCTTGTTGTGTCTATGAAAATCTATGGAATGAAAACTGCCAAAATATGTTGAGCTTCTTTGTAAAACAAAATTTCAAAATCACCATATCTGAAGTTATCAGGTGAGATTCCCAGCTAACATAATTCAGTTTATGAGCAGGGAGACAATTTCTGCTAGCAGAGAGACTTTGACCCATAATTATTCCGAGGGAGGTATTTGTATGGAGATCACAAGATGTTCTGTCCTGGAATGTCTGGTACACAGGCATCTAAGAGGGACTGGGCAAAAGGAGGAGAGAAGGAATGTAAAAGAAAATGCAAAATAATAAAGAGCAACAAAAAACATTCATGGCATATCTGTTTTTAATTTTTATTCTTAACAGATCTGGGTTTCTGGTAGGCTATTCTGGTTATGACTAAACTCTTTGGGGGCACTTCTGGTCTGTGTGGCCAGAAAAAGTTCAGTGCTTACAAGCTTTTTCGCTCTTAATGTTTGCTTGTTTGTGAAGCTGAGTGAAATTTTTCAACCATTTTTTGTTTGTTTGTTTGTCAACAGAGGCAGAGATGTACCAAAACATTTTGCAAAATTGTCTTAATTTTGTTGAATGCTTCACTTTGAAAAGTACCTTATGATTTTTTGAAAGAATCAAATGCTTCCTTTTGACGTTTTTGGAAGTGAAGCATTTCAATTATTTAATTTGAAATGACATTCCATTTTGAAATTTCCTTTCATTTTTTTGAGAAAAACAGTTTTAAAAGGTTTGAACCCACATAAAATATGTTGGGTTGCATCACTTTTGCAATGTTTCATGAAACTATAAAAAAAGAAAAGAGTTTTCAATTTGATCCAAAACATACCCTTTCTTTTTTTTTTTCTTCTAAACTACCAATGAATCTATTTTTCACCCTATTCAACCTACTGAAAATAAATTAAGAGTTATTAAGGAGACGTGAAATAATACTTTTTTGCCAATTTCTTGTACAACTTTTAGAGGCAGTTTTATACTACAGATGACAGTTAATTAACTGCTTCACAGTATTTCTATTATTCACGTGTCTCTAGTGCTGAGAACCAAAACTGGAGGTCACTTCTTGTTCCACACTTTGTGAGAGAATGAACAGGGCTTTGATGACCTAGACTTTTTTCCTTACAGTGTGCTCCCTGAAGAGACCAACAGACCTTTTAAACTCAAAAGACAATTTGTATAGAATAGAAATGAGAATGTTTAACTTTATTTATAAACATTTTCTCTCTCTGTGAGGACAAATCCAACCAAACAAAAATTTATAAACAGCTTCACCCCTTTCCCTCTGTGTGGCATTAGGTGGGTACTTGCTTCCAGGTTTGGTTTCAGTCAATTCAGTGACTTTCTGGGTTGCAGCAAGCTCCGTGCAGTCCTCTCTGATCCCTAGGAAGTTTTCTTCCTGTTGCCAAGGGAGCCTGGCTGTGCATATGTTCTCTGCTCCTTTCATGAGCCTCTCCATGAACAGCAGGCTCCCATCTTCTTGCTAGGGCTCCCATTCTCTTCTCCTGTCTCTGCTACATCCCGAAACAGAAGGCTAGGAGCTCCTCCTCTCCTCCTCCTCCTCCCACCCAGTCCTCAAGCATGATCATCTGCTCTCCAGGGAAAGGAGGAATCTCTGCTCCCTCCAGGGGGTCCATCTGACCTAGTCACTCCCTTTTTAAAGGAACATGACATACAACGGAGAACAAAAAAAGAAAACAGATGCTGTCCAAAATAAACCTATTCACATGCCAGAAGAGAAAATCAGCACATCTCCCAGGCTTGGTTCTCTCAAACCCCCATCACATGGACACTTAGGCCCTCCAGCTGTTTGTTCTCTGTGTATGGAGCAATGAGACCGCGTTCTGGTAACTTCTGCACAAACTGGCCAAGATCCACTGGATTTTTTGATCCAAAGCTTTTACCCATTTCCAGATTGCAAGTTGCTCAGTGCATTCTACATGAGACACATGCAAACAGAGGGAACAAATCCAAGATCGTTTGTTTCTCTCTCATGCTCTTGAAAATAGCAAGGGCTGCATGGCCAACAGTACCTAACATGGTGGGCCTATGGGCTGCCTAAAAATCCTTGTGCTACCGTGCAGAGGCTTTGATATTCATACCGGGCTTCTTTGTGTACAGCCGGCCCTTCCTTAACTTCTCCCACCCCTACCCTCCCCCAAACCGTGCTAATTCCTATTGCCTAGGTAGCAAGCCCAAATATGAGTCCTCTGCAGCAACATGATGAAGTCTGAGTGCCTTGGTGTCTTTACGGACTGTGCGTGACTCAGGCCAGTAATTTACGACAGAATTAGAGAGAGAACAGGGTGAAGTTGAGAAACATTTTCAACATTTTTTTACCGCTGTATCTCACTGTCTTGCTATGTTCAGGTGTCTTATTTTCCTTCATGGAAGATTAATGGAACTGACTGATGATGGTTTCATGTGGTTTAAGACCAGAAAGGATTATTAGATCATCTTAGCCTGACATCCCGTGCATTACAGACTATGAAAGGTATATGCACGTGACATGGTGCAGTGCCGTACAGAGATACCCATGCTACCTCTGAACAAATTAGCTCAGCTACAGGAAGCAATAAAGCTGCATTAGACTGGGAGCAGTGCTGAAAGCAGTACAGCTAACGTAGTCCAGGTGCGGCTGCTCCCGGCTGCAACTCTGCTGTCTCCAGTACCCAGACTGTCACTGCTAGAAGTGGCTCAGGTGCCTGTAATAAATTCCCTCTACCAAGCAAACTATTTGGATGTAGACTTTTCAGGTTTTAAGGATGATAAGATGAAGACCACAGCATCACTGGTGGGAGCAAATTTCTCTACCTGTATTCCTTGCACTATTGTTAGGAGAAAAGCAAAACCCCATTAAATCGCTGCCTGGTCAAAGGTTCATGTGGGATAACTCACACCAGTGGGGCCCAGCTTCTTCTGCTGGGTGACCCCTGACACATCCAGTCTACCCGTGGCCTGTGTGGAGGCACCTGGCAATCTGTCTTTCTGGCTTAGAGTCATGTTTAAACTAGCCCTACAGCTAGGATTTTGTAGTTAAGGCATTGTACAGAGACAGACAAGACCACCTCTCTGCTTACACTTGATTTTTCTTGGTTTAGATGTCTGTGGATCCCATCAAGTCTTTTTTATTTTTTGCTATAGAATTGCAGTGGCAGTTGAGGTGGTTAACTGCCAGTATCTTAAACTGATCCTTTTGCCACAGCTAGAACCTCTCAGCCTATAGGCACAATTGTCATTCTTTATTCACAAGTATATTATCTGGTAATATATTCATATATTCATCTTTTAATTTTTTTTTTGTGTGTGGAGCATTTTAAGAACATCATTTGGGTCATTCTTGATGATTCTCTTCAGTTTATACCTCACTAACCTTTTTGTTATCTGCAAAATTTATTAACAAATATTTTTGTACCATCTTTAGGTGACTGGTACATGTGTAAAATAATATGGATAAAAATAAATCACTAAAAGACTTCCTTAGAAACAGGACTACCTAGTTTGAGATCTTTCAGTGATCTAGTTTTAACCTGGACTGTTTAGTCTTTGTAAATTTTGAACTGCCCTGTGCTCTGGAGAAATCTGAGTTTATTTTCATAGCACACATCGATTAAACTTGTAGTATTGACAAATATGGTTTTTTGGCAATAATCGTTTTGCCCAAAATTTTATGTAAATATAAACCTAAATTTATAATATTTTAGTTAAACCAAGTTGGGTAACTTTCTCTCAGAATTATATTGCTACAGAAAATTTTTCAATGCCTTGAAAAATCCCTATTTTTCATATATTTATAAAAACATAATAGTGTTTTTTTGAAAGTCTGTGATTGGTTTCTATAAGGCTTTTTCATGATATGTTAATTGAAACTATACCATTTTAGCATATGTTTCTTCATGTGCCATCCTCTGAAGGTGATAAACTCTCAGTCCCTGACACATTATTGAATGTGATTGGTATAGTGTTTTGTTAAAATGACAACCCCAAAAATATCTATGGAACATACATACCTACTTAGAGTTTGCGATCTAAAATAAGCATGTTTTATCTTGGTCCTCTACATTTAAATTCCTTTTGTTATTACATACTGTTGTAGCCATGGTTATTTGAGGATATATTTAGTGCAAATTTTGCAGGGAGAGGGGATGTTTTTACTAAATTTACAGATGTAACTGGAAAAAACAGCCAAGCTTTAGGACATGCAATCCTTTCTTCAGGCTGAGTATATTTCAACTTGTAGCTTATAATACTTTGATATTTACTCAGGTTTTGTATTAATATTTTATATTCTATTTTGTTTTCAATCTTCTTTTAACTGGGGTAGCTTCTTGCTCAATATAATTTGTTTTATTTGTGAACCATGCTTGTCAATGTCCAGGATTTTATTTTTCGACAGTTCCCATATTTTGCTAATACTTACCACTTCATATACATGATATGCCAATTACTGTCTTATTATACAATAGACAAAAAAATAGCTTATGCAAACTTTATATATATATAAAAATACACACATAGTTTGGTGATATGTCCTGTCAACACAAGGTAAATGCAATCAGATAATGATATCTATACCTAGGAAACCATTTGCTTTATGGTAGCAATTAACTCTTAGTTTATTTAAATAAGATCAAAACCTGAGTTATTATTTTTGAGTTCAGCAGTTTCTGAATAAAGATACTACCATTGATTATTTTTAGAAATTATGGAAAAAATTGTGATGCATGAAATGATGAGCAAGTATCTTCCGGGATGAAGTCAGCCCTATTAAAATTTTTAGCTTTGTTACACATTATGGGCAGATGTTAAAGAACAGTACAGTTTGTTATCTACTGTTAGTAGGTTTCCTATTGCAGATTTTACAAAGAGGCCAGTAGATTATTTATTTTTAATATTTTTTTTTGCTATGTAGATGTTTCATGCATAACATTTGCCTCCCGTTCTGAGCTATTAGAAACAACTAACAATGTCTTTGATGTGAAGTCCGTGCCTTTTCTCCCTATTTTATCCTTATGGAAGAAGCTGGAAATATGAAAGGCTATTTTAGTCATAACAACCATCTTATCATATTTCCAGTACCAAATGCAGAATATTCCTTCTCAGGCAAGAGCATCTCCAGCTGTTATTTTTATTATCTAGGCTCGTCTTACTAATATACAAATGGTTAAAAATGTGTTCCTTATCTGACCCCTTTTGCTTACATTATCATGTGGAGGATACCATAAAACTGGTTTAGACACTTGAGTATATCTACTAGGATTATCCTGTTACCACCCTCTGCCTTCATGGTTACATTAACAGCAACCTAATACCTTACCTAGAGATTATTCCCTCTACTACTGAGATGGTATCCATTAGAATCATGCAATCTGCCTTTTTCCATAGTATCTGTGTACTCCACTGAGTACATGCTTTTTCTCCTTCAGACTACTGCTAAAATTATTTACAAAGAAAAAGAAGAGATATTGGTATGACTGGAATTTAACTTCAGGAAACATAATTTTCAGATTGCTGGAAAAGGAAACAGTTCTTACATAATTTCCTCAAAGGAACAGAGAAAAGGGAGAAACTTAATGTTATTGACCAATTATTGCAATCACATTTTACCATCAAAATACATTTCATGAGTTAATAGAACTACAAGGGAATAATTAGGTAAAAAAAAAAAAAAGGGAGAAAATTAATCTCAGGTTTCATGTGTAATCACAAAACAAAACAAAACAAAACAGCCTCATCATTACAGAAACACATGTAAAAAGCACACATTAAGCCACAGTTTCAGCTTCTTGAAGGTCCTCATAAGTCTAGAAACAGGAAACAAGAAAGATTTAGATTTTAGAAAGTAGATACAAAGTATGATCTTTTATTGATCTCTTTCCACACAGGAAATAAATTAATAAAAAAAGATAAAATAGCAAGAGTAGATTACGTGTTCCTTCTTTTAGTTGTGTAATGGCACAGACGTGCCTTAAAAACCCATGGGAGAAATGTCCAAGGAGAATTTCTGAAGTAGAAGCCCTGTAACAAATACAGAGATTAAAAATTCAGACCTTATGGGTAATTAGATGGTGCTAAACAACTGAATTGTAGCCAAATCTAGCTGTCTGTGACATGTTAAGGGGGGTGCGAAACAGCAGTTGTATCTGTTGAGTACCAGAATTGGAATGGTGACACTCCTGAATAAGAAAAGAATCTATGTTGGTCCTTACCTTCCTCCTCCATATTTGAGGTCTGTGTTTCTATTCAGTGCCCGTTGCAACCTTCCGCAGTTCCACTACACCATGCTCTAATTTTATCTCCCATATCTGTGCCATCCACACAGGGGACAGTTATGGTCAGGATCTCACACTCTGTGAGCGTAACAGATGTGCAGACCCACCATTTCTTTTAGCATCTGCAAAAGGCAGGACACAGGGAACAGGACGGACTGTGCGTGTTAGCAAACACCACTATCGCCAGCCTCACCCTCTTTAAGAGCACAGCAGCTGCCTCAGTTCTGAGCTCATTGTGAATCATGATGCCACTCTAAATTCCTGCATTGGCAGGGTAGTTTTTCTTTATCCTCCAATACTGAGTTAACAGTTGTAGGCCACGGTTCCACTCTAAACAAGTAACCTTTACATTCTTTTTCTTCTGCAAACAATCAACAGAAATCTAAACATGTGCATAACAGAATATAGTAAGAACAGAGCTCTAAATTTAGAAGTTGTGCATTTGGGATTTCAAAGCTGCTTCAAGTGCTGTTAGTAGTTTTGGCAGCCCAGATTTATGTTAATTACATGGGGGTTGCTGGAGATGTCTCTTAGTGTCTGGACATTTTTGCATGTACTCTGTCTGTCTTGGTTTCCTGCATGCCACAGTCTTCAACTGAATGTCAAATTTTAGTTGCAGCACTGAAATCATAACTCCACACAAATTCTAAAGGGCCAGAGAGAGCTGTATTTCATAGCGTAGGTTTCTGCAGCAATATGGACTCAGTATTACAAACCGTGTAACATGTGACTAGTGCTGAAGGAAGGAAGCACAGCTGGCAGCTGCGTGGATGAGCAAGCACATTGAATGAGGACATTTTTCAAGCACTGGTTGGGGAGAGAGAAAAATATGCAAATAATTTCGTTGGCAGTGTTTATTTATTTATTTTGGAGCTCACCCCATTGTTTATCATCATGATAGTTTTTGACAGATCATGTGTTGTGGTTACTTTGTATTTCAAAGGCGGATGTTCTGATATAAGGGATGCTGCCCACCCCACTTATTAATAGCAAGGGGTTGTAAACTTCCATAACTGCACAGTTTATCATATCATATGCTATGCCTTGTCTAGGAGGAATATTTTCATCCCTGAAGAGAAAGACATTAAATAGACAATAACATACCATAATCTGTGGCAGCCAGAATGTCTCTGCCAGGAAATGAGATGACCAAGCTGGGCAGATTGGTTGGACTGTGCTAACCCAAATCCACTGATTACTGAATGTACGTGCTTGAATAAGGATTTGTGATGTCCAATCAGAGCAGTCATTCCTCTCCTATAATAACTCTGGCAAATGAAAAGTCCATTCCATTTCTCTGCAAGCCTTCTCCTTGTTTCAGATATTTTACCTCATTCAGTCATGTACGGGATCAAGGACAACTGATCGAAAAGAGGTAATAAAAAATGCACTTCAGTTACAACATCAACCTTGTAATGCCCAAGCCTTGTATCTAACCTTGCATAGAGTCATGGAAGCTTTTTCTTCCAGGAGAACATAACAGGAGGAGGTGATGCTCTGTGGACCCTGGCCTTTCTCACAGTACTATTCCCTTAAAGCTTGTGGTGACAGCAGTCCACCCCTGGCTCCACAGCAAAATCAGCCCCAGGGCAGGGTGCAGGGTGGCAAAATTGAATTTTCTTGCCAGCAATGAGATGTTAGGACCAGGACAAAGGTGGGAAACCTTGCAGCAAAAGTGGGAGGGAGAAAGGGCAGAATTAAACGAGGAGCTGAGGGGAGAGCCCTGGAGAGTTGAGCTTTTTTGGTTTTGCTCCTATGGATCCCTTACTTGCATGTGGAGCACCAGCCCTCAACAGTACAGGCTCCCTAGGAAAGGGGAAAGGAGACAGGAGGCCCAGGACTGTTTTCTGTCTCCAGGGACTGCCTACTTATTACATGCTTATACATGCTTATGGCTGACCGTGTCACGCTGTGGGAAGTTCATGTCGTATCTCTACAAAGTGCTGCTTTCTACTGATGGTATACCTTCTTTAATTTAACCTGGCAAAACTAACTGTCTTAAAATTTTTCTGGCTGCAAAAACTACTATCTGTGGCAGCTGATTGAAATATTCTCTTTACTCTTTAAGTACTACCCGGGGTATTGGAAGCAGATCTGAAAGAACTAGTGCTAGTAACCCCAGCAGATGCCTGAAGCACAGTGTATCCATAAGCTGAAGTTGCCCTTCCGTCAGGTAACGTACACACCTGGAAAGGGGCATATTTTCCAGCAGGGGAACTCCCCTCTGCTCTGCCCTTCAGGTCTCGTTTCTCTAAGGCGGCTAAGGAAATCACTTCTAAGGAATAATACATTAGCATATGTTTTTAACCTGGAACAGATCTAGATCTGCTAATAGGCATGTTATGAAAGTCATGTGTGTGTGCAAGCAGTTCTCTGGATATAATTTGTACAAGCAAAGCATGGCTTGATTCTTCAGTTATCAGCCTTCAGTTCTTGGACTACAGCTTGCAAGAATGAATTTAAGGTGGCTAAGGGCACCATACTCATCCTCCTTCATTCGTGCTGGCCCATGCAGTGAGTACTCCTGCCCTCTTGGTGCTAGAGCTGGGCTGCACCCCATCCTTCATCTCACTGCTCTTATGATCAGGCCTCTGTTCACTCCATGCTTGCTTGTATGAGACCTCATTGCCCAGTGATTTCTGAAGTATGGTCTGGAGGCTTGTGATACTACCAGGTGCATTTATTTATACACAAACCTCTTTACAAAACAGAGGAATAAGGACCAGATCCCTAGCTCCTATTAGAAGTGTAATACAGCTGCCACCCAACAGTCAACATTGTGTTTTTTCAAAAAACATATTTCTCTGCTTTTACAAAAAATTAGAATGTCTGGGAATTAACAGTGAAGTCTGCTCCCTCTCTGCACACAAGTCCTTATAACTCAGTCTCCTTACACCTGTCCCAGGCTGGCCCCCTCTCATCTTCTGTCTGCAAAAATATGTACAAAGGTCAAAATAACAAATTGCTAGGAGATTGTTGGAAATAGAGCATTTAAACAGGAAATGGGGCTTTATAATCGGTGTTTGCCCTGCTCCCTGTAAGGGCAGAAAGGTTTATAATGGCAAAAGCAGGAGTCAGTGGAACCTTATCATGTGGCCTGTCTCTAAACTGCAGACAAATGGGGTGAAAATGAAGTAGTGGCATAGAAATTCCAGCACAGAAATTACATGAAAATTGTATTGCAACCAAATAAATAGGGCAGCATTGCCACAGTGTGTTTGTTACACTGAATATCTCAGTCTGTGGTGCAGAGCAGGGTACCCATGTAGCTAACATCTCCTGTCTAGCTGTGGTCAGACCTCACACAGCTCATATAGCTCATACAA
Source organism: Microhierax caerulescens (assembly GCA_035590215.1). Classification (NCBI taxonomy): domain Eukaryota; kingdom Metazoa; phylum Chordata; class Aves; order Falconiformes; family Falconidae; genus Microhierax; species Microhierax caerulescens. Next base: position 72,897,049 of record JAVJGJ010000037.1, on the reverse strand, counting down.
TGGCTGAAAATAAGCATGAGCACTGACTGCTAGAAGGGGAGGTTGAAGTATTCCCTGACCAAATCTTTCCCCTGAATAAACAGGTGAGCAGAGCCAGGGAGTCCTTTAGTTTGTCCTTTTGATTCCTTTTCACCTGGAATAAATTGTCAGAGATGTTCTGGGCCAGCTACAGACGCCATCTCAGAGCATCCTGACACTGTGAAGTGGCAGACCAAACCAAAAGGTTTGAGAGAGCTAGTGTGAAGGAATGCCTCTCATGAAATACACGTCGGAGTGAAAAGACTCCACAATAATTTTTTGGACACAGAAGGCTTGATGTTGACAGGGAAAGATTGGTGAAATTCATCTCTCAGATTAGAAGCTGCTGGAGTTGGTATTTCAGGGGAAGTGATTAGAATGACCCTGAAAGGAGGTTACAATTACAAGGTTTAACACCAGCAGTCCCTTGCACCTTTACTCCAGCGCCTGCTTCCTCCACTTGTTTGCTATGCACCTCATCCACCATTCTGTACCATGACAAAGGTTGTCATATCTTTTTAAGTAGCAATTACAACAAAGCATACTAAGCTTGATAAAGCCTAATGAAGTCCAGTTAGCGCCTCAGGCTATTTGAACAACAGAGTGAGCTACGCTGTCTGCAAAAACCCCCACCATTTATAATTTGTTAGGTGTGTTCCTTTGGAACTTTATTCAACATGAACAAGGGATATCTCAAATACCCTCTTGGAGAAAGAGTAAATACTGAATAAATTTACCCCTAAAAGAATCTTTGTATGATTATTATGTGTTCAATTATCTTAAAATAAAGAATATCATCAAAGAAAAGCCTTTTAATTATATATTAATACATTGATTGCTTTATCATACAATAATTCTAATGCTCACAGTAAAACTACTTTGTAAACATTCTTGCAATGCTAGTACACAAAAGTAAGCCTCCAAATGGTCACTGGGTAATTTATGAGAATAGAATAGCTTAGAATGAGTAATATTCTAGCTTCTTAAGGCCTTACATTTACAAAATCTAATGTTGCAGATTTCAGTAGGTTTCATCACTCTCTAGTCTATGGATGTAGAGTAAGCCAAAGGAAATCTATATCCCATAAGCTTGTTAAATAAACTCTCTTATTAATCTTCTCATAAAGTAATCGTTTTTTTCTTTCTAAAGATACAGAAATTAAAGGAGGGGGAAGCAAAGAAAAGTTATACAGAAAAAATTATGAATCTTTCAGCTGTCATTTAGAAACCACTAACTTCAAAACATGGTATATTGTCTTGATTTTTGAGGGTATTTTGCAGTACTACAAGGTAGTGAGATACGTTTTGATCTGTTGTCTGTTAGTTTTTATGTTTCAATGTCCATCCACAGATTTCTCATTATATGGCTATAGTAATAGCACCAGGGTTGCCATTACAATGCCTTTTTTTTTCTTACACCTCTGTTAAATGGTATTTAACTTCAACCTTGATGGTGTACTCAGAATATTCAGAAGAATTCTCTAGTCTGACCCAATGAGAGACTATGTTGTGGAAGACCAACATTTAGATGCCACAAGTCTCCAAAATTCCAGCTTATCTGTTGCCCTAGCAGATCTAACAGAAAAAGCTGTAAATTTATGTTGAACTCTTCCAGCTGAAGTGGTATAAAAAACCTGAATGATGAAAGTATATGTCAGACATACTTAGTGTCACAAATTTTTGTCTATTTGCTCCTTTACATTTACATTTTGACATAAACATTCACACTTTATATTTGGTTACATAGAAATGGAGTTTTGCTCATGCCCAATTTACCAAGGAAGGTATGCTGCCTTCTCATCTAGAGACATACAGCCATGACATTTAGCCAAATATCCCTTCTTTGACAGCAGTCCTTAGCTTCTTGGCAGGGATGACTTGATGAACAGGTGATTTTCCCAGTTAAAAGTTCATCATGTGTTTTTACCTGTAATTTCCTCAGATGCAGCAAACAGATACAAGTTTCTTGTACCGGTGAAATGCATTTGACCTCTCTCCCAGATTAGCACAAAAGTCTAAAACAACCTCAGTGGTAAATAATAAATGCTTAAAGGAAAATAGGAGAGTCCAGTAGCAGTACTTTTTATGAGAGTATTCCCCCAGTCCCCAACAGTACACGACATGGGAATTTCCTAAGTACTGCCTTGACAGTTAATTACTATTGATGGATTTTTTTTCCATTAAATGGCCTGGTCTTTTTTTTCTCTTTTGTTTTTAATTTAAACAAATGTTGTGCATTCAGAGTTTGCTGTTCTACCGACAACTCTTTAAGTATCATCTTTTCTGTGGTTATCTTTACAAATCTAAATACCTTAGTATCATCATATCAAAATTATTGCCTAAATATTCATCCCTTTTCAGATGATTAATAGCACAGATCCCTTTGAGACTCCTCGGGTCCTTTCCTTTCTTTTATGAACACTGACCATTTACTCTTACCATCTGTTAAAAAAAAGTTTATCTGTTTAAGCACCTTCCCTTAAAAAGCCTATGAAAATGAGTTTTTCTGGACTTCTTTTGGATATTTGAGAAGGTTAGATCAATGAAACCTTTGCCCACATAGGCTTTGGCTCCTTCAAAAAAGTTCTATAAGTTTGTGAGATGTGGTCACTATTCAGAAAAAAATGCTTTTCCCTGCAATATTTCATGTTTATTCACATGCCACATCTTCTTTATAGATTACACTTTTCCTATCCTTTATCAATCACTAATTTTATGATTATTGATATATTTTCAGATTATTGATAGAAAGATTAAGTAAGAAGGGACAAGAACTGGTCAATAATATTTCCTATTTAATATTTTTACTGAACAATTAGAAATATGGTTAATTAATTTAATTAATATTACTTAGGCTTCAGTATTAGATTGATTTATTTATTAGAATATGTGGTATGTGGTCAACCACAAAACCCTTCTATAACACTGTTGGGTTTTTTTTGCAAAAGATATATTATCAAAGAAATGTATAAAGCAAGCTTCTGTAAGTCCATGTTCAGTAAGATCAGTTATATTACTTTTCTTAATTCTTTTTTAATCACATGTCACACTGGGTACTTGATTAATCTGTGGTCAGTGTCAGGTTAGAAAGCCTGTAATTGCTATGGTCTTCCTGTTTCTTTTTCTAAAATATGGACACAATAATAACTTTATTCTATTTTGGGGGACTTTCCCAAATTCCTAGAGTTACTAAAAACAACCTTAATAATCTAAAGAGTTCTTGATTAGTTCTTTTAAAAAACCTGCATATTTTCTAGGGTTAATGATTTAAAAATGGCTACCTTTAACAGGTGCTGTGTAATGTGTAATATCCAGGTAATAAATTTCTCAGCAGAAGGTGTTTCATCATCATGGCACTGTGTACCTATATAATCTGGTTTTCTTTCAAACACAGAAGTTTTGCCTTCTTGTATTAATTCTTAGTGATTATACCATTTCCTTTTTTCAGGACTTCTTTTTTTTTTCCCTAATATTCAGTTATAGAATCATAGAATGGTTTGTATTGGAAGGGACCTTAATTCATCCAGCTCCAACCCCCCTGCCACGGGCAGGGACACCTTACACTAGACCAGCTTGCTCAAAGCTCCATCCAACTCAGCCTTGAACACTACCAGGGCTGGGGTATCCACAACTTCTCTGGACAACCTGTGCCAGTGTCTCACCACCCTGATAGAAAAGAATTTCTTCCTAATATCTAGTCTAAACCTACCCTCTTTCATCCTAAAGCCATTCCCCCTTCTATCACTACATGCCTTTGTAAGAAGTCCCTCTCCAGCTTTCTTGTAGGCCCCTTTAGCTACTGGAAGGCTGCTCTAAGGTCTCCCTGGAGCCTTCTCTTCTCCAGGCTGAAGAACCCCAACTCTCTCAGCCCGTCTTCAAGGCAGAGATGCTCCATCCCTCTGTTCACCTTTGTAGACCTCCTTTGCACTCGTTCCAACAGGTCCACGTCATTTTTATGTTGAGGGAACCCAGAGATGAACACAGTACTCCAGGTGGGGTCTCATGAGAGTGAAGCAGAGGGGTCTCATGAGTCTGAAACAGAAGGAAAGAATCACCTCCCTGGACCTGTTGACCATGCTCCTTTTGATGCAGCCCAGGATACAGTTGGCTTTCAGGGCTGCAAGCACACATTGCTGGGTCATGTTGAGCTTCTTGTCAACCATCACCCACAAGTCCTCCTCAGGGCTGCTCTCAGACCATTCCCTGCCCAGCCTGCGTTTGTGCTTTGGATTGCCCCAGACCACGTGCAGGACCTTGCACTTGGCCTTGTTGAACTAAATGAGGTTCACACATCTCTCAAGCTTGTCAAAGTCCCTCTGGATGGTGTCCCTTCCCTCCAGCATGTTGACCACACCACACTGCTTGGTGCCATAGGCAAACTTGCTAAGGGTGTACTCAAGCCCACTGTCTGTGTCACTGAGAGAGACATTAAACAATGCTGGTCCCAGTACTGAACTCTGAGGAATGCCACTCATCACTGGTCTCCACTTGGAAATCAAGCCATTGACTGCAACCCTTTGAGTGTGACAATCCAACCAATTCCTTATCCACTGAGTGGTCCATCTGTCAAATCTATGTCTCTACAGTTTAGAGACAAGGATGTTGTGTGGGACAGTGTCAAATTCTTTGCACGAGTCTAGGTACATGACGTCAGTTTCTCTTCCTTCATCCATCAGTGCGGTAACCCTGTGATAGAAGGCCACTAGATCTGTCAGGCATTTGCCCTTAATGAAGCCACGTTGGCTGTCACCAATCACCTTTTTATTTCCCATGTGCCTTAGCATAGTTTCCAGGAGGATATGCTTCATAATCTTGCCAGGCACCACGATGAGACTGATGGGCCTGTATCTCCCTGGGTCTTCCATTTTTTCCTTTTTAAAAATGGAAGTTATGTTTTCCTTTTTCTAGTCAGTGGAAACTTCACCAGACTGCCATGACTTCTCTAATGTTATGGATAGTGGCTTAGCCACTTCATCCGCCAGTTCCCTCAGGACCCAGGGATGCATCAGGTCCCATGGACTTCTGAACCTTCAGGTTCCTTAGATGTTCTTGAACCTGAACTTCTCCTACAGCAGGTGGTTCTTCATTCTCCCAGTCCCTGCCTTTGCCTTCTGCAACTGGAGCAGTGTGCCTGGAGCATTTGCTGGTGAAGAGCAAATGAGTACCTCAGCCTTCTCCATATCCCAGGTAACCAGGACTCCCATTTCCTTCCAGAGAGGGCCCACACCTTCCCTAGTCTTCCTTTTATCACTGACATATCTACAGAAGCTTTTCTTGTTGCCCTTGATGTCCCTGGCCATTTTCAAATCTAGCAGGGCTTAAGCTTTACTAATCTGATCCCTGGCTGCTCAGACAGTTTCTCTGTATTCCTCCCAGGCTTCCTGTCCTTGCTTCCACCACCCTCTGTAGGCTTCCTTTTTGTGTTTGACTTTGCCCAGGAGCTCCTCGTTCATCCATGCAGGCCTCAGCATTTTTGCCTGACTTCCTCTTTGGTGGGACACATTGCTTCTGCACTTGAAGGAGGGGATCCTTGATTATTAACCAGATTTCTTGGGCCCCTCTTCCTTCCAGGGCTTTATCCCTTGGTAATTTAGCAAGCAGATCACTGAAGAGGCCAAAGTCTGCTCTCCTGAAGCCCAAGGTAGTGAGCTTGCTATGCAACACCCTTGCTGCCCCAAGGATCTTGAACTCCACCTTTTCATGGTCACTGCAGCCAAGGCTGCACTTGCGCTTCACATTCCCCACTAGCCCCTCCTTGCTGGTGAGAACAAGGTCCAGCATAGCACCTCTCCTTGTAGGCTACTCTATTACTTGGACAAGGAAGTTATCATCAATGCATTCCAGGAACCTCCTGGATTGCTTATGCCCTGCTGTGGTGTCCCTCCAACAGATACTGAAGTCCCCCATGAGGACCAGAGCTTGTGACCATGAGGCTGCTCCTGTCTGTCTATAGAGGTCCTCATCTGCTTGGTCTTCCTGGTCAGGCAGCCTGTAGCAGACCCCCACTATAATGAGTCTGAAATGTCCCTGCCCTCCCTTTAATCTTGACCCATAAGCTATTGGTTGGCTCCTCACCCATCCCCAGGCAGAGCTCCATGCACTCCAGCTGGTCATTGACATAGAGGGTGACACCCCCTCCTCATCTCCCCTGCCTGTCCCTCCTAAAGAGTCTGTATCCTTCAGTTCCATCACTCCAGTAGTAGAAGACATCTCACACCATCTCAGTGATGCTAATAAGATCACAGCCCTGCAGGTGTGCACATGTCTCTAACTCCTCTTGTTTATTACCCATGCAAATGTCCTGTCTGATTGGCAATGGGGTAATAGCACAACGGAAGTGTACTTTAATTTAAGGACTCCTTCAGGTGCAATGACTCCCATCAGATTTTTCATTTGTCTAGTGACAAATTGTGGAGAAGGGAAGCTAGCATTTCCATCTCCTGAAAGACATGTGTGAACATGATTTTGGGTTTTTAGGGGAAAAATGACATTAAGAGATAAAAAATAAAATTGCTGAGGAGAGCAGGTGGTAGAGAATCCTGCTTCTGGAATGAATCAAGGTAGCATAGGAAAGAAATACCTTGTCTGTTCAGAAGATCACCCCAAATGATGGAAATGGTCTGTGACCAGAGTTGGAGATTGGAAGCAGACTAAGGACAGCTTAATGCTGTCTTGAAATAGTGTCTGTGTCTTTGTCCTAGGACTTGTGGAAGTGACTTAGGTGCCTAAACACAGAGTCCAGAGAATATATGTAAGCCCTACACAGGGATGTCAAATATGACCTGAGGGCCATGGAAGACCCACACACTTCTGGAGCAGCGGCTGATAATCAGGTAGGATAATCAAAATAATCCAAAATGGGCTGGGTATAGAAACACTGGCATTGCTTTTTTTTTTTTTTTTTTTTTTTTTTTTTTGCAGGGTGG
>JAVJGJ010000037.1:72871532-72887160 GCA_035590215.1 Microhierax caerulescens | reverse complement strand
AACATGCTAGCTTTCCTAGTTACCATAGTGTTTATCTCATTCGAATAACAAAGCTTGAAAACCTTTAATAATAACAAAAAAAGAAAGGAGGAAAAAAAAAAAAGAACCTCTGATAAAAGGATTTTCAGTCTCCTATAATGGTACAATTCAAACCAAATTGTTTTAATTCAAGTATTTAGAATGCAGTAACACATTTCAAAACCATAATGTGTTTGTAGATAACCCAATTTCTTTGTGTATGGAAATCTCAAAAGAGAGATGTGTGTTTGTTACTTAGTTTTGATCATTTATTTTGTATAAGTAATGACTATAACCTAAAATACTGTGTGGGGTTTCCCTCCCCCCCAAAAAAAATATCTTCTGTTCCATGTTTAGCACATGAAAAGACAGACTTTTCTTGAAACAAATGCAGTAACTGCAACTCCTCTAGTAGGGCTTACAGTAAATGGATTTGATTCAGGTTCAGTACAATGACTGCAGACTGGATCTACAACTGACTGGGTACTTTCCACCCCTGCTTCTTGAGGAAGCCTAAATAGGGTGATGAAATGTCTCTGGAATAGCAGCTTCAAGTGTGATCCTTTGTGACAGGGGAGAAGCCTGTCCCTGCTCCATGTGCCCCTACGCAGAAGCCTTCATATGGGTCTCACATGGGAGAAATCTGCAGGGGACACCTTTCCTACCAGCCTTTTGGTTTTTAAAGCTGAAATTGGAAATCTCTCCCACTTTCTCTCCCTTCAGAACCCCACAGTTTTGGATGGAATATTTCAAAAATCTTCATTTTGTCACAAAGTCAAATAGGAGAAAACAGTAACAGTGGGGTTTTTTTCTTATTTGGGGTGGAGATTTTTCTTCCCCACCAGAATTTTCAGATGGGCTCAGCACCTGTGTAGTGAAGGTGAGTCTGGGAGAGGCAAGGATACATATAAACCAGGATGGTCTGTTTAATAAAAAGAAAAGGTTGTTATATGGAGTAAGTCCTTGGCCAGAGTATAATTGATGGTAGAAGACAGAAGGGAGTACATGCCTCTGTACTGGATCACATATCAGGAGGTGAACTTTTTCCGAGGGATTACGTAGCCTAGCACGAGGGTCAGGGTGTCCGTCTCCTAAGCTTTGTCACACAGATGGGAATGGGAAATGGCCTGGAAGGAGGAGAGAGAGAAAACTGCCTATCACTTCTCAAAAGATAGAACAGAATAAAGTACCAAAGATGGTATGTGTGGTCATCTGCACTAAAGAAACCTACTGTGAAGCTGTCCTGGTCCTAAAGGCATTGAAGGTTGAATCCCTCCCAGGCACAAGTCCTTAAGCACTGTGGTAATGGATGAGTGGAATTTCTTGCCAGCTTCCCTGTGTCCTGCTCAAAGTCTGACTGAATGGACTTAGCAAGGGAGAAAAAAAATGTGGGGTTGAAGGGGAGGAGGGAGGGGGGAATTGTTCCCCTGCAGCCCAAAGCTGTGATGTGCAGAAGTTATGCTGCTGTAACCAACCACTACAGAGCTCCTTGGCACAGTGGCTCCACGGGATGCAGAGACATAAATAGTCATACTCTCCATGTGCTTCTCCCAGCTTCCTCTTTGTACCTTTTTGGAAAGCGACAGAAATTGTGCAATAAAACTCAAGGGCACATGAATTAAAGGCTCCGTCTGCAATTTGCCCTGTGGCACCCTTTTGGCCTCTGTATCCTTATGCCATGAGATTTAGTATTTGGCATAAAAAGATTTACTGTTTAGGGGAGTTTATCTGAACTTGTTTAACAGACATTTTTAAAGCTCCAGGCAGTAAATACAGACTAATTTAGGTTGTATGCCTAAAGTTTGAGAAATAACTGTATCAACTGAAAAAAAAATAATTACAAAATATTATTAAAATATGTATTTACATAAAGAGCACGTACATTCCTGCCTGGGTGCTTTGTTTCTTGCACATGGAAAAGACCACATTAAAATAAACAAATGAGTATTTTAGTTAAATGATCACATTCAGATATGTAGGAGAATAACTTGACAGCTAGGATACCCCCTGCAAGCTTGCTCATAGCATTGCTCCTGGCTGCTTACACTGTCTTCTCCCACATTCTGCCTGTAGTAGAGGAACTGTAGATTCCAGACATGACTATCACAGACCTTTTTTCTTCATTTTTCTTTAATGACTGCAATAGGCTGAACCACAGTCTTGCACAATAAAAAGGAAACTCCTATATAGTTAAGATTCTAAATGCAAACTATCATTATTGCACTTTCTGCAGAAAATAAATGGCTCAGAAATAGTCACTTGTACTTTTCCACCTATTCCTGTGTGAGGCTCTCTCACAGCCCTAAACATTATTAAGATGGAACCAAATCATGAGTGCATGGATGAAAGTGCTGATGGGACATTCTCTGTGAAGCCAGCTATATGTAGGAATCTCCTTTTCTTCAAACCATGAGTTCCTACTTCTGCTTGCCTTCTTGACTCATTATGGACTGTATAAAGTTCAGCTGGTGTATTTGTATGTACAACAGAGAGAATTACATAGATCTTAGTCCTGCAATTGAGCCTGCCTGGATGGTTTGCACAGGAAGAAATATGTCAATTCGTAATGTCAGGTCGGTAATTATTGCAACAATCAGGTCAATAAAACTGCAACTCTGTACTTCAGTAAGTTATGTTTAGTTTATCTAGAACATGAAGAAATCATCTTTGTAGTCTGAAATTTGTCCTTAGCATTATCATATGGCAAGTAGCTTTAAAGATACACTTGCTCTTCTACCAGCCTCAACAGAATTCAAATTCCTAATGTTGCTTTGACAAGACTTGCACAAGCAGGATCTAGAGAAAATAATTAAAATAAATAATCATTTGGCTCCACCATTCAGTTGCATATGGAAATTTTCCAATAAAAAAGACCAAATTTCCACAACTGAGAATCAACCAAGGAGCTTCAATATCAGTTAAAGAAACTTTCCCAACTGAAAGCAGTGCTCTCCCATCTGAGATGAGAATACCCATCATCAAATTCTCACGTTTACCTAGGATGGGGGCCAGCTTGGAGCATCACGGGAATTCCAGAAGGGGACACAGTGGTAAACTACAACAAAGAATGCTGTATGAACACAGAATGTTTCTGTGAGTACCTTACACTAGAGTACCCTCCTGGGCTGGAACCAGAAGCTGGCATTACCAGCTAGGCATCTTCATCCCTGTGGACCAATTGAAACAGAGCAGACCGCTGGGAACTACTATCCTGTTCTTAATCCAGCTGAACAGATAAATGCTCTGACTGCTCATCACTAGTCTCTGCTGGAGTTACCCCTTTAGTACTTGATCATCAGAATGATTACCTTTAGTGCTGAGTTACCAGAAGAGCAGTTTCTGAGATGTTCTTCAGCTGCTTCAGGCAGATTCAGATAGATTATGGCACACAATCATATTAATTGTTTAAATAATATATCTGATTTTCCTTGAGATTACTTGGGAAACATACACAAGATGTGCTCCAACATTTGTCAGTCAATGATGGTAACATCCTGGTGGAAGATATAGTTAGGGATGGTAATGGTTTCATTCTTACAGCTGGATACAGAAGGTTTAAAGAATGAAATCAAAGTAATTTTAAGGATGTGAGTAGCAACTAAAGGGTGGCCAAAGCATGCTTCTCCATACTGTGTAATGGAGAACGGCAGAGAGCATCTCAATCTGACATTAACAGAACTGGTACATGCACACAGCACAGTGAGTTGTGAGAAATAACACAAATTTGAGGCTTAGTACTTGCACAGGAACTATTTCAAAAGGGCTCTATATTTCAGAGCTAGTAAAAAAGTTGTAATAAAGTTATCAATTTTGCTAAGTACATTCACACATTCAAGTGTACATTTTGTATGCACAGATATTTTCAAATGCAGCATCTGTTTTTGGAGCAACACAGCAAGTGATAAAACTGTAATAGTAACAAGACAGAAGGAAAAGCCTGGGTTTGTACTTTTACCTCAATGCTACAACTTTATTTACATATTTGATTTTGATTTTGTATTTTTTAATTGCATTAAATGTATAGTGCAACTTTTATTTACTGGCCAGAAACATATTTTAATTAAATGATATTAGTAGAAGCAGAGAAACTCCACAAGTAAAATATAGCATTCTTTGATATTAAATGAATGCATTAGATTTGCTGCTTTTCTACTACAGTCTAAGTAGAATACTGTTTGATCACTAATAAAATACAATAACCATTCTACTCATGAGATTAGCCTGAGAAATCACTTGCTGTTATGGGCCAAGTTATTCTGTTAATCCATACTCATGGGATTAACAGCGATTATATCCTTTGGGAAATCATGCAGCTTTCTAAATATATTTCTAGTTTTCTTCAGAAGTACTGGTAGGAAAACAAGAAGTGAACGGAATATACAGAGTGATTTCCCATGGTCTTTGAAAAGCAATTCATCTAATTGTATTACATTTACATAACTCCTAGGCCTTTTGCTTAAAAAGTGGGCTTCCTTTAATCCATCTGTCATACTTTATTCTACTACAGGATAGAAATCACAACATGCTTCAGAGAGTTAATCATTAAATACTATGAACTGCAGTTTTATGCACAAAAGGGCACAGGTACCGGCACAAATACACATTATATCAGTTTATCACACTATCTGCTACACATTTAACTGCCTTTGATCTTATCTAATAATAGATATATTGCTGAAATAATCACCATTTAAATATATTAGGTTGTTTGACATAGGTACTACACACAAGGAAAATCAATAATGATTATACAATCACTAGATACAATGTAAACTGCATACCGCAAATGTCTTTACAGGGTTAGATAACATCACAGAAATCCTAATGAAAGTCAATAGCCATTAGTTTTTAGAAGGAGCACTTGAACTTTTGGGATTTTTTGCAGTAACTAGTTCAACCTTAGGTGCAAGATTTTAAAACAAATGAAGATCAAAGAAAGAATGACAAGTAGATTTAACAAATAAGTCTCTGGGATTGGTCAATATTTGCTGCGCTTTTGAAAAACTAGTAAATATATATTCATCTTCTGTAGTAAGTGGAATCTATGCTAGCAAGATTATCCAGAACCTTCAAGTGAAAGTATTATTTTAACGTCTTTTTTTGTAATGATAACTGAGCTAATAACCACCACCTGTTAGCTCTCTCAAACTGAAGCCAGTGTGCTTACATAAGAGGTGAGGTCACTACATGGAATTCCTTAGCAAAGCTTTATTCCACAATCTTAAGTTGCACAACCAAACAAAATCACAACAAAGTCTACAACCGCTATTAAATGCATGTTCAAAATCAGAATGTGGTTTGTGAATAATGCTTTCTTCAGTTCAGCCCCTCTGAAAGTGACACCCTAATATTCTTTTTATAATTTCTGGAGGGATATTCCTGTATAATTTCAGTCTGTGCATATTTGGCAGGATTTAATATTGAACAGAAAGAATGATATTTTAATTTGAAAGGTGCAAAAATTAATCTTTTTGTAGAGAAACTGTAGCAGTTGTTAGAGAAATATAGACATTTTATTAGAAGTTGAGAATTAAAACCATTTCACATGTTTTGGCTTAGGAAGAATTTAAGGACTTTCAGCAAAGGTACAGCGTTTATCAAAGATGCAGTTTTATCTCTACACAAAATCAATCAGTAGTTCTTGGTACTTTCCAGATGTAAAAGAAAATGCCCACTATAATTACCCTGACATAAAGGTCCTGCTGTTATTCTCACCAATAAGTTATTGAAAAGATTCCATAGATAAACAGGTTTTGAAAATAGTTGCAGAGCTGTAAAATCAGTTTTGTCTCAATTAACTGCTATTTTAGGCAACATTCAGAAGGCAATACAATAGTTATTTTGCATCTACATGGCTCTGAGTCAGAAAATTTTCAAATATCAATTTTATAAAGAAACACCAAAAGACAATAAAAAATGTTTCTCAAAAATATAAGCTACTAATTCCTGTCTTCTTATAAAATTAAAAGATTTTGGGGGTATAGAACCAACAGTTTATAACCCTTATCTTCTATCCACTCTAACATGGCTGTCAAATTTACTGTTTAAGCTTTTCTTTGTAATCACACTATTACGCACTTCATCACCTTCCCCACCCCCATCATTCGATCTAATGGTTTTAAAGGGAAAGGAAATTACTTGTCTTCACTGCCAGCACTTGACACTTTTATGGGTCATTTGTAATGAAGCTATTCTGCGGTTTTAATGGAGACCTTGATTTGGACCAGTGTGAATAATTGTCAAAAGGTGATTAATTAAATAATCACCACCACCCTGTAAAATGCATCAACATATTACATTACACTGATCCAAAAGTTATTTTATTCCTACATTAGACTTCAAATTCTATGCATTTAAACAAGCCTTAAACTGGGCCATATAATTTACTACACATTAATTATACATATCATGTGGCTAAAGTAAGGAAAAGTGTTTTACACCTTTTTTAACTCTGTAAAATATGCTGCCAAGGCTTATAATGATAAAAGATCCTTTGGGAGAATAATAGTCTTGACTGACAATACACACACACACAGAGTATGTAATATTATCTACATAAATGTAACATTTAGAAAGATCTCTAAGTTTTAGAAATACATACTTTTAGGTGAAACATATTTAAAAAACCCCTACAAAACTCCACATTTAGTTACATCTGAGCACGAGACAAGCATATGGTTAATAGCCTGTACAGAAGATGGATAGATATGTACTGTTAAATCATGAAATATTATTCTTTATTTTAGACAGTCCTGTGCAGGTTCATGCACTGCTAACTCTTCTGAGCAATAAACTTTGTTAGAGCCATAGCTTTTGTTATAGCTTATTGCCTTCAGTTCCTCTTAGACAGCTGAAATACTATTAGCAATACTATTTAGAATTTGCTCACAGTCTATATAAATGAAATGTCAGGATTTTGAATCACAATTCTTGAGACTAAATAAGATAATGCAGCATTTGGATTGCCAAATATTTCCAGAAGAAATTAAGCTTAAAAGTATTGCTGTTTAAGGTATGAAAAGGTGCCAAGCAAAGTGCATATATAAATAGCCATTGTGGGAAACCAGAGAGAATTTTTGTTTTTGAGCACATTTCTGCACTTCTTCCAGTGTCTACAAAATACTTCAATTGACTGACAACAGAGTCACATTTCAGACAAACATTAAATAGTATCAACACGTTAAATGATGATAGAAAAGGCAATAATTCCTAGAAATATGTAGGTGTCTGCTGTACACAAAAGGCAAATACCTGTTTTGAACTGTGAAGACTATTTAAAGGTTTAGTGTACACCTTGGATTCCTGCTGCCTACATGAGTACAGAGACCTAAATCCATTGCATACTGGGACTAACTGATCAAAGCAGTAGTTAAATCTATCCATGGAAAATCTAAGTAGTCTTTGGAGGCAACTCTTTGAATGCAGATTAGTGATTTCATTGAAGTAGTCAATCAACCGCTTTTTTCTGGTTGTTAAAATGTCACTGAGTGAACACAGTAGATAAAAAAATGATGAGCAAAAAATAATATTTCAACTTGAACAAACTTGCTATTTGTAGACTGGATCACATGAATCTGCTTCAGTCAAGATCATTTCAGAGGTAGCTACAGGAATGAATCCCACAAAGGGACTAAGTTTAATCATCCAATCCCAGACTGTATTGATTTTGGAACTACTTGCAATGACTATATAAATAAGCCATTTCTTTGCAACTGTATCTGGAGTCGGTCATGAACCCAAAACCTTCACAACCTGGTCCAAAGTGAATTATGCCCTGCAGAAATAAATTAATAAAACTAACACAGCTAGGCTTCTCTACCAACTTATTTTCACGTTTCAAGAGCTTAAAAATATAAAATCAATAATCATTTAGTCATAAGGGTAAATGAAGCGACATAACATCAAAGTATACCCTTTAGCCATTCAAGTCATTCTAGGTAATTTATCTCATCAAAAGGCACTGGTAATAATCCTTTCCACTCTGAGACAAGCCGCCACACAGCTGCTGTATTATCCTAGAGTAAACAAGTTTGGAGAAAATATTAAAAATCAATATCTGTTTCCTTCTATCAGGCCAGATGGCATCCATCATAAATCTGCCTTTGTAAAGAGTTCTTTAGGTTTAGCAGCTAGAGTGTGAAAGACAACTGAATTAACAATATAAAACTCAGGCCAGTTTAATAGGAATTGACAGCTGGATTTCCTTAAACTTACAATATTGAGGCAACTGAACAATTTGCTAAAATTAAACAGACATGGAAAACAATCCATTACATTAATGTGCTATCTAAAGGAAGCTTTGACTAATCTTAGACACTCTGAATAGTAACATTAACTTCACAAAATCCTTAACAGCACAAACATGAAAGACTCCCAATTGTCATTTTTTGCATTCCTGTGGTTCTCATGCCAGAAAACACAGCAATCACCTCTCCTTTGAGGGTCTGCCACACAGTCCTGTTGCTGTCAGGCAGTACTTACAAAAAGTTTTGAAAAAAGGAACCTGATTACAACATCCGGAACACAATAGTTGCAATTCTCAATCAGATTTTGTAGCAGCTGTTTAAATCACGGCTGTATCGAGAAACAAATCTGCAAGTTCATCTCGGTCCTTTACATACGGCTTTAATGTTGGATGCTTGTAGGTTACTAATTGTGCCACCAAGCAGGCAACAGCTTTCTTCATCCTTCAGCGTAAACTAGGGCTTCAGTGTGAAAAAGACCGTTATAAAGGCTGTCATATTTCATGTTTTATATCCTGTCAAGGGATGTTTTCCTAAATATCATAGAAATGGTTTATCAGGTGTCCTTTTGTAAACCTGGTGAATGGGGTGTGTCATGCTGCAGAGGGCTCTTAAATGCTTCTAGTTCAGACTGCACCACCTCCCTTTTAGTGACATGTGGACTATGCTCAGACAGCCTCTTCCATCCTCCCCTGCTGTTTTTACTTAAACGATCTTCTGTTCCTTGGGTGCATCTAGAATGTGGGACTTCTAACCCTAGACTTCAAATGTGAAATACCCAAGAAAAACTCACCCTGTCAGTGTTCAAGGTGACATCACTGCATGTGGCTTTTGGATGAATTTGAGAATATGTCTTCAAACAAAAACATTGCTGCAAGCTTACTCACAGTGTAGCTAATCACCGTGCCATGATGCAGTTTGATGCCAACTCAATTTCAAGGTTTAAAGCCATAGGAATCTAGGTCTCTTCTGGTTCACACATGACACAGATATTTATGTGCTGAAGGGGCTTCAATTAGTCACTGACTTGTAGTAGAACTTACTTGTGACATTACATTTCAAATTTCATCAGAAACATATGCTTTTTAATCAATCCATCATTTATTCTCAGTCATCTGTATTTTCCCAAAGTAGATGCACATTCGTTTCTCTGTGTTGAAGAATAACTCAGAATTCACTACAGTACTCTTCCCTCTGCCTATATAGCCCCAGAGTGTAATAATTTACAGTCTTGCCAAATCTTTGGCCAGGAGCAGATGAATTATTTGTTGAGCTTTTTGTAGTTCCATATTTGGCATTAGCTAATCAGATGATTTGCTTATTTTCAGTTCAGTTACAGAAAATCATAAACATCAGGTGACAAGGCAACATATCTTCTCTCAAGAAAACCTGAGAAAAGGCATAGCCTGTGCAAATCTTTCCAGTCTTAAGGGGGAATACATGGGTGAATGTTTGGGGTGCTGAGGGAAGGGCTTGCGAATGGAAAACTGGCAGGTGCCTGGGCCTGAGGACAGGCTCTGTTCCATAAGAAATGGTGCTGGGATAGATACTGATCTCCTCCTCTGTTTTGGGCAGTACTCCACAGCTGCTATTTCTTTTCTCAGGTCCAGCAGAGGTAATGGACAGAATGATCATTTGTCTGGAGGAGCCACTGCTTCTTTTAGAGCAGCTTTGATAGGGCTTTGGTAAATTCTTTGGTTTAAGCCAAAAGGGTGAACTCTTCCAAATCTAAAACCTAGGAGTCCTGTATCACACAAAGGACAATGCCATATAAATGTCAGTGGTCCCCTCTGCCATAAAGTTGTTTGGCTGGCAGAAGGAGCAAGTTCCACCCATCCTTTAGTCTCAGCCATGGTAAGTCTATGCCATGGCTGAACTTATTTTCAGGAGCCCACGGCTGGCTATCAAAAAAGCAAGCATAATTCCAGAGATATGAGACTTGGAGGGCTTCCAGCTTTCAGGATTCTTCTCCCACTCCCATGCTAACTTCTTTCCTTCTCACGAAGATTCCCCTTTCCCTCTGCTCTCTGATCCTGTTATTGGGTTCACAGCACAAGTGGCTTTGTAGTGAAATTTGCTAGCATAATAAGTTTCAGTTAGTAGCTGAGCTGGAGGGCAAAGAGAGTCTTGTGACATGATAACATTTTCCTATGAAATTGCATCTACAAAGAGAGCTGGGACAGAGAAGCGCAAAGCTGTGGGACGAGGGAATAAGCTTGAAGAAGCACCTGAAGAAAGAAAAAGAAAAAAAACCTGTCGTTCTCTGAAAAAGCCTGAGTAAAGATTGGCAAGATAAGTTAGATGTTTAGCACAGATCTAGATATGTTTCTGGGAATGGAATCTGGATATAGATAACTGGAAAGATAGTTACTCTATAATATCTAGGTGATTTGGGGCAGTCTTTCTTTTGCATTTCCAGTCTCTTTTCAAATCAGTATCAGTATTCTCATTCACATGAAAGGATACAGAACGAAGGACTGATCGTGCCAGAAAAGTCATTAGATTTTAAGTTATTTCCCCTTCCTGCAGATCTTCCATGAGATAAGACAGTTACATTGAAGGTAATTATATAATATATGATCATTTGAATAATAAAGATGATGAGACAAACATGTTGGTTATTTCCCCCTAAAAACTATAATCATTATACCATACTATATTATGTCAATGCTAAAGGCAATGGAGTTAGGTTTTTATTAAACAGAGTTCTGTAATTAGTCTGCCTGTTTTATTTTCTCCAAATAATGTTATTATTGATGTTATCTTTCCTCTGAACTTAATGGTAGACAAATAAAGGTAATTATTTCAGTAAGTATTGTCAGTATTAAACACTTTATTAGGTGAAGTAGAAAGATTGGAAGAATCTTCTTCTAAAACGCAATGGCTGAAATAATATTCTTTAGTATTTCTATTGTTTTACATATTTTGACTTTGTTAGCACTACCAACTCACATGGTCATGGTAGCTTTCCTTAGTTAAAAATGTTTCCAGTGGTTCGCTCTAGAGGGCCTAAAGTCTTAGCTTAATAAAGCAATTTAGAAATGACTACCCAGACTTCAAATACTTACTTTTCAAAAAACATACTCCTTGCTTTTGATGCCAAGTTCAAATTGTGAGGATGCAACTTTGGGCACAAAGTAAAGATCTTTTGAGCAAAGAATAAGAAATCCACTGTAAAGGGATAACAACTACCCCACTTTATATTTGCAGTTGAGAATCACTGAGATTTCCTTCATTTTGATTGACACAGACTGAAGTGCAGATACCAGTTTCACCTGAACTTCAGAAAGCAAAGACATAATCATCCAGGTCTGACTGGAAAAAGATACACACAGAGAGAATATCATGCAGCCTCTTATACAGGAGGAACATGGCAGATTATTTAAACAGAACTTTTCATAGTCCTGCACAAAAATTGCTTCGGGCAGATGATCAAATTCTCAGAAAGGTAAAACACTTCTAGTTACCTTGGAACTGGAGATGAGTTGACAACATTCTGTGGCCCAAAAAGAAAACAGGCTGCTAATTGGTTCGAGACACAGTATAACGCAAGTTTACCTTCATCACTGAGGACGGATAGATACCTCTGCTGTAACTTTGTCATTTCTAAGTATGATGTCTAGTCCAGGTACAGTCACCCTAATGCCCTATCTGTGGTCAGTGGAAGAAAACAGGCATCTTCAGAGGTGAAGATAAGCATCTAAAATAGGACAGCCGAGCTGTCCTTAAGAAGAACTTACTTCTCTCCATTGATTGTAAAGGCAGCCTAAAGTAAATAGCTCAAATGTAGACATCAGATTTCATTTGCCTAAAACTCTGCCAGAATCTCAGCATGGGGAACTGATAAACAGCCTAGAGACCAGCTAAATGTCATTGCCACATTTAATCCTAATCACATCTAAGCTTAATCAAACTCAAAGTTATCTCCATAGATGAAAAGACTGAGCTAATGATAAAATTCATAAGAAAGGCATTTTCTCTGAGATGTCTTTTTACATAGAAGCCTATGAAAAAGCATCATGTTACAGAAAATAACAATCTCTATGATGACAAATATTTATTTATACAAGCTGATTGTGTTGAGTACAGAAGTTTCTTGCAGGCTACAGATCACAATTTTACCAGAAGTCTTTATGTCTCAGTAGCCAAACTGACCCAAACTACAGTCAGTGGGATGTTGTCTTTCAGCCTGAGACTTGAAAGTCTGCCACAACACTGTTCAAATGATGCAACTGCTATACTGAAGAAGGTACAGTCTTGAGCAATTAGGTGGTAAATTGCACAGAGAGTCATTGCCATGGTAGTAATGACAGACTTCTTCCAGAATGATTACATTTAAATCCATGATAAGCAATTCTACTTCTGTGAAAAACCCACAGTCCTGAATTCCAGCCCTTAGCTGGACATTATTGCTCTCAGCAAGAGTTTATACTCTGTCATTTCTTTCATGTATTTTCACTTTGTTGGAAAGTTAGTCATTCACCACATGCTTACCTCTAATTTGTTGAAATACAAATTTAGAATGGGTTCGTATAAACTGTACACAGTCAGTTGCTAAAGATCAAAGGGACCACTCTTATTAATTGTATTAATGATCTTATTAAGTATCCTCTCTGCTAATTCAGCATTTGGGTAAAAATAGTTCCAGACTTTAAGGACAGCCTGATATTTAGATATCTAAATGATATAGACCTTAATCACAAAGCAGCTCCTGTTTATCATGCAATGCTCTCAGTTTCAATGGAACTCTATTGTGGGGAAAAGCATTGCCTGCTGTAATCTACCAGCATTAATCAGTCAGTAAACCAATCAAAAGACCCCAAAAGCTAAAGTTAAAATCAGGCATCATATTTCTTCTTGTTGCAAAGCAATCTGAAGTATGTGTTTCTAGATAATTCCAGGCAATTTTAACACCAGTTCCCTTGATACAGGCACTTTCTACATCTCCTGCAATCCAAGATTTCTTAATTTACTCACCTTAGAGCATACTAAACCCATGGTTAATAATTTAACAGAAAAGTTTAAATTCAATTCATGTATGCACAAAAAAGCATGTATATGGCACAATCCTAATTTTAAAATGGAGAATAAAAAATTCATATGAACCCATAGGAGAAACTGAACCTTGTTATTTTTAGAACTTTTTTAACGAGTATGAACTCTTTCATTCTTTTGATAAGCATCATAAAAAATTGAAGATTCCTAATTTCCTCTTCTGGTGATTCTTTCATATTAGACATTTATTTACACAAATTACTAGTCTTAAATTGAATTATATTCCCGCAACTCCTCTGCTCATTGAATACTTTTAATCTTTAATAGAAATATAGCAGCTTTTCATTTATACAATGTACTTATATTATGAAATCAGGACAGTAAACCAATATTGTTTTCAGATGGCAGAAAAGATTAAATGACTGTTGTTCGATATACATACACAATCTTTAAAGATATACGAACAGATTAATATTATTTATTCAGACATACTTTTAAAATATTCACTTTTCAGATAGATTGGTTACACCTGCTCAAAAAGATTTGAAATTTCATCTCAGCATAGACATTTGGAAAAATTTACAATTTCTTATCCTATTGTTTTAGGTGATACTTTTGTCTACAATCCACTGCCCTGTACATGAGAACTGCGTCCTCTGCTACCTACGGCAAGACCAGTTGTGTTAGGTCTGCTCTTACCTGGACCTCTGCTGGACCTCTTTCATCTGGAGAGCATTCAGCAATCTGAAACAGTCTGAAAGTTTTTGTAGGACATAGTTGGACTAAAGAAAAAGTGTTTATCCTCTCATTGAAACATAGGATAGGATATATTAGCAGTATATCTGATCGCCAGCTAGTTGCCCCACAAT
Organism: Microhierax caerulescens; assembly: GCA_035590215.1. NCBI lineage: Eukaryota > Metazoa > Chordata > Aves > Falconiformes > Falconidae > Microhierax > Microhierax caerulescens. Next base: position 72,873,035 of record JAVJGJ010000037.1, on the reverse strand, counting down.
ATGCTAATGCCTTAGTGAGGAATGAGTAAATTATTCATCACAGTAAAGCTAGAAATGCCTTGGTTGAAAGAGCTTGACAGCTTCAACATCCAAAAAGATAGTTGGTCCTTAAAATGTTCTCATTTTTTTCCATTTGTCATGATGATCAATGCTGATGTCAGCCAGGCTGAGCATGGGCTTCACAAATACAGTTGTATGCTAGATAAAGTGCTTGGGTTGTGATTGGAAGTTAGGTACTTGAAAAATGGAACTGATGACTCCTAGAATTTAAAGCTATTACGTTGCTGAGGAGTTTGATCTGACGGTCCTAGCTCAGATATCAGCAGAATCAGAATTTTTTCAGTAACCTGGGTGTGAACAGAAATGTAATTTTCTTCTGATAGGCCACTCTTCCTAGGTTTTGGAAAACTGCTGTTATAAAGTGTGCATTCAGCCTCTGCTACAGTGACTATGACTTGCCTTCTCTCCAGCTTTTACATCTGTAACTCATTTTGGTTTATCTGCAACATCTGAAGTAGGTGCCAAGATAATTAGAGTAAATTAATTTCTGGCTGAAGTTGATGTACCTTGATTTGATGTGCATCTAGCAATACACACTTTTTACAGTAAATCACAGGCACCTGAATTCCATAAGAAATATTTCCTGTTGTTGTATATGGTTAGTTAGCTAATATTTTGGTAATGGACATCTGAGCTTCATAGAGATAAAAAATGTTATGACATCTTAATGAACTTTATAAAACTCTTTCAGAGCTCTGCCACAAGGGTTATGGTAATTGAAACATGTACAATTTTCATAGTACTGGTCCAAAAAAAATTGTAAACTTCTCAGGTTTAGGAATTTAGTAACTCCATAGTTCATGGGACTAGAGAAGCAAATGTCTTTTTGCAAGAGATCTAACTTTTAAAGCACACTTAGTATTGTTTTGAAGCTCTGTACACCAAAAAGTTGGTTTAAGGAAAGACACACACATAGTTTACATAGTTTACAAAGCCCTTAAAATAAATACCTCTGATTCCAGGAATTCAAAAGTTAATTAGTAACTGTTTAAATATTTATAAACATACTTGAATGTTTGATAAAATTAGTCAAAATCTTTTGGAAAGAGTATGTTTTTAAATAAGAAAACACCACTCAGTTAAATGTAGAAGTGAATTTATAAAGACAAGAATACTCCTGTTTGCATATTAATCAATCTTGTATTTTACAAGTGCTGAACATAGGTAAAGAAAAACACTATAAACTTTGCCACAGTGATGTTCTTAAGAGTCCTTGTCCATACCTTTAAGGTAAGCAAGTGTTATGGTTTAACCCTAGCCAGCAACTAAGCACCACACAGCCCTTGGGAAGACAAATGCCATAACTCCAAACATCTCCTCTTTCCTTCTTCCCCCAGCTTTATATGCTGAGCATGATGTTGTATGCTACAGAATATCCCTTTGGTCAGCTGGGGTCAGCTGTCCCAGCTGTGTCCCCTCCCAGCTTCTCGTGCCCCCCCAGCC